>CM055267.1:100509588-101025290 GCA_029237695.1 Conchocele bisecta | reverse complement strand
TTGACACTTGATACATGTGAGCATGACCTTTACCTTTTTTACCTTCACTTTTTTGGCGGAAACGCATATTGGACATTTTTTGACGTTAACAAATTTGTACAAGCTTCTTCATTATGGTACAACTTTAATGTTACTTGATGGATTGCTTCAATATGTTGACACTTGATGTATGTGAGCATTTGGAACACACTCATGCCGCCATTAACATGATCTGACCTTTTTACCTTCACATTTTTGCGGAAACACTTAGCCATTTCTTTGCGTCAAAAAGTTTGTGCAAGTTTCTTCACCATCATATAACTTTATTATTACTTCATGGATTGCTTCAATATTTGGACACTTGCTACACACTTATTTGGAACACACTTATGCCCCTATTAACATGACCTTGACGGTTTTACAAGTACTATATGTAATTTAGTACTAAACACATTGACCCTGCCTTAAATTACCTTAGCTGTTGATAAGCCGTTAAACCCAACAAAAACAAACAAATTGACCGTTTTTTTAGCTCGCCTGCACGAAGTGCAGAAGAGCTTATGGCACACCCCCGGCGGCGGCGGCGTCCACAAACTTAACGTTGGGGTAAATGTCTTGTAACGTCTGTTTCCTTTCATGGAACACCTTGTTATTTCATACGTGCATTCTTCAGATGACCCTCTATCATGCTGTAGCAAATCCATGGCCCACCACCCAATCCTTACCCCAAGGTCAAGGTCACAAACTTAGCACATTCATAAACTTAATGTTGGGTTAAATGTTGTGTAACTTCTGTTTATTTACAGGGAATACATTCATATTTCATACATGCATTCATCTGATGATACTCTATCGTACTATAGCAAATCCATGACCCACCTCCCACCCCATTCCCCAAGGTCAAGGTCACAAACTTAGCATATTCATAAAGTTAATGTTGGGGTAAATGCCTTATAACATCTGTTTCCTTTCATGGAACGCCTTGATATTTCATACATCTGTGCTATAGCAAATTCATGACCCACCCCTTACCCCAAGGTCAAGGTCACAAACTTAGCACATTCATAAACTTAACATTGGGGTAGATGTCTTATAACATGTTTCTTTTCATGGAACACCTTGCTATTTCATACATGCATTCCTTAGATGACCCTCTATCATGCTGTAGCAAATCCACGACCCACCACCCAACCCTTACCCCAAGGTCAAGGTCACAAATTTTACATGTTCATAAACTTAACGTTGGGGTAAATGTTGTGTAACTTCTGTATATTTACAGGGAACACCTTCGTATTTCATACATGGATTCATCTGATGACCCTCTATCAAGCCATAACGAATCCATGACCCACCGCCCATCCCTTACCCCAAGGTCAAGGTCACAAACTTAGCACGTTCATAAACTTAACGTTGGGGTAAATGTCTTATAACATCTGCTTCCTTTAATGGAACGCCTTGATATTTCATACATCCATTCATCTGATGATACTCTATTGTTTTCTATAGCAAATCCATGACCCACCCCTTACCCCAAGGTCAAGGTCACAAACTTAGCACATTCATAAACTTAACGTTGGGGGTAAATGTCTTATAATATCTGTTTCCTTTCATGGAACGCCTTGATATTTCATACACGCATTGATCTGATGATACCCTATCGAGCTATCTCAAATTCATGACCTACCGACCACCCCTTACCCCAAGGTCAAGGTCACAAACTTAGCACATTCATAAAGTTAACGTTGGGGTAAATGTCTTATAACATCTGTTTTCTTTCATGGAACACCTTGATATTTCATACATGTATTCCTCAGATGACACACTATCATGCTGTAGCAAATCCACAACCCACCACCCTACCCTTACCCCAAGGTCAAGGTCACAAACTTAACGTTGGGGTAAATGTCTTATAACTTCTGTTTCTTTACAGGGAACGCTTTGATATTTCATACAAGTATTCATCTGATGATCCTGTATTGTGCTACAGCAAATCCATGACCCCCCCCCCCCCCCCTAACCCCCTTTCTCCAAGATCAACATCATAAACTTAACGTTGGAGTAAATGTCTTTTTATAACTTCTGTTTCTTTACAGGGAACGCCTTGATATTTCATACATGCATTCATCTGATGATACTCTATCGTGCTATAGAAAATCCATGTCCCACCCCCACCCTTTCCACAAGGTCAAGGTCACAAACATAGCACATTCATAAACTTAACGTTGGGGTAAATGTCTTATAACATCTGTTTCCTTTCATGGAACGCCTTGATATTTCATACATGCATTCATCTGATGATACTCTATCCTGCTATAGCAAATCCATGACCCACCGCCCGACCCTTACCACAGGGTCAAGGTCACAAACTTAGCACATTCATAAACTTTACTTTGGGGTAAATGTCTTATAACATCTGTTACGTTTCATGGAACGCCTTGATATTTCATGCATGCATTCCTCAGATGACCCTCTATCATGCTGTAGCAAATCTACAGCCCCCAACCCTTACCCCAAGGTCAATGTCATAAACTTAGCATGTTCATAAACTTAACGTAGGGGTAAATGTTGTGTAACTTCTGTTTCTTTACAGGGAACGCTTTGATATTTCATACATGCATTTATCTGATGATCCTCGATTGCGCTACAGCAAATCCATGACCCCCACCCCACCCCTTTCCTCAAGGTCAATGTCACAAACATTCATACATGCATTCCTCATGTGAATAGCTATCATGCTGTAGAAAATCACCAACTTAGTGCGTTCATAAACTTAACGTTCATAAACTTCTGTTTTCAGGGAGCGCATTGATATTTCATACATGCATTCATCTTAATATGCTATATTATGCTATAGCAAACACACGACCCACCTTGCACCACTGACCCCAATGTCTAGGTCCACCGCACGCCCCTTAACCCAAGGTCAAGTTATATAATATTCATTTTTGTTATGCAACTGTGCCAAGTTTGAGTGAAGGCTGCCAACAGGTGAGCTTCGTTGTCTTCTGACAACTCCTGTTATCTTCACCGTGTTGCGGAAACACGTAGCCATTTTTTAACGTCAAAAAGTTTGTGAACATTTATTCATCATGATCCTTCATGGAGTGCTTCAATATTTGAACACTTGATACATGTGAGCATTTGGAACACACTCATGCTGCCATTAACATAACCTTAACTGTTGTCATGATCATGTTACGGTCAAATGCCTCGGCAGGCACGGCACTGCTACCGTGGCGGAATTCTTGGTACGTGATGGTTCTTAAGCAAATTTGGTATATATGTACCTGTTTATCATGCAAGATGAAGATCGCTTTTCAGAATATTCCGAAGAGTTATCCCCCCAGTAGATGCCAATTATAATATTCACTTTATTCCTTGTCCTCTGATTAGTCAAGTTTTATTTTACCGGAGTGGGTGGGAGTATGCGATGGGTAATTTAACGATCGGGGTTCATCCTTAAGTGAGAGTTAAATCTGGTTATACCCATTGTATATGAGTAATATGATTATTCATTATAATCATATTACTTTTAGTGGCACCAGCTCAGATTTTTCTAATTTCAGGGCTGAATATAGTTTTTTTATGTAAATATTCCGTTCTGATTTTCCCCAAAATTATCGGGTTGAATACGGGATCGAACCCGTTGGCCCGTTCTTACATGACCTTAGCTGTTGATATGCCGTTAAACACCACCAACAACATATTTAATGCGGCAATATAAGAACCATATTGATTGTTATACGCCATTTTGAAAAAACGGGACGTCTTATGTATTCATCTTGTACGGGCGGGCCGGCCGGCACAGCTTGTCCACGCAATAAATAGAGGGCTACTTGACGGATTGTAACCAAATTCGGTATACATGTTTATCACGGCAAGACGAAGAAGCCTATTGATAGTCTGTATCCTTGGCATCACGGGACTGTTGAAAATAGCCAAAATTTACTGCTTTTCTGAGGGCGGCGGGTGACTTATAAAAATCACCGCCTCTCACAATCAGTTAAGGAGGCTCTTGTGACAAATATTGAAAAATACTCGCAAATGAAGTACAAATCGCGCGCCACAATAAAAAGTTACCCCACCCACCTGTTTTTGGCCAGAAATTTCAACACGACTGAATTTGTCGGAATTGTTTTCATGAAAACATGAGGCACAGAGACTTTGTTATGTCTTGTTCTATCACTTGTAACAAACACCACACCATTTCCAAAGCGGGGTCAAAGTTTCGCTACAAATGCCCGAAAAATACCTTAAATTCTGACGCAAAACCGTACCGGCGAAACAGCATAGCATGCGCCATTTTACAAGATGTCAAAATCAACCGGAGCTAACATTCAGTTTCGTAGAATTATGAAATACTCTAAAAAATACACCTAGTCAAGCCTAAAGTCAAGAAATATTCATAAACCTATTTTTCTAGACACACTGGTGCAGCTTGCAAGGTCGGTAGTGAAGTATATAGAAAATCGTCCACCCCTTTTTTAAAGCTAGCCGCCCACTGTCACGTGAGACACCTGTCCACGCAATAACTCAAGTTTTACTTCACCGATCGTAACCAAATTCGGTATACATGTTTATCACGGCAATGTAAAGAAGCCTATTGGTTTTCAATGAGTTATCTCCCCTTGTTGACTTTCCTCGACGGGCGTATATTGTGACCTTCGGAACTCTTGTTTTTATTGTATTGTTTAGTACTACTATTTCGACGTTTGTACTTATCAATATGGCATAGATCTGGGTTGCCAACTTGATTTGAGGGATATTTCATACCGTAAATCAGTTTTGAACATGGTTTCATAGCGAACGTGACAGTAAAGTCTAAAATAAATAGGGTCTACAGCATATCAATATGTTGGGTCGGGTTGCCCACACCACAATACTTTTTCGAGGTTTAATCCTCCAACGCAGCCTGGTGTGATTTCCGTCAGAAGTAGCACCGGAAATGTTCACCCAAATCATAAGCGGATAGACAGTGTAGACCCTGATCAGTCTGATAATAATAGACTTGTTTTTCGTGGCGGGTATCATATCTGACAATACCCGATATGTACGTCTCTAACGCACCTGGCGATGTAAGTCACCGGGCGATGTAAGTCACCCAAGGTTACAGACAGAAATGTTGGGTTAATGTGTATGCTGGTATGGGGCTACTCGTGTTCAGGTCTATTGTCTCATTCCGGGGACCGTTTTCACTCAGGTGTCCGGTTGGCAGATTTCTATTATTATTGTTATTGATCAATTAATGACGCCTGTCAAATGTTGATTTTTCATAAAAGAAAATAGCGAATATGTCCCCATTGTTATTAAGCAGCGAGGTGTTTATTTTTAAATCATGCTTACATTTTGGGCGACCCGCTTAACACCAGAATAATAATTATATATACAGTGGAACCTCTCTAAAACGGACACCCTGGGGACTCCAGGGTGTCCGGTTTAGAGAGGCTGCACTGCAATTAAGGACTGCATTAATCGTTTTCAATCATGAACAGACACGACAATGCCATTGAAACCCATATAAATTAAGCACAATGGGGTCACCACGGTGTCCGGTTTAGAGAGGTTCTACTGTATATTAAGACGTTTATAAATGATAGTATCGTTTATAAACGTCTTAATATACAGTAGAACCTGATCATATAATCGTTTTGCCACTATTGCATAACAGTTGTGAGAAACAGAAGTCTGGGACTCGTTTCACTAAACTTTGTACGACTAAATTGTTCGTAAGTGCAACATTATGATAGTCTGTAAATTTCACGTTTTCTAGTGAACAATTTAGGGGATAACCATGCTTTGTTTTTCGATTTGGAGCGGTATGTGGGAGGTTTTATGGTCTGTGAATCAGTTTTACGGCGACGCCATAAAACCTCACACATACCGCTCCAAATCGAAAAACAAAGCATGGTTATCCCCATTCTAATGCACCTAGTCTAGTGTGCTCCCCGCTTTCTGCAACGTCGTAGCATATCACGAACATTGATATTTTTCATTACGTCAGCAGGTTGTTGTCGTCATCGATTTATAACCGCCTCACACCAAATGAATTTAATGAAATCTCACTCCGCCGAAGAATATTCCCATTTAAAATAGAGATTAACGGGACTTTTTCTAAGACATCTATACATTTATTCAACTGTAATCTTTATTTTAACAATTGTATTGTTTTTATATGTGAAGTTGCAACAGTTATTTGTTTTTATTCATTTAAAGAAATGCCAACATTTCTGCATTTGGTTCGTGTGATTTTGACAGGAAATGTCAACAACTTGTTGTGTCAACAGGCCTAGGATTTCCCTGGATTTACGCCTAATTCAGGTGATTACCCATCTGCAATACTGTTTATTATGTATAGTCATGTATGTGCACATTGGAATTCGTAAAGTTATAGGCTGGTACTGGCATAATGATATTGAGTTTGCATTTTAGCACTTTATTAAATTCTTCTTTTGGGCGGGTGGGGTAATGTTTTTGGGAATTTGTTGAAGGGCCACCACACTGAAGTCACGTTTGTCAGTCGTTGGTAGATTCTCTTTTCCGCTTTGGGTTGTACAGGTCAAAATGGCAGGCAGAATGGATAACCGAAAATGTACCGAAATTAATTTGGAAATATTTGCATTCCCTGCCGCTGGCCATTGTTTACAAAAACGCGTAGGGTTACACCAATCTGTCAAGTTGTAAAACACAGACTGGTAAAACGGAGATTTTATATGCTGTGATTTTTCATATTGTATAGGCTGTGATTTCAATTGACCAATAAGATGCGTGCTTTCTATTTTCGGTGCATTATAATATTGGATTTACATTTACTGAGCATAGGCTGCATATGCAGCCTATGCTCAATAAATATAAATCAATCAATTGACATTTCCAGACGATCCTAAATGTGCACTTACGAACATTTTAGTCATACGAAGTTTAGTGAAACGGGCTCCTGGTGTGCTGTAATTGTTTGTGTTCTGTTTAATAGACGGACAGGATTATGTCACTAGCAGTTCATGTTATTGATGTATTAATTGCTAATTTCGCATGATGGTCTACACTGTGGGCGTCGGCGGATAAAGTGGACATTGAGACATTTGCAGAAATACCAGATCTTGTGTGTCGTGTACATTCACACAGCATGATTATAATCTGTTCGTTTTACTGTTGGTAGAAGCGCCACTCCAGTGACTGAAAGGCGACCAGCGTATGTCCAGATCAGACTGCGCGGATGCGCAGGCTGATCTGGGAATTCGCTGGGCGCATACTATGTAGGTTATTTTGGTCGGTCAACCAGATATCACCTAATATCACCTAACACAATGTTGATAGTGTGATTTTTAAAATAACCACGAATTTGAGAACTGTCTATACAATTGACAATCAGCGTAGCCCAGACCATTAACAGGCTAAAGTCTACCATCCGGCAGGTATCCTCCCGCACCGACTCCATTTATGCATGCATAGCTATATGTGTCTACATGTTGAAACGTTGGTCAGTGCCACGCGGCCTTTTGGTGTAATTTTGTACTAATTGTTCGGGTGCCTGTGTACTAAATAGCATACATGTATAACAATAACGAAAATGTTTCTGCTATATAACAAACGCGTTTGAAGTTCGTCCCCACCCGCCACGAAATCAAGGTGGAGACTCGTGCAATATGTCAACTTACCGGAATTCCGACTGGAGACCAATAGCCTATTTCACCAACATTGCAAAGTATACTTATCTAGCAAAGTATACTTTGCGGGAGTAATCATTTATTTTTCCGGAAATGCAATATTTCATATAGAACTAACCACTGCATACATTTGATGATTAAAAGTATGCAGAATTATTATACTGAATTTATTACATTATCACAGCCAAAATGGCTGTGATAATGTAATACATTCAGTATAATAAAAATTAATAAATTTATCCTTAAATTTAAAAGTTCTCCCTCAAAGTATACTTTGCTAGAAAAGTATACTTTGCAATGTTGGTGAAATAGGCTACTGGTTTGGCTCTCACATACGTCTTTGGCAATTTGTATGTGACAGCTGAATCTGGTTATACCCCTTATGTGAGTATTACGATGTTTCCTATTTTAGGGGAAGGGGCCAAGTGACTAGTGTGGTATGTACCTGGCACCAGGTCAGGTTATTCTAACTTCAGGGCTGAATATATTTTTTATCGATGTCAATATTTCGTTCTGATTTTGGGATCCCCTCCCCCAATGCAAATGCAATGCAAATATCTTTTCACTTGGTAATTCTTGTACTACATGTATATTTATTTATTTCATCAACATTTACGCAAAATATTTAATTTCTCAATTTTAATTTTATGCAAAGCAAATATATTAATTCAGATCGGTTTTGTCAAATCATGATATATGGATATATGGTTGATTTGAGGCTTATCGGCTTTGCGACCAGTGTCTCAGCATATTCACCCATTTAGGCTGTGCTGTTCATTATTCCGTAAATAGTGAACACCCGACATGCTTCAAGCAAACAGTATAGACACTTATCAGGCTCCTGAAGTGTGCCAGCAGATCATAAGCTACACTGGCCGCAAATTCTACAAGCCCCATTTCTCCAGTCGCAAACAACCACACTATTGATATATCATATACATTGTAGCCAACGATTACGGATTCGTTTGTCTTTCGTTTGTGTTTCATAATAGAATCGAAACACGCCTGTCCATTGTATAACACGCCTTAGTGTTGGAATTGGAACATGAAACCATAAAACAATATCCAACAGCTACGCAAATGACACTCAAAACTGGCGGAAATTTATAACGCATTCGATATGTCTAATTCTGTATGTTGTCTAAAACGTTTCTTGCTTATACATTTACAAATTATTAAAAAAGATTTTTCAGCAAAGTTGCGAATTATGCGATAAAACATGTTATCTCCTGACCACGTACGTTAATATTTGCTTCACCGGAGAATAAGGACCTTACAACATGTGCGACCAGCGTAGTTCCAGATCATCATGCAGTCTGATCAGGGCCTACGTTGGCCGACAGTCTGTTATTACAATTGTCTGTACAAATGCTGTTCATTCTATGATTAATAGTTGTTGACACGTCTATTGTCTGAATGAGTACAGATGACGATCCGGTTCAATACTGGACACGCATGCCATAATGGCATTTTTCTCGGTCGGACAACCAGATATAACGGACGAACACCCTTAACCGTGTCATCTTACCGGAATCACAGGTTTTACCAACTAATGTTTACTACTGTTACATTGTTATATAGTTGTAAAATTTGCATTGAAGACTGGAATTACATTATAAAATGTGAGTGATATACGACAGTATATTTGTAACACAACACATCTACTAATTATGCGAGTGCATTTATCTAGAATACATTTATTTATTCGCGGGGATAATTCTGAGTGAAAAATACCAGCGACGAGTATTCCACATTCAGAACATTGTGCTGTTTAAACAGATGCATGTCATTTACGTTACCGATTTACACCATGCGTATGTGCAAACAAGTATGTGAGCTACGTTACTTCATCGGGTGACCAGCGTATATAGTGTTTCAAAATGTATCTACAACAATCCGAGGCACCAGCGTACCAAATGAAATATTTCACGGCAGACACAGATAACCATGACAACAGTTATAGTAGGCACCAGGCAAGTCCAGTGAAGAAAGAGACCGTGCCATTCTTAGAGCACAATGATGACACCGACACGTTTTCGCAAATTCGAAAACGTCTAAGCTCACTTTCATTACACGTCGGCTACAAGAAAGGACTAGAGAAGAACAAACCTTTTCCGGTAACGCACGAAAGACAGCAAACACAGCCGAAACGAATCAGCTCCATCAGTTCACGCGGCACCGCCGAGCGATATGGCGACTTCACACAGGTTTCGAGGCCAAGTAACATTTCTCGGGCAAGTAATGACGTCCTCTTCCAGAACTACAGGGTTTGGAAAAAGACTGGGCACATAAACCGGGCCAGTGAGACGGCAGCGCTGCATAAACTCGGCGATAATATTCTCACCCCTCAACAGAATCCGGAACTGTTTGCCAAACAGATTAAACTGAACGACAAGCCATATGCAGAAAGGTGTAGCTCTCCTAAAAGTAACAAAAGTTCCGAATCAACTGGCAGGATATACCTAGGATTGATTGAGACGTTGGATCTAAACGAAAACCTAGACGATTTGGAAAAGATCAAGGAGCGGTATTCGAATGACGAGTTCATGTTTTCCCTGTCGCAGTACAAACTGCGGGGACATGACCGGTGTTTCACCGACTCCGGAATGTCGCGGCACATCATGCGCGGTACGAAGCTTCCGTCGCCGGACTGCCGCCAACCGTCACGGCTAACATACAACAGCTCCAACAGTCTGTACACGCCGTCACAGTACCCGAACTCCGAAGTTTGCTTCGTGGGGCAGAAAGACTGGGAACAGGAGAAGAGCCACCCTCATGGGTTAGTCCGAGCGGCGCAGAGAGCAGAACATATGCCAAATGACTCCAACAATGCATGGACAAGGGGCAAACGCAGGAAAAGTGTTGGCTTCCACATCGATTCGTACGAATCAAAGGACGCGTATCCCACAAACGTTATTACAATCCCTCCGCCTTCACCAACGAAGGAACCTAAATCGATTCTGAAGCGCTCTCCAAGCTTTGAATCAGCCTCTTCCAAGGAAACGAAATCCAGTAAACCACAACTGGAGGCCAATGACAGTTTTATGTTCGATTCCAAGTCTGGTAATTGGTTTCTAAAGCTACCAACGATTCACTCACCGGCACTGCGACCCGCTCCGAACCAGTTCTCGCGCAAAATGTATCACTGTGGCGACGGGATTAGTGGCGAGTTTGAAAGAATTGTCAGCAAGTATGGCGACTGCCACCAGCAAAGTATGGTTGGGGATACCAATTTTTACCACGACACATAAAGCTTTAAAACACACGCAGACAAACAAACTGTTCATTGAATTTGCAATCATTCTAAAGTTATTCAGGTCAGTTCATGGATGCCCGACAGTATTTAAATTGTACATTACGTATGTCTACATGTTTCATTCGCGAATGACAAACATACATCGTAGAATGTTTAACCAATACACATGTTTCTCTATAGAATAAATGTATCAAGTGTTTAGAAAATATCAACGGTAAAGCACTACACGCGTGTATACATATTTTCGCCCAGTGTTTTCACGTTGATATTTTCTGAATACGTTCCAGTTATTTTATTGGCATCATAAACATTGTTATGAGCTCTAGATTATTTATGGAAGTCTTCAGAGGATGCATACATGAATACACTATTTCTAGATACCATTGGTTGATTGATTCAATTGATCTGACTTTCGGTCTGTTCAACATCAAGGTCGTATACAGATCGGGTCTCTCTCAGTGGCGAATATGATATAATGTGGTATTGCCTACTCGCGGATATGTGACTGTGAATGGAGAAATGGGGCTTATGGGATTTGTGATCAGTGTAGATCCTGATCAACTAGCACACTCCTGTAGCCTGATAACGATATATGTTTCATTGATGCTGATCAGACTGTGCGGATGCACAGGCTGATCTGGATCTACACTGCTAGCAAAACCCATTGGTCCCATTTCTCCAGTCACAGGCACAAAGAAGAATACTATACATATATATACATTGTATGTACATACATTTGTATTAACTCGAGGTTCTAATCAACTCGTTCCTGTAACCAGGTACGATCATAATGTCTGTTGACGCATGACAAGATTCAGTGGTAGACCCTGATCAGACTGTGCGCAGACTACACTGGTCGCAAATACCACAATCCAATTTTCTCCAGTCACGGATACGTAGTATTATTAGTTGTATTTGTCACGTCGCCCAGTATGACGAAACGAGAACAAAACCATACAAGAATGGAATTCAGTCAAATAGAACCGATTTTACAGCCAAATGCATATCAGTTACATATAGGGAAAACGAAACACTGTTAAACCGAGTTGCCAGTGCAAAAATGGTACTAGCTAAGTCGCTGGTGCTGTAATCCGCGCCGGCGTAAATGTTTCACGTCGAAAAATTCATCGGTTTCCTGACGATATCCATGGTCTAATAATATAAGGTCGTAAGTGCTATGCTTTTAGCATAGCACTTACGACCTTATGTTACTAGACCATCGATATGTCGCTCAGCTCTCGCATAAACACATTTTGCGTCTAGTAACCGGCGTAAATTTCTTGCGCCGGTTACTAGACAAAACAATGTTTATGCAGTATCTTCTGCATGTAAATATGAGAGATTATACTGAAATATTTTGTATACTAGTACTTTGTGAGATATATGAGAATTTGAAAGTTGGCGTCGTCTTTTTTATCCACCCGATACACTACGATCTGTTCCACGTTTTGCTGCCGACGAACGTTTGGTTATTGAACACATGAAATATAAAGCATATTTAATTATAAGTACTTTTTCATCAATAACAAAAAAGTCGCCCTCACAAATATTTGTTGTTGATGAACTATTGATTTTATTGCGAAAAAACGATTTAACATGGAGGCTAAAATGTTAACACGGGGTAAAAAGGAAAATCGATCCACACATGTATTTGTTATGCCCCCACCAAGTTATTGGGGGGGGGGGGTATGTTTTACCCCTGTCAGTGCGTGCGTCCTTCCGTCCGTCCATGCGTGCGTCCGAGTGTCCGTGCGTCCGTATGTGCACATTGTTTGTAATGGCAATGCGTTTAAGTTGTTAATGTTTTCTCAACAACTCATTAACTCTTTTACCAATTTCAATCATATTTGTCCACAATGTCTGTCATGGGATGGTGTTTTGTTTCGCATGCGACCCACGCCCGAACACCCAAGGTCAAGGTCACTGGGAACGTATGTTCATCTTGTTTGTAAGGCAACTGTAACTCATTAACTCCTTCACCAATTTCAATCATATTTGCCCACAATGTCTGTCTAGTGATGGTGCTTTCTTTCGCATACGACCCATTCTCGAACACCCAAGGTCAAGGTCACTGGGGACTTATATTCACCTTGTTTGCAAGGCAAATTCGTTTAAGCTTTTAATGTTTTCTCAATAACGCATCAACTCCTTCACCAATTTCAATATTATTTCCCCACAATGCCTGTCTATGGATTAGCTTCGTAATAACGATGCCCGTTTACTATCAATACTGCATATGGGGGCATACGTGTTCTATGAACACATTTTCTAGTTTAACCCTTTCCCTGATAGAAAAGACTTTTCACGCCTCTGCAGAAGATGTCTTTAGAAAACATTGTGGGTAACAAGCAATTTCTCCTTTTCCCACAATGTTTTCTACTCTATCAGATAATTTAACCATCATTTGACCCAGCATTTGATTCTTTTATTCAGATGATTTCGATTTGGAAGAGTCGAAATATCGCAAAACAGGGAAAGGGTTAAATCTATTTTAGCCCCCATGTTGTGTTTTTTTTGTTATCGATGAAAAAATACTTACATTTAAATATTTTTAGATTTAATGTTTGTAACAGCCAAAAGTTCGTCAGCAGAAAAACGTGGAATAGACATTAGTTAATGGTATATATAATGTTCTACCATTCCCGGAATTTCGTCTTTCCTCATACACATCATCATAAGCATTTCGTCTTCAATGGCATAATCATGATAATACACTTAACCCTTACACCGCTATCGTAATTGTTTTGTCGTCTGCTGTTTATTTTCGATTTTCGATTTTTATCATAAAAAATATGCTTTGACAGCACTTTAGAATAATTTACAACATGCTTTGACAGCACTTTAGAATCATTTCCATTGGAAACGATTCTGCTGTGCTGTCAAACCATGTTTTTATTGAGAAATAAGGCTAGATATAAAAGCAACAGCATATGACAATTGTTGTGTGTAGCGGTCTAACGGTTAACTATAAATGTTGAATGACGATCTTAACCCTTTCAACGCCACATACCTCTATAGAGACAATGTTTGCAAACAGTGCAGATCCAGATGAGCCGGCTCGTAACCAGCTGTCTCATCAGGATCTCCACTGTTTGTTAATAATAATTTTAAACGTCGTACAGATTACCCTTTTAGAAGAATGGGATAATTTGAATGAACAAAATTAATGAAATAGCGTGAAACATTGGCATGGGACATCCTATTAAGTTACTTGGTGTTGAAAGGGTTAAATATGTTTTGAATAACGTGTATTAGAATATAGAAACTGTAAGCTTCCATTTTCGCTTCAGTGTACTAGTATAATGTCTGGGACTGGAGAATATGGCGTATGGGTGTTGAGACCAGTGTAACTACACATCAGCATGTGCATCCGCACTGTCTGATCAGGATCTGCACTGTTCGCCATTCTATCAATGAAACATCCGCCATTCTTCTAACAAGAAATATAGATCTTTATCAAGCTACATGGGTGTGCTATTTGATCAGAAACTACACTGGTCACAAATCTCATAACCACAATTTCTCGTCACAACAACATATTTAAAAAATATTCTGCAGTGTTTGTTCTTGAATTTGAAAATCTCTTAAATCTCAATTAAACCACCAGCTCAAACGGTTGTTATAATTATTAGTCACCGAGGTTTATCTGATATATGACAGAAAGTTGATACACTGCATACCAAATGAAATGCAGCCGATCCGTCATAGGAACGATTAGATCTATGATGGAATGAGGCCGACACCGGTGCGACCAGATTAGCCATATACTCGACAGGCAATGTATCTGCCAGCTAACTAGTGATGGCTATCTAACTAGTAAGATTTGGTTAGTTTAAACCATATTTATTTCAAATAATATACATGTATATATGCATCAAAATACATATAAAGTAACGATGAATAAGGATTAGAAAACAAGCTCACAGAGCTTATGTGAATTCTTCTCCTTGAGTAAAGCATCAGTAAATGGGAATGTGGCAAGAATGCATATAATGTATACATATGTAAGTTTTGTTAAATAATTGAAGCGAAAAAAGAAAGAAAGTTTGGTTTGATATTTGGTTAGATATTATTATTATTATATACAGTGGAACCTCTCGAAACCGGACACCCTGGGAGGTCTCCAGGGTGTCCTGTTTGGAGATGTTCCGCTGTAAAGAGACATGTGAACACTTCATGACACATTCTAGTGTTTTGCAATTATGAAAAGTCATTGCAATCAGAGATACATAACAGCTAAACACATCTAAGGAAAACATCTATATTTTCACGAGTGTCCGGTTTAGAGGGGTTCCACTGTAACTGCAAGTTAATAACGCAATGTCTATGTACTACATATGTTATTATAATAGCTCAAATCAGGTCATAAATAGCTTTTGATATTTCGGGTGGCGGCCATCTTGTTGTCGTCATGAACCATATTGACATTGGGAAATGTGTGAATATTTTATACATGCTGCCATGAGCGTCACTCATATCAAGCAAATAAAACAAAAAACAAAGGTATTTTAAAACTAGTTCTTGTTATCTGTGTGCTGGCAAGGTAATTTCATAAACTGCATGAAACAATGGCACTCAAGCGACATAGAAACATTAAAATCATCTGCATCTTTAACAAAGATAATTTCCATTTATATACTAAGGAATATTGTATTTAATAAACATGCACTCGGTCTATATCATATACTGTGTATATAGTAGTAACATCTCATCTTTTTTATGGCGGCCATCTTGCTTATACATTGTATCACCTTTTATTCTAGTATATACTAGCATAGACCCACACAAAGGTACATGTACATGTATGACTCTGAGCAGTCTGGTCTGGGTATACACAACACGCCCTGTGATTTTGTACCTTCGGACATCTACGTAATTTCATGAAATACGTTTACAAAATTTACAATATGGCGTCAAAAGTTGACAAAGTTATTACGCATGTACTCTGACATTTTTTGAAAAATATTGAAAATTTTGTAAACGTATTTAATGAAATTACGCAGCTGTCCGAAGGTACAAAATCGCATGGCGTGTCTCATATGTGATACCAGATCAGGATATACTTGTAGATATTAAATAAGGTCGGTTTTCACAGATCGTGACTCGTAGTAATACATACATGTACGCGTAGATCACAGATGACGGGAAACAAAATCACATGACGGTGTATATATAGTATAGTATCTATACAAGTAACAACAGACTATCAGATTAGTTGTTCCCATCACCTGTGGCGTAGACAAAATGGTTATGCAACAAGTAATGTCTTACTCGCATACACGGATGGTATGGTGAGGATGGTATTAGGTACAGTGGGGTCAGCGTGTAAGTGCACACACGAACGAACACGACAGGTTGGAACGCTGACCCCACTGTATTTCATGTATACAAAAAATGTAAATATTTTTCTGCATTTTTTCTCATTTCGCATCAAAAGTGTATGTTGTTACCACTCAGTTGAACCGTCTCGGCGAGACGGTTCAACTGAGTGGTAACAACATACACTTTGGGTGGGTTGGAACCAACCTGTCGTGTTCGTTCGTGTGTGCACTTACACGCTGACCCCACTGTATGGTGTGGATACTACAGTGGAACTTCTCTAAACCGAACACATATGTGACCTTATTGTTGATGAGTTTCTTGGGTAATTTATCTCAGGTGATAACGTGTGTTCATGCTCGCATAGCACACACCTCAGAATGATCATATGCCTGATTTGCCGTGAAACCTCTCTAAACCGGACACCTGTCCGGTTTAGAGAGGTTTCACTGTGTTAGATATTCACAAGTCTGCTTGCACTGTCGTTCCTGTGGAAACACTCTGTCGTAATTACCGATAGTCGGACATTTAAAAGACAGTCGATTTTAGTGTGTCTCAAATTCTCCCGGTGGGGAATACATCGACACGACACAAATGCAAGATTTACGCGATATGTCATCTGGAATTCACCGTATTCGAGGTGCATGAACCAGATGTAAAGTAGAATACATGAAGTTTACCTCAATGTTTACGTGTGTATATATATATCATAAAAATTATGATTGATATTCTCATTAAATTTCACGGAGATAACAATAATACTTGTCATACATATCAATTGTCCTTCAGTTTTAACAAGAGAGAGTATGAATAATTGTTTCAAACCAGCAAAAATTTCCAGACACAAGTATGCGAAGGTCAGACTTAAACTGACGCGCCCCGCCACAGGGTATAAAAAATATAACAGGGAGTAAAAACATATTTAACTTAGTTTGTTTCACTTGATGCTTTCAGGTACATTGCATGTATTAATTAATAGACCTTGGTCCGTTACTTCAACCTGTGCACCCCACATGCTGAATAAAACGGCCACCGACTAACAAGTCGACAAGTGACCTTGACAAGTGACCCTGCAACACTTGGCAACTGCGACTGTCATGCACATTCACTTATAGGCCATGGGTCAAATATGGAAACCCTGTGGTACATAAGCAGACATATTTTTCTGATAACTACAATCAATTACAAGTTTAATGCAACTTGTCTGCGCTCTGTAACCCGCTGGATGAATGTATGGCACCATTTTGAAGTATACCACCCAGCAACTTTTTTGCCATATTAAAAAATCACACTTTTTGTAAAAATGTGACAAAATTATATTGTTAAACACGTAAACTGCTGTTGTTTTGCAGGTTTTGAGAGATGTTTATAGCAATACTTTGCATTTAAGCACAATTAAGGACCGTCCGGTCCTTTTGAGGAAATATTTTGCATATTTAATTACCCCACCCACTCCATTTCAATGGTAACACATGTATTGCCACACATCTCTTCCCATACGGTATTTATAAATTGTCACTATGGAAAATATATATGCATGTGCTCATGAAACATGTGCAAACTATAGTTCCTGTTTTTCTTATGCTTACTGCACATGATACTAAGTTAACCATAACTGAATTTGAAACCGTTACCCCACCCACTAAATCTACAATGTACATTTTACACATATTGAGTTTCATTAGCTGTCTCCACTTACATTTACTTTTAACTGATACATATGAATAGTCAACTTCAACTTCAACATGACACTGGCGTCATTGCAGACACAAAAAAAAGTTGTCATGATGAAAGTGCATGGAGTGAAGTATGTATAGCAGCAAGTGTGAAGAAAAAAGAGAATTTCTCCACATTATCGGGCAAGAAATGATTAGATATTTACAACAAGGTCAATGCTTTATTGTGAAATAGAACATGTTAAATGTGAACATCGATATAATGCACAACAACAGTTATAGACATGCGTAGACTGATTTGCGTATGATTATACAACAAGGTAATTAATTTCAATCAAGGTTTGAAGCATCGCGCCTGTGGCGGGGACAATCCCCACAACATCAGGTAAGAAACTATTCATTATTTGCATCGTCACATCAAATATGGTTCATGAAATCATTTACATATACATAGCATTACATATATATAGACATACGTACATACAGTTACATAATGTGTCCAGGCCTTTCATTGGTCTTGATTTGTGCATGACTATACAATAAGGTAATTAATTGTCACTCATATTGAAAGCCTCGACACCAGGTAACAAATATTTCGATATTTACAATAACAGATGAAATATAATATGGTACACAATATTATTGACATATTCATATCAGCATATATAGACGTATATACAGTTACATAATGTGTCCCGTGCATTCGTTGTTCTTGATTCACGTATGGTTGGTTACAACAAAGTAATTCATTTTCAATCAGGTTCGGAAGCATCGCACCTGTGGCGGAGTCAATACCCACGGCATATATATATATCTAGTGAATCCGGCTTAAGAGAAGCAACCTAGTCATACGCTTCATCCACATCAAACATGCTGTCTAGTAAACTGTCAGGCTCCGGGGCATTTGTTTCATTAACATCCACCGTATCCACTTCTTCCTCTTCTTCTACCAATATATCTATCATTTCAGTTGGCAGGTAATCCCCCTCTGTCCATTTGCACTCCAGTGTTCCGTTTATGACCTCCCACCCACGGCCATTTGGTGGCGGTATGCATGCATTCGATTGGTCAGCGCTGCACCAAATGAGGGTTTGTTGATTAGCTCTCATTATATACATTCTCAACGATGACCTGCATGGTGGCAGAATGCTAAGATCTGCGCCATTGTAACTTGACAGCAGCTCTCCTGATTTGGACTGACTTTTGCAGGAATAGCTCCATGCGCAGTTTGTTATGTCTGTAATACTAGTACTAGTACTCCTGTACATCAGACACACAAAGTGTTCAAGGGCTTCGAAGAGTTGTGGTTCTACAGAAGGGGAAAACCCAACTGCATGAATGTGTCATTGAATTCTGGGTGCCTCTGAAGTAGTTTTAGCGGTGTCACCTTTCCACGACGAACGAAAGCACTCGTGTCACAACCGGTGAACGCATGAAATGCTGGCAATGCCAAACACAGCTGCGTACCAACCTCAGCAATGATACCGTGTATGTCAAGCATTCGTCGTTTGTTGCCGACACCGGTGTCAAACAGCACACGCTTTTTCACCTGCTGTGTAAACCTGAGTAAAACATATCGGTATCTGCAGATCTGACAACAATTGTATTGTTCTCCGATACATGCGATGCATGGTGCAAACAATGCAATACCAGCCGTGTGTCTGCTTCCTCTTGTGACAAATTCAGTTCTTCTATTTCGTCAGTGTGTGTTGATGTGCCATCCATACTAGTTAATTTGACGCATTTGGTTTCACACACAAACACAATTGTTCTTCCCTTCACATTGTGTGCGTATTTATCTTGCATCCATTCATTAATTAAGAGTTTGCACAATTGTGTCTTGTTCACATCGTTCGAGAGGAACTGCTTCCAGTCACGTGGAACCTTTGTCAGCGGTCCCTTGATCCAGTAGGTATTTGTGGTACCTCTTCGTTGTCGTTCATTGGTTTTAATTGACAGAGGATGGTACGTGTCTGTTACAAAATCCACGCGTTCTGCTTTCGGCATTTGGTTATATAGACTCTCCGCCAGGTCTGCAAATGTGTTTGACAAAGCAGTTTGCATATCTAGAATTGCATTTCCGTCAATGATGTAGTTCACCTGTTCTAGCGGAGGCCTGTCAACCATATGCGTCTGCCCTTCCAGTTGGTGCATCAATTTCGCTTTGTCAATCCTTGCCGGTGATCCATCAGCTGTTGCAAGCGACCATGGAACTGGACCTAACGGGTAACTGTAGACCTTAGCCATGTCAATGTTGTTCCTGAATGCAATGGAAACGAGCTGTCCAAATACATTCCGTTCTGCTACTAGTTCCTTTGACATTCGCTGTGGACTAGTAAGTGTCACCGATTTTGCAAGCGTTGCAAATGTCTTGAGTTTTTGGCAGATCTTTCTACAAACAGAATTCAGTCTGTACCTGGCAGCTAATTTGTGACGTTGACTGACAAAATGTACCGAAAGACATTTGCGACCAGCGTAGCGCCAGATGTGACAGTATGATAATGTCACATGCTGTTCGCTATTCAATCTATATTATGAAGTGTCATTTATATTGAATATATTAGATCCAGAACAGACTGCATGTCAATACATGTGTAAGTCAAGACATACATAGGTCGCATATGTCATAAGATTAGGCCATGGGCCAAATATGGAAAACTTACCCCTGCGTAAAACACACATTATATTACGCAATTGTCATGTATATTGATATCCATCACATGACATTAATTTGCGGTGTAAAAAGTGGTTAAAATGCCACTTATCATCAGTTAACATGGAAAATTGTTAACATAAAAAATTGTTGAAAAAACGCCTTTTTAGGCGGCCATTTTGAAAGTTTCCACCCTTTATATCATGCTGTCATGTCAAAATATATTACATATATGATATGCATATTGATATGCATTACAAGGTATAAGTTACAATGTTAATAGCGGTTCCAATAACACTTAACAGTACAGTGCAAATTTTCGCAAAAACACACTTTTTGGCGGCCATTTTGAAAATGGCGGCCATTTGGTAAAAGAAATTAATTTTGAATGTATCACACACTGTTTTATATTCAATTAGGGAGTAGATCAGAACGATTTAGAAAATTTAAATGGGTCCTAATACCAGTTAACTGGCGATAAAGCTAGTCCTGTAAACCAAAAACAATTGTTTTTGACGGCCATCTTGGAAAATGGCCGCAATTTGTTCATCCAGCGGCTTTTTAATGGCAGACCTTCTGGAATGACAGACAATTGACTACTGAATTTGAAAATCATAGTGGCGTTATGTACCACAGGGGGGGGAGAGGGGGGTTATTGGTGGCCCAAAGACTATTATGACCTTCACTTACGCGTGAGACTTGTGTGGTTCATACGGAAGCCCATTAGGGCCACTTCACTGTTTTTTTAATTTCCATTTATTCAAGATGTTTTCTTGAATTTTCAAGTTCTTTTCTTGAATTTTCAAGAAAAGATCTTGAAAAGAAAATTCAAGAAAACATCTTGAAAATTCAAGGAAAGATCTCGAAAATTCAAGAAAAGGTAAAAAAAAGTGAAGTGGCCCTAATGGGCTTCCGTAGGTTCGTCCTCTGGGGCCAGTTTCACTAAACTAAAATGTTCGTAAGTGCAACTTTAGGATCGTCTGGAAATTTCATTTGATGGATTTACATTTATTGAGCATAGGCTGCATATGCCAAATAATGTAAATCCAATAATTGTTCATAAAAAAACGTTGTTAATGTGAAGTTTACAGACTATCATAATTTTGCTCTTACGAACAGTTTAGTCGTACAAAGTTTAGTGAAACGAGTCCCAGAATTCTGTTTCTCACAACTGTTATGCAATAGTGGCAAAACGATCCTATCGTTTATAAACGACTTAATATACAGTAGAACCTCTCTAAACCGGCCACGCTAGCGACACCATTGTGCTTAATAAATGTCAATCCAATAATTGTTTACAAGAAAACATTGTTAATGTGAAATTTACATATCATATTTTGTTTACACTTACACTTTTAGTCGTACGAAGTTTAGTGAAACGACCCCCAGGTGATGACGAATGTACATGCATAGCTATTTGAATATCCATCAAATGGTTGTGTAGATATGGATGGCTCCGGACGGACGGCCGTTCTTACATGACACTCCTTATGTGGTACATCCATTGTTTTCAAACAATTGGCGTACTGTTGATTTTCGATAAAGTGGTAAAGGCAAAGGTCACAGGAGATTCCATATTGAACCATAATAGGTAAAGTAGGTGTGCTAAAAATGCAAAACTGACATTAGCATGACGATGTAGCATGCATGTCACAACTGTTGGCCCGAAATATATTCAAACAATGTTCAAGTATATTCTGAATCAAGTTGTCACTTACGTTGCTACATATTTGCTGAAAAAGAAAATAGTGAGCACAGGCACCCGAATCGTATATGTATCATACCAACATACGTCAAGTGCTCATTGGCAATGCATGCATGAGCAAGTCAATATTAATCGATAACAATACACCTGTGAACATACAAGCAGTGTTATACATACGTGTACCTATATCAACCTGTGACCAATACATACATTTCGTATTTGATGTATATAGCGTAGTGGTAACCGCTTACAGTTATACTTTTTTTTCAATTAATAAACGTTGAGGGTTGTGGGTTCGAAACCAATACTGTCCTATCTGTTGTTTTATTGAATTCTGTCCCTCACTTCATACTCCCAGATATCTGCCGTCGTTAATACATGTACGTTTATTTGATTAACATTATTTAATGTAACTTACAAAAACAATTTGTTTGTATTGGTTCGAAAACTGATAAAGACGTTTACTGCATAATATAATGTCAGTTGAATCGTTTTAGTTACATCCATATGTCACGTCTGGACAAAATGTATAAGCGCAACCAATGTTTTCCCGCTCTGGGGCGATGTGTGGGGTGTATTTACAGTCAAACATTTCTAGGGGGCGGGAATTAGGAGGCCAAGAACCCCGAGGATGTGTATATTTGACGTCCCCAAGAGTTCCCCCGTACTGTCGTTTCTATGAAATACATACTGGCGACAATTTTAGAATGTGTATAACGTGTCATGCATTTGTTTCACGTTGTTTGATAGTGATAAATGAATTATGAACACCGTAAGCCCTTATCTGACTGTGAGATGTGCATCCTGATCTGTGACGCTGTAAACCCAGTGCATACGTCACAATTACCCTTTTGTCAAACTATATCTAAGACATTTTCGTAAAAGTGAGAAAATGTTGAATCTGTTTAAGTTATATGAATAAAAAAGTAAAAATGAAAATTCATGCAGAGCATGATGTTATTAGCCGATCAATATATGTCCACATTTTAGTAGTTACCGAATATCAGGGAAAAATGAGAGAAGTGTTGATTTCACCTGAATAGTGACTACATAACCACATTCGAACAAAAACAAAATTTGACCATTTGGTGGCCATCCTGAATGACATAATAACTCCATGTTGAGAAAAATGACATGACAGCGGTCGGCTGATCGATACCTTCGATTTGATATATTACATGACCACATTTTAACAAAATCAAAAATTGACATTTTGGTGGCCATCTTGAATGACATAATTACTTTATTTCAAGAAACATTATATGACAGCGATCGGCTCATCGATACTTTCGATTTGACATATTACATGACGACATTTGAACAAAATAAAAATTTGACCTTTTGGCGGCCATCTTGAATGACATAATGACTTCATTTTGAGACTAGATGGCCGTGGTCTGTATGTCGCGCCTGCTATTGGGGCTAGGCATGGACACTAAAAAAAAGAGATATAGTAGACGGAAAAACTTTAACCAAAATACTTTAACCGGACACACGTACGTACGGACGGACGGACGTACGCCAAAGTGCCGACTATATCGCGCTTTCATGCTGTTCGCAACCTCAATAATTATACATGTTTGATTCCGAGAGGCAAGAACTAGACCGTCGATATTTTAATGTTTACCAAGTTACCCGGGGTTGTTACCACAGCCACTCCCAATAAATTACAGGTCTCGGATATGCATAGAAATCAGGAAAATAATAATTTAATTGTAGGTTTGTATCGTATTTCTGAACACAATTGTATCTATAAGTCGCCCGCAAAAAAATCGGAGATTGGTAAAAATATTTTTTTATAATACTAAAAATTAATTAGCTTTTGCAACACTAGTTATTTTTCAGTATTATAAACATGCTCTCCGATGGATTGTTGCTAATTTATTTGATTTAATTAATTTCATTATGTAGTCTATATAGTGGACAATTTCTTTTTAAATGTGGGGATATTATGATCCTTTGACACCAACAAATACAGTGGAACCTCACTAAACCGGACACACAACAATGTCTACTGTCTGTTCCACGTTTTGCTGCCGGCGAACTTTTTGCCATTAAGCACATTAAATCTAAAAAATATTTAAAAGTAAGTACTTTTTCATCAATAACAAAAAAGTCACTCTCCCCAAAAAAAAGAATTTGATGAAATTCCATCAAATATTGATTTTATCGCTTTTTTTCGCAATAAAATCAATATTTGATGGAATTTCATCAAATATTTTTTTTTTGGGAGAGTGACTTTTGTGTTATTGATAAAAAAGTACTTTCTTTTAAATATGTTTTTTAGATTTAATGTGTTTAATAGCCAAAAGTTCGTCGGCAGCAAAACGTGGAACAGACAGTTGTCAGCTCAATTGTGATCGCGTTCATTGCCATTTAACTCCTAGTATGTTTGTGATCGCAACATACCCGCGTGTGTCTTGAAGTAGACATATGCATGTTTTACAGTGGAGCCTCTATAAATCGGACACCATGTGGACCTCCCAGGGTGTCCGGTTTAGAGAGGTTCTACTGCATTTCACATTATTTTCCTGTACAGCGAAACTGCCAAAGTATGTCAAACCAAATTATCTCCTCTGTTTATCACAGCTTCTGATAGCATGTGCTTAACTATAACCATGATAACGTATGTCGTTTTTGAAATATCATCAAATAATTCCAGCACAAAAATATTTACACAATTCCCTAACATTTGATTGGCCCGTAGCAAGTCTCTGTCTAAAATGTATATCCCAGTAAACTCCCATGCCAAACTACTTTCCGTAACCGTGAGGCGCAGTTAAAATAATTCTTAAGAAAACGGAAAATAAACACATTTTGTTGATGAATTTATTTCAAATGCTGGAATTATAAGGAATGAATGGCCTTTTTGTGCAATTTATCGGGGATATAAACTTGGAAAAGTCGTGGGAATACTGGACGAGGCCTTCCGGCCTTCGTCCAGTATTCCCGCGACTTTTCCAAGTTTATACCCCGATAAATTCCACAAAAAGGCCATTCATTCCTGTAGTAAAATGGTGCGATTTGTTGATATTTGCCATTTACTGTACATGAAGCTAGAAACCACATATTGGATATTTGAGGCATTGTCTGAGACACAGTCTCTTTAATGGTACATACCCACTCAGTAGCCCCAACATGTTCTTTTTAGGAATTAAATAAGTGTATAATTGTGTCACTAGTCCACCAGTTATAAAAATTACGAATGCCCGCTATACAGATATAATCATTTAGTAATATGTATTTTACTGATAGTAACTTGCGGTGGTATCAATCTATTTTCATATGCAAATGAGACAATATATTTTTTAATTATTTATGCTAATTACATGCGTCACCTGAAAAAAAATACTATTTTCGACAGATTATAATGTACGATCATTGCACATCAAAACATAAATACAGAGAATAAATAGTAATTTCCGTTAACATTTTAAGGAAACACCGTTATCGCCCCTGATGTCAGTATGGAAATTTACGTTCGATATAAAATGTATAATAATGCCAATCAATACGTGGGGTAATAGTGAATGAACGTGTATTTTGCCAGAAAATGTATCGCCCCTGATGTCATTGTGGAAATTTACGTTCGATATAAAATGTATAATAATGCCAATCAATACGTGGGGTAATGGTGAATGAACGTGTGTTTTGCCAGAAAATGTCTCAGCTGATGTCTTGATATAAAGAACATTTTGTGCCTACTGAGTTGGCATGTACCTTTAACGCTTTTACCCCTAAGTACAGCGGAACCTCTCTAAACCGAACACCAAGATAACGTCTGTAATCTTATTGTTGATGGGTTTCTTTGTCATTTATCTCAAATGATAATGTATATTCATGGTTGCACAGCATCCAACTACGTATCAGAATGGTAAAATGCCTGGGGCCCGTTTCACTAAACTTCCTACGACTAAAATGGTCGTAAGTGCAAAATTATGATAGTCTGTAAATTTCACATTAACACTGTTTTCTTCTTAATAATTGTTGGATTTACATTTATGGAGCATAGGCTGCATATGCAGCCTATGCTCAATAAATGTAAATCCATCAATTCAAGACGGTTCTAATTTTGCGCTTACGAACATTTTAATCGTAAGAAGTTTAGTGAAACGTCCCCCTGATTTACAGTGGAACATCTCTAAACCGGATACCATGGGGACCTCCCAGGGTGTCCGGTTTAGAGAGGTTCCACTGTAACTGGAACGGATTTTGATATGTTAATTTAGCAACCAACGTCATGTAATGATTTTCAGACTAGTCCATTTGTAAAAAGGTGGTGTTTTTGCTCTCAAAAATATGAAAATTACTTGCAAAAAGTGTGCAGATCCTGATGAGACGGCTCGTAACGAGCCGCCGGCTCATCTGGATCTACACTGTTGCTAATACCGCTAAGCAGGTATTTGGTGTTAATAGGTGACTTGCGTATGGGTCAAGGGTTGGAAAAAAGGAACGCACACATCGTGGAAGTATATAGTACCATAGTATAGATTTATATTTTGATCAGAAACACTCATAAATCTACTACACATTTATACATCGATGAACAACATGTGGAATTCTATGATCACAAACATCTACACTAACATCACTACTGTCCGTTTCGCGAAAGCTGCCCAAATTATACGGCAATATAAACAATTCAAAAACGATATATTTTTCAATAATGTTAAATTAAAGGAAAATTTAAGAATACGCCTTCTTTTTATTTTGTGAAACTTGGTCAAATATTGGTTTTATTGCGTTAAAACAATTTCCCCATGTTAAATCCCCATAGACATCTTCACTCTGTGAAGATGTCTATGGGGATTTAACATGGGGACATTTTTAGAATTTCAAAACTACTGGACTGATTTTTAAAATTTAACTTTTGTTTTCTTAGTTAGATCATTTCCAAGCTATCTAGCCAGGTTTCGGAGTCAATTTCCAATTTCTTTTATTTTCTGACTCCTCCAACAACTCCTCTACTCCCATGTTAAATTCCCATAGACAAATCAATTTTTCGTAATAAAATCAATATTTGACCAAATTTCACGAAATATAAAGAAGGCTCATTCTTAAATTTTGATCAAATTTAATATTATCGGAAAAAAATACTGTTTTTGCATTGTTTATATGGCCGTACAATTTGGGCAGGTTTCATGAAACAGACAGTAGGGCTGCACTCCTCACCGGCATAAACTATTTCTCGTCAAATAATAATAATAATAAAACCCCATTTACATTCAACTCTACTTAGAGCTCTCGCATAAACTCATCTTTCGTCTAGTAACCACTGCAAAAATTGCACCGGTTACTAGACGAAAAACGTGTCTTCTCCATGTGATTGTAATCCGGCGCCTATTTCAACGTGAAACATTTTACGCTAGCGTGGAGTACAGCACCAGTGAACATATACTGAGAAACAAAAGAAACGTTCAACCAATAATTACTGATGAATACACAAAATATTGTATTTACGACAAACGTGCATAATATTGAAGGTGGAAAATGATATTGTTTTGTAAATTGAAATGCAATATAACTAGACTGCAATACAAATGGTGATCTGGCACACATTTGTAAATTGTATGTGGTAAATTGTAAATTGTAAATTGTATATGGTAAATCGTAAGTTCTGCATGGTAAATGGTAAATTGTATTATTGTAAATCGTAAATTGTATTATTTGTGGGTGGTAAATCGTAAGTTTGTGTTGTGTATCGAAATTGTGTCTCGTAACCCATATGCTGTTGTGTTTGTCTATAAAGCAGTTTTTTTCTGAGCATATTAGACGGCAGAATACATGATGATTCATGAACATTGATCGTCTAACAAAGCCATGTCACCGACTGACAAAATGGATCTTATGCCTGTTGCGACCAGCGTAATCCGCGCAGTATGATCAGGGCCTACGCTATTCGCCATTCAGTATCTACAGTGGGGTCAGCGTGTAAGTGCACACACGAACGAACACGACAGGTTGGAACGCTGACCCCACTGTATTTCATGTATAAACAAAATGTAAATATTTTTCTGCATTTTTTCTCATTTCGCATCAAAAGTGTATGTTGTTACCACTCAGTTGAACCGTCTCGGCGAGACGGTTCAACTGAGTGGTAACAACATACACTTTGGGTGGGTTGGAACCAACCTGTCGTGTTCGTTCGTGTGTGCACTTACACGCTGACCCCACTGTAATGTATACTTACTATCTTGGCGAAGGAGTAGATCAATATGTGACTATATTATTTTCGTTGGTTGTAAATTCCGTAAGCTCCCTTTTGCCATGTGGCGCTCATTTATTTATGCGCGAACAAGCCAATTTACGAGTGATAAGGGAATGTGTGACAATTTAGATCGTATCTTTCCATCCATCTTGCTCAGATATGTGATACTGGCTGGACAAATGTGGCCAACGTCTAGATTCTAATGGATAAGTACAGACTGATAATGATCTACATTGTTTCCGTAAGCATGATACGCGTTTCACTGACCGAACAGTGCAGACTCTGATCAGACTGCGTGGATGCGCAGACTGTTCTGCACTGGTTGAACAAGGCATACCCCTAATGTCTTCAGTTACAGTATACTAATAACCTATTTTATCCCGTCAACACAGTGCGTATGTGCCGTGAAACACAGTGCCGTGAAATATTTTTGATATCCAGTCAATACAATTTTTGCATTTTACAGCCATTTGAAGGTGTTGACGGGATAAATAGAATAGTAGGTTAGTGCCGTGAATGGGAAAACATATCTGGCGCGGCACGGAAACGGGATGTGCTCGGCAGAGCCTCGCCCATCCCGTTTCCTGAGCCTTGCCAGATATTTTTTCCCATTCACGGCACTAACCTACTATTCTCTATTTATAATGACATATGACGATTTTCATAATTTGATCCGGAAATCTGTGAGAACTTTTCAAATGGCATCGAAAGACCGGAAAATGAGATAAGTTGGCAATAATATAGTATTATCTATTAAAACACCAATATGTATGACATTTTCTACCTTATAGCTAGCATGTGATACTTTTTCCGAGATTTCAAAGAAATCATTTGTAAATGATGTCGAAAGTTGGCGATAATTGCGGAGAATACACAGAATTCCGTATCTCGCTAAAATTGATTTTAAATAAATACGACCATCTTCCGCAAGTGATGTCAATATTTACGAAAAGATACGAAGATGCATTACACAATCACATACATAGCATACATACACTGTCTGACAAAATAAACATTTTCGGGATTTGTACATACATGTAACACATTTTGTAGATTCAGATAGATTTGGGCATATATATTGAAATGCTTTGCCGATGGCATTACGGCTGTATACGACCAGTGATTGCGTTACCAGCGTATACCCTGGTCAATGTTCCCATTCACAGCCGTTGTTTAGGGTACACACCAACCCTAGAAATAGGCCCCCGCCTGATAATGCGACATATGCGCCCAGTAGTATAAAGGGAGTCAAAATGATACCACCTACGGTGGTATCATTTTGACTCCCTTTATACTACTCGCCCAGTGTCGCCAGATCAGGACCTACGCAGGCCGCCGTAACATCAATCAAACTTAATATGTATGCAACTGAATAAATAACATTAACTGATTACGGAACCCCGCAGGGACGTATAATTATTTTTTATTTTTTATTAATTCGTTCCCTCAAAATAACAATTCGTTCCTTCAAGTTAACAATTCGTTCCCATTTCGTGTGAACGAATTGTTAAATTGAGGGAACGAATTTTAATTCGTGATGGGAACGAATTGTTAAATCGAGGGAACGAATTTTAATTCGTGGGAACGAATTGTTAAATTGAGGGAACGAATTGTTAATTCGTGGGAACGAATTGTTATTTATCCCTTCAACGCAGTGCGTATGTGTCGTGAAACACGGTGCCGTGAAACATTTTTGATATCCAGTCAATACTATTTTTGCATTTTACAGCCATTTGTAGGTGTTGACGGGATAAATAGAATAGTAGGTTAGTGCCGTGAATGGGAAAAATATCTGGCGCGGCACGGAAACGGGATGTGCTCGGCAGAGCCTCGCCCATCCCGTTTCCTGAGCCTTGCCAGATATTTTTTCCCATTCACGACACTAACCTACTATTCTCTATTTCGTGGGAACGAATTAATAAAAAATAATCCATGTCCCCTGCGGTGCTCCGTAGACTATTGACTGTAGGAATGCATGTACACATGTTGATGAGAGTGCAGATCACAAACTCAATAATACACATATAGTCGTATATGGTCACATTTAAACGCACATGTACTCACAGGGGGAACACTCGGAAATGTGACATACAAATACTCATTTAATAATTCCAATTACCCCACCCACCTGGGGGCCGTGTCACTAAACTTCGTACGACTAAAATATCCGTAAGTGCAAAATTATGATAGTCTGTAAATTTTACCATTTAAAAATGTTTTCTTGTAAACAATTATTGGATTTACATTTATTGAGCATATGCAGCCTATATTCAATAAATGTAAATCCATCAATTCAAATTTCCAGACGATCCTAAATGTGACTTTTGTAATGAAACGGCCCCTTGGTGTCGTACTGTACGTTATGTTTATACCTATAAACTTAACACACAGTGCGATACCAGGTGGGTGGGGTAATGAGAGATTTATGAATGGGCACATGTTTTATGTCACATGCCCGAGTCTTCCACATGTGTATGCACTAACTACGTGCAGTAAAGAGACTAAAGTTTCCTCACATTTGTAGAAATAACACGAGTATACAGACACGAGATTTCCCGAAACTGAGTGCGACGATAAACTGTATCTTCAATGAAATACACCAACAGTTGATAAAGGCAATGCATCTCAGATATGCATACAACGTTACAAAACAAAACATTATACAGAAATACGTTACATGTACATTTGCATTGCTGTTCTGAATAAGTAAACATCGATGGTCAGCCAGAAAAAAAACTCACACCAATGTGTTCCTACAAATATGAATTTGGACAATTAACAATTACTTACGTCTTATTAAAAACGGAACATCTGAGAACATATCCAAGACACAGTGCCTTTGAAAAAAAATAAAAGTATCCGCGGAATTGGTTAGGAATATAAATTTATTAAAAAAATATCGCAGAATCGGGAAAAAATCTACTGCATATAAATAATATCATAGACTGGCATATCAACTCGCATGACAATTCACGCAAATAGGTGGCTGTCACTGGATACATAGGGCGTATAAAGTATGCTACCAGAGTAGCCCCAAATCAGACTTCGCATCCGCGCAGTCTGAACATGCCCTGCACTGTTTACCATTCAATCAGTAAGTCAGCTATCATGTCTCTAACGAACGATATATATGTATCCATTTCAGACTGCAGGAATGAAGACCAGGATCTAGATCTAACCAGAATTTTCTGTCGCGTTACAGACAGAAAATTCGGGTTAGATCGCGACTGACCAGAAATTCCATACGCCCCATTTCTCCAGTCAGGACCGCATATATTCCTGTCAAACGTTCCGTACACGGTGTATTATCTGTTTCCCGGCAAGTGTCCACCCTTCGGCGTGTGTATGCACATGAAATTGTCTTCGTCCAGCTTCTCCATCTTCGCCCCGTGAACGTTGAACCGAATATAGTCGATTTCCACTCCGTATTGATCCGACTCTATAATATTTAGCCCTAGACTATGCCTTCCAGCCGCCAGATGGCGGGGTTGCCCGATCGGACCCGATGACTTAAACTCATTCCAAAGATTGCCCCAGCCGCCAAACGGCCGCGTTTTAAAGCTACCCAGTAGCGTGGCATCGAGGCTCAGTGATATGTTGTCCCAATTGCCGTCGTTGGAGTACCGCACGTCTAGAACGTCGATCACTGCATTGTTGGATAGTTGAAACTGAATGCTCAGCACTTCGTCTTTAAACAGCAAGATCGTGGTTCCGTCCTCCGCGTTGTTCCGTAACTTCAGTCGGTGCACGAAATCTTCCGAGTTGCCCAGCGATTGACAATCGACGGTCACGGCCTTCGGTGCGGACAGTTTAAACCCGTGACTGACCACTGCCGTGGACAGTAACATCAAAAATGCGGCCAACATCATGGACAATTGTCAGATTTGCTAAAATAGCTCGGTCGGTTTTGCGCCAGATTCCGTAGAGGTCTTTTAATTTTCTCTGTTTCTCTCAGAACAGCACGTGCATTCAACAAATCACGTTTTTTTATAAATAAAAAAGCGTATATTCCACAATATAGTATATCTTCTATTACTGACACATACTTATAATTAATCCCGTATAATTAATACTTATTTATTGCAACGACGGTTAAAAGTAATTGAAACAATGATCTGTGTATACAGTATAGAAACTATTATAATTCTGATGATCTGGATGAGAAGGCCACCTTAAATACCTGTCGACCAATCAATCATCGTGCTCGTGTGATTCAGCCAATCTGTGTCACTCCGCAGTACATTTGGGGATGGCCATCGAGGTGCGCCGACCATGACAAACTTACAGCGTTACCTTGTCATCTGGGACAGAGGTTATAATAGTTTCGGAGCATGTATTCTGTTCTCATAATCTAAATCAGGGAGTTTGATTAGTCGAGGCTGAGTTGTGCTGAGTCTCGGCCAGTTAAACTATCTGATGTCTAGTATGAGTGTTAAAATGTTTTATAATTGAGACACGCCATGCCATTTTGTACATTCGGACATCTGCGTAATTTCATTAAATACATTTGCAAAATGCAAAAATTGGTACCGGTCGAACTCACTTTATGCGTGTCACCATTTGCAATGATGCAAGAGCAAGCAGAGCTAGCACAATTTTCTGAAATGGGGAAATTATTTCACAAGTACACATTCTGCAGCCCCTTTAAACTAAAATATTAATAGTAATAATATTAATAAATAAGTTTCTACACACACTGATGAAACTTGTAGGGTCAGCGCTGGAAAATAAATCAGAAAATTCTTCATCGCATTTTTGACCGTAGCTACCGACTGTCCCGGGACACCTAACATCAACGCAAAAATAACGCCGATACGACATGGCAAAATGACGCCGAGACGACATGATAACATCACGACCAGAATGACGCAGAAACTGCATGGTAATGTCGTGGCCAAAATGACGCCGAAACGGCATGATAACGTCGCGGCCAAAATGACGCCGAAACTGCATGGTAACTTCGCGGCCAAAATGACGACGAAACGGCAGGGTAACTTCGCGGCCAAAATAACGCTGAGACGACATGGTGATGTCGCGGCCAAAATAACTCCGATACGAAAACGTAACACCAAGGACATGGTAACATCCCGGTTAAAATGACACCGATAGGACATGGTAACGTCGTGCCCAAAATGAGGTAACGCCGCGGTCAAAATAACGCTGAAACGACAGGGAGATGGCACGGCCAAAATGATACTGGAACGTCAGGTTAACGTCACGGCCAAAATGACGCCAGGATGACGGGTTAATGTCGCCTAGACTACAGGGTTACGCCACGTTAAAAACGACGTCACAGGTCAAAATGATGCCGAAACGGCAGGCTAACGTCGCGGCCAAAATGACGCTATGGGGACAGGTTAACGTGACGGTCAAAATGACATGAGGTAAGTGTAACGTCGCTGCCCAAAAATGAACGAGTTGCTTGCACGGACGCCGACGGACACGAGTGTATTATTTCCGCTATTCAAACATGTACGATGGAATATCCTATTTATTACACTTTCACGGCGGATACATATGCACATTTAGTCTATTTTTTGAGATTATAATCAATGAATTGTGATGTGCGCTTGAATAGTTATACAATGACGTGTTTTCCCGTGTTTTGACGTTACGTTGTGTGACGTCAAATGTGACGTCATGTAAACTTTTTGAAATCCAAATTACGCAGCTGTTTCTATGAACCAGATATATTTGAGTGCATGTTTGGAATGTGTTCAATCACATTAACATTCTAGAATAGTCGAGACCCTTACCAAAATTAAACATTTTGCGGGTTTTCTCTCTCAGCGAAACCCGTGCAAATAATTTGCAAGAGTGTAATAAAGTAGGATAAAGTCGCGACCAATATGACACAGAGGCGGCAGGGTAACCCCGAAGCCAAAATGACGCAAAGACGGACGTGTAACGTCGCGGCCAAAATGACACAGAGACGGGAGGGTAACGTGGCGGCCAAAATGACACAGAGACGGGAGGGTATTACTTAGATATCAATTTTTGCCTATAAATTGCCTGTATTTGCCTACAGCAATAACACAGTCCAGGCTGATACGGCGTGTTTTCCAGTCTGATACTGAAACTTCTAGTCTAATACTACCATTTCTAGTCTGATACCATGATCGTTACTAGTCTGATACCGCCGTTTCCAGTCCGATACCATGTGTCGCTCGCGTATTAAACCAGTTCCTTTGGGCATGCGCATTGCGTATGTTTACTTTATCGGCTGCGTAGATTTTTGACAAATGCCGGGAATTAAATTTGTAGGCTCTGTATTTCATCATTCAATCATCGATAACGGTATAGATTTTAATATAGGATTATCACAACTGCCGGATGATTGATATTGAAATTGATATCTAAGTAATCTAAGTAATAAAGACGTTAATACGTGTCTTGTTTGATATCGGCCTAGGTATCGTCCCTCGATAACTTGGTATCAGCCTTCGACCTTCGGTCTCAGGCTGATACCAAGTTACCTCGGGCCGATACCTAGGCCGATATCAAACAAGCCAATTATTAACCTCTAAGTAACGTCGCGGCCAAAATGACGCAGATACGGACGTGTAACGTCGCGGCCAGAATGACGCAGACAATGGAGGGTAACATCACCGGCAAAAATGACGCAGAGACGGGAGGGTAATGTGACTAATGTCACAGCCAAAATGACGCCGGGGCGACATGGTAACGTTACGGTCAAATTGACGCCGGGACAACTGGGAAAATGACACCGAGGCGGCAGGATAATGTCGCGATCGGCGTGGTCAAACTATGACGAAATTGTATAAGGCACGGCTATGCTATTAGCTCCATTACTTAGTGTATCTTCATTTCTCGCGGATGTTGATTCAGTTTTTGACAACAAAAAATATTACGTCAAAGACACAAATTTCAAAGCCCATGAACTCTCGTTTTTGACTCCGAGCCAGAGCTGAACGAACTACTTTGTATGCATTTTATGAGAAGTAACCACGATGCAGAGATATTAGAGTAACTAAATGACATGCCATTTTTACTGTATGAGCAGATACAGTTAAGTCAGCATCAGATGTATGTTACTATTTTATCTATTTTTAGAAGGATTAACTATAGCTGTCTATCGCCATTTTTGCGGACAGGTTTATTGGCCGGAACTCGTGTACTTATTGTGTGGTAAAAAAAAACGGAACTTTTATAAACGGTTATAATTCATATTGATGGTACATGTATCAAATTAAAGGTATGCCTCTATGCTCCAATTTGGTGTATACGATGTATGTCTACGACGGGTGTACATGTAATTAATGCACCCCACACCAGATCAAGATTGTTATAAAGGATGCCAATGGGGGCATCATCAGTGTATGGCAGGCACACGTTCCTACTTTTTGTTTCTGGCAATACAGTTTCAGTTATTTCAGTACTTATATTTTATGGAATATGAATATTCGCCTGTGTATCTGCACGCTATGAATCAAGCATTATCTTCCCGTACAGGATGAATCACTATATAACTAATCCTTTATATTGATAATCGCAATTGTCGTTTACAGATGTTTTCTCAATTTGTCTGGGCCTGGTTGCTCAAAGCTTCTGTTGCTTAACAGACTGTTAAATCCTTAGCAATACTAAGGATTTAACAGTCTGTTAAGCTAACAGAAGCTTTGAGCAACCGGGCCCTGATTAATAGGACAGTGTTTGTCATCGTATGTGTTATTGATGTGGCGGGAGTCTTGTGATCTCTCACTATGATGACAAGCCATGTCATTTTGTACCTAATAAGATGGGCGACTTTTTATGAAGAATATTTACAGAAACTGTGATATTTTCTGTAAATGACGTCGAAGTTAACACAAATTACATAGCTGTGAACATTTAGTCCAGTTTCAACGTGATTTACGCAAACTATCGTGGATGTTGTAAATATTTTTTTCATGAGATATCGCATTTCTTGAAAGGTGCAAAGTCACATGGTTTATCTTATAGGAAATGTTATGGAAAACGGGGCTTATTGCAGTTGCGATCAGTGTATCTCCAGATCAGCCTGCGCATTTGCGCATGCTGATCTGGGGATACACTATTCGCATTTTCATTTGGCTAACGTTTTCGAAGCTTCTGACGAAGTATGCATATATTTATCAGACTGTATATGAGTACTGGTTGTTCAGAAGCTATACTACTTGTATTGAAACAAACCTGTTTTTGTCGTGACATGTGATGCATCCGTCAGTGACGTACGACGTGTATGTGTGTACATATTACTTTGTAGTTGAAATAAAAGTATTTTACATTAATGTCTAATTTAAAACAAATGCATATATTGATGGATGAAGGCAATCCCGCTTATATAGATAATTACTGCATGTGCGTCAGTTGTGGTTGCTTAGCAACGTGTTAAAGTATCTTCGTGACGTGCATACTCGAACCTTGGTCATTTCTAAGAAACACGTTTGATACTGTGTTTATTATGTACATTGAGGAACGCGCACGTGCCGGCCTTGTGGCGCATGCTAACTGTTCATTTGAAAACAAAGTGTTTACCTGCATACAATTAAAAGCGAAAGAAAGAATCCACATTCCTTAAAGTGATTGTGTCTAAGATGAAGTCTAGGATATCCAAGGTGTGGTTTACAGTGGGGTCAGCGTGTAAGTGCACACACGAACGAACACGACAGGTTTGTTCCAACCTGTCGTGTTCGTTCGTGTGTGCACTTACACGCTGACCCCACTGTATCTCTTCCTGCACAGTAGATAACAAATACGTACAGATATAAAGCAATTACAACATTTTATTTGATCACATTCCCAAATCGTGCTTAATATTCAAGTACAATACATCCTATCAGAAACTGTGATAGACAGGGGAGATAATTTGACTTTGCATAATTTGACATGTTCGCCCTATATGTACCAGTAAGGACAATTTGTGAAATTTCATTAGTTTTAGTTGTAAATGATAATAAGTTATACCACAGTTAGAAAGAAATTCCCATTATAGACGCCAGTGTGATTAATTTAAATAACATAATTCAATAACATCGATTCCCACCTCTACCGCTGCGAATGGTCGATTCGGCGTGTCCTTGGGCAAGGCAACTTCGTGCTAGCCTGGTCCTGGGATCACATGGTCTATAGTTTACACTGAATTAATGGCGGCGCCCATGAGGTCTCAGGTAAATCTTAATTTTCATCAATATGACTGCGGTTTATTACTTTGATGATGACCATGTTCTAGCCGTTAACACTACAATTATGTCAATACCAAATTTAGCACAATTACTTATGTAGTTAGTCGGAACATTCTGCAGAGAAATTTATTCGGAACAAGTTTAAACAATGTTCGAGTTCGTCCTATTCACATTTCTCTGCAGAATGTTCAGACTAACTACATAAGTAATTGTGCTAAATTTGGTATTGACAGAATTGTAGTGTTAACGGCTAAAACATGGTTATCATTAAAAGAAAGAAACCGCAGACCTCATGGGCGCCGCCATTAATCCAGTGTAAACAATAGACCACGTGATCCCATACTCTGGGATCAAGATATTTGAGAAATTTCGACGTACGTCCAAAGTGTACGTCAAAAATTGCTCGTTATTATTCAGTATTTGACATATTTTGCACTCATATACAGTCTGATAATAGACCATACCCTGTTGATCCCGTTAGTCGGATAATTACAAAAGTTCATAAATAGTTTCGTCACATAAATGGATATCCAACTAGTGTCATTCGGGTGACCATGACCTTGGTGTCCAAATGGTGTATGTCTCTTGATCCGCTAGTCGAATAATTGTTAAACTTCATGAATAGCTTCCTCACAGTCTTAGCTATCCATTCAGTGTCATTCGGGTGACATTGACTTTCACCTTTGTGACCTTCACCTTCATGTCAATAATTTGGACGTAAATATCTCCTGAATATCTCAAACGTCACCAACAGCTTCCTCACATTGATGGATATCAACCCAGAGTAATTCGGCTAACATGTACCTTTAACCCTGCCACCCCTAAGTAACTTGAATGGACTTTCGTATGTTAATTTTGTAACAAAATTCAACCATCACAATTTTTTTTCCAGATTAGTCCATTAATGACAAGGGGGTGTTTTTGTTCTCAAAAATATGAAAATTAATTGCAAAAAGTGCAGATGCTGATGAGACGGCTCGTTACGAGCCGGCTCATCCGGATCTACACTTTTCGACAATACCACTATACAAGTCTGTAGTACTAGTGTTGAAAGGTTTAAGTTGGTAACTACGCCTTATTGACAACACTGTTGTGCATACAGATATGTATTACGAAACTTCCTCACATAGCTATCAATCCAGTGTCATTCGAGTGACATTGACATTTGCGTTGAAGACATTGCCATTCGTGTCAATACTTTCGGATGTACGTCCAAATGTTATCTCCTGAGCCGTTAGTCGGATTATTGCCGATAACTTCATCAATAGCGTCCTCATATTGATGGCTACCAACCCAGTGTCATTCGCGTGACATTGATGACCTTAACCGTCGTATCAATACTTTTGTACTTCCTCACATTATGGCACTGACTTGGTTGACCTTGACCTTCGCTGGTGAGACATTTGGTGGTGATCGCCTTGTTTCCTATTATTTTTCATCACCTGCTATGCATAATATGTGACACAGGGCCTTTAAAATGTGAACATAATGCTTTATTGTTTTTTGAAGATACATTCTCATTTCTATACAGATTTGTCATATCTGTGTCGCCGCTTCGAATGGTAGTAGCTCGCCGCAATAAATTATGTGTCTCTGACTGGAGAAATGTGGCTTATGGCATTCGTGGCCAGTGTAGTTCCTGATCAAATAACACACTCCTGTAGCCTGTTGATGATCTATATTGTTTTTTAGAATCATAACGGGTGTTTCATTGATCAAATGGCGAACTGTGCAGATCCTGGTCAGACTTGTGTTGATGAACATGCTGATATGGATATATACAAGCCCCATTTCACTAGTGACAGCCACAATATACAATGCAATTGTTTTCAGAGTTTAAGATCATGATAGAGACACTGAGTCTCAGATGGCCGAGATGAGTCTCAGATGGGTCTCAGTTCTATTCGAGCAGTACAGTGGGGTCAGCGTGTAAGTGCACTATACACGTATGTAGTGTTGAAAGGTTTAAGTTGTAACTACGCCTTGTCGACATCACTGTTGGGCATGCATACATGTATTACGAAACTTCGTCACATAGCTATCAGTCCAGTGTCATTCGAGTGACATTGACATTTGCGTTGAAGACATTGCCATTCGTGTCAATACTTTCGGATGTACGTCCAAATGTTATCTCCGGATCCGTTAGTCGGATTATTGCCGATAACTTCATCAATAGCGTCCTCATATTGATGGCTATCCACTCAGTGTCATTCGTGTGACATTGATGACCTTAACCTTCGTATCAATACTTTTATCCCGTCAACACAGTGCGTATGTGCCGTGAAACACGGTGCCGTGAAACATTTTTGATATCCAGTCAATACTATTTTTGCATTTTACAGCCATTTGTATGTGTTGACGGTATAAATAGAATAGTAGGTTAGTGCCGTGAATGGGAAAACATATCTGGCGCGGCACGGAAACGGGATGTGCTCGGCAGAGCCTCGCCCATCCCGTTTCCTGAGCCTTGCCAGATATTTTTTCCCATTCACGGCACTAACCTACTATTCTGTATCTATTTTCCTTATTTCTGAACCAAAGTATATGTTGTGACCACTCATTTGAACCGTCTCGGCGAGACGGTTCAAATGAGTGGTCACAACATATACTTCTGATGAGAAATAAAGAAATTATTGAGCCTTGCCGGATATTTTTTCCCATTCACGGCACTAACCTACTATTCTCTATTTAGACTTCCTGACATTATGACATTGACTTGGTTGACCTTGACCTTCGCTGGTGAGACATTTGGTGGCGATCGCCTTGTTTCCTATTCTTGTTCATCACTTGCTAGGCATATTTGAGACACATGACCTTTAAAATGTGAACATAATGTTTTATTGTTTTTTGAAGGCCCATTTCACTAGTGACAGCCACAATATACAATGCAATTGTTTTCAGAGTTTAAGATCATGATAGAGATGTGTGTTCGTTCGTGTGTGCACTTACACGCTGACCCCACTGTACATGTATGGACGGCAAATGATCTACATTCATGAACTTAATATGTACAATTGTTTTATTTGATCAACTTCTAAGGCGATGTGTTGCATTCAATTACAGACGCAAAGCTTACAAACTCTGATAACACGATATATTTTAATGACTTTATCCCATACTTGTATTAGTAAACGCAATTTATCATCAGACAAACTGATTTGTTTTGAAAGTGTCTGTAACTTATACAATTTGATAACATGAAATGAATGCTGAAAACCGCATGAAACGTAACAAATATTAAAAATGCTAAGTGAAATAAACGTGTTTTACTATGAGGTCATCAATGAATAATTATTTTTTATAATTATTTATATTAAGTATAATTGTTTTTTTTTCTCTCATTTATTACATGAACTTGATTATTTATGATTTTTTATTGTAATAAATACGTTTTAAAATGCGATGTTTAAAAATTGGTTTAAAAAAAAAATTTGCATAAATTTGCATAAAAATAACAGTTATGAAAATTTGCATAATTTCTAATCGGATTAACATTTTTGGATGGTGGTTTCTGCATGTGGTTTTGTATTGTCATTATCTATAAGTTTACAAAATATATATATTTAAAAAATTTAGTTTTTCTATTTAATTCCACTTCAATAAAAATTCTCCTGGTTGAAGAGAAGACGCGAACAGCGTCATATAAAGAGAAGGTTCCATTCTAGATATTCTTTGAATAGAACAACACTTTTGGTACAGATTTGAGTTGAACATTTCGAGTTTCGAGCTATGGATAATAGATACACTGTGTTCGAGGTAAACTCCTCGGCATACATGTCTGTTTCACGAAACCTGCCCAAATTTTACGGCCATAATTATTAACAATGCAAAAACAAAATTTATTTCGATAACATTAAATTTTATCAAAATTTAAGAATGAGCCTTCTTTTTATTTCGTGAAATTTGGTCAAATATTTATTTTATTACGAAAAATGAGTTTTCTATGTGAATTTAACATAGGGGGGGGGGGGGGTGGGAATGGAGAACCTGGAGGAGGAGTCGAAAAACGAAAACAAATGAAAATTGATTCTGAAATCTAGATAGAAAGCTTGGAAATGATCTAACTAAGAAAACAAAAGTTACATTTTCAAAATCGGTCCACTATTTCTTAAATTAGAAACATTTCCCCATGTTAAATCCCTATAGCTTCACTCTGTGAAGATGCCTATGTGGATTTTAACATGTGGAAATTGTTTTTTTTCACACAAAAAAAATCAATATTGGACCAAAGTTCACGAAATAAAAAGTAGTCTCATTCTTTAACTTTGTTATAATTTAATATTATCGAAAAATATATTGTTTTTGCATTATTTATATAGCGGTACAATTTGGGCAGTAGTGTTACTTAAAGGATGAATTAGTTCTCTATTCTTATTCAATGTTATTGGTCAATAATTCCAGCACACACATATTTACACAATTCCCTAACATTTGATTGGCCCGTAGCAAGTCTTTGTCCAAAATTTATATCCCAGTAAACTCCCACGCCGAACGACTTTCCGTAATCGTGAGGCGTAGTTAAAATAATTCTTAAGAAAACGGAAAATAACCACATTTTCTTGATGAATTTATTTTTGAAATGCTGGAATTATAAGGAATGAATGGCCTTTTTGTGGAATTTATCGGGGATAACCAAGTTTATACCCCGATAAATTCCACAAAAAGGCCATTCATTCCTATATTACTTTCGTGAGTTTCGATTCTGATTCTATTTGCATAAAATTCGCTTCTTATTGAATTTAATGTTATAGACAGTCTTGTTTAAAAACAAATAGTGTTACCATTACATTAGTGAAAGAAGCGTATATACATTCATGTGGATGTGACTGGAGAAATTGGGCTTATGAGTTTGCGACCAGTGTAGATCCAGATCAGCCTCGTCTGATCAGAAGCTGCACTGTTCGTCATTCGATCAATGAAACCTACGTACGCATCGTGCTTCTCGCATGCACTAAATATGGTCATCAGGCTACATGGGTGTGTTGATCAGGAGCTGCACGGATCAGTAATCCCATAAGTCCAATTTCAAGTATGGAAATTGTTCCAGCTGATGGTTTCTTGATATTTTTAATGCAATGGTCAAAGCAGATAACTGCAAAAAGAACGTTGAATTGTTTGTGCTTTGGATTGGAAACGACAGCTGATTTTGTGAAATTAAAAATAACCCTCCCAACTTTGAGGGAGAAATTTTCAATTTAAGGATAATTGTTATTATACTGAATTTATTACATTATCACAGCCAATATGGCTGTGATAATGTAATACATTCAGTATAATAATTCTGCATACTTTTAATCATCAAATATATGCAGTCATTAGTTCTATATGAAATAATGCATTTCAAGAAAAATAAATGATTACTCCCTCAAAGTATACTTTGCTAGATAAGTATGCTGTGCAATTTTGATGAAATAGGCTACAGGTCTTCCCCTACATGTTTGTACATTTCAGTTGAATATTTAATTATGCGGTAAACGTATTTTTGCTTTGTTTTCCACTTATATATATTGCGAAATATTTGCATTTTATAAATGTATAGTGTTTTTTTTTTAATTATGATATTACGATACATCATAATACTGGTATTTACCGTTTATGCGTTTTTGTCAATTATATCCACAAGACCGATGGACTGACAATGATGTAACACTAACGTATATGTGGCTGTTACTGGAGAAATGGGGCTTATGGGATTGGTGTCCAGTGTGAGCTTCTGAAATGGTGTTTATGGGATTTGTGACCAGTGTGAGCTTCTGAAATGGTGTTTATGGGATTTGTGACCAGTGAGAGCTTCTGAAATGGTGTTTATGGGATTTACGGCCAGTGCGGATGCACAGGCTGATCTGGATCTACACTGGTATAAGCCCCATTTCTACAGTCACAAGCACAATATGTGTCACTCCTGTAACCTGATAACGTTAATATAATTCTGACGGGTGTTTCATTGATGGAATGGCGAACAGTGTAGATCCTGATCAGACTGTGCGGATGCACAGTCTGATCTGGATCTACACTGGTCGCAAAACCAGTAAACCATATTTCTCAATTCGCAAGCAGTGACTGGAGAAATGGGGTTTATGGGATTTATGGCCAGTGCGGATGCACAGGCTGATCTGGATCTACACTGGTATAAGCCCCATTTCTACAGTCACACGCACAATATGTGTCACTCCACTAGAAACGGGGCGTATTGATGTTTGTCCACCATAGTTCCTAATCGCACTCAGATACGGATTAGATAATGTCATTTACAGGCATCACTGGTATTTCGCTGATTCGAACAGCGTGGCTCCATGTTGAACTGCGCTGATGCGCATGCTGATCTGGAGCTACACCGATCGCAATCTTAAATATCTTATTTCTTGTCTCGACGTGTAATATAAATATAATTTGTAAATAATGGTTTATGTGCACCTTCATAATATAATAACTGGGCACATATCGCATGAAGCCGGTCTAATTCGTTTGTGTGACCAGTGTAGAACCAGACTAGCCTGCGTATACGCGCAGTTTGATCCACTAGTCCTGCCGAACTCTCACAGGACCCGGACTTGGCGTATATACAATGGGCTGTTTGTGATTTTGCATCTTCAGGACCTATACTATTAGAATCCGACGGATGACGTTCTGTCAACCTTGAGCATTTTCCATAATCTAAGATGGCTGCCAAAAATAACACAAGCAGGTGTTTGATACTTAATAATCTGAAATCAATACAGATTTCTGTAATATATTATATGTATTAATATATTACATGTACTGTATACGTTAGACATATGTTTTATAATACAAATGCCATTCAAGATGGCCGCAAATACCGTACCTAATTTCTCATAATGGTTTTAACACGTTCAAATCTGCGTTGCAAATTCAATGTGTGCATTGCGATCGATATTGAGCCCGCTATATCGGTTTATGCAAACAGTGCGGATCCAGATGAGCCGGCTCGTAACGAGCCGTCTCATCATGATCTGCACTTTTTGAAAGTAATTTTCATATACCCCCTTTTTATAAATGGAATAGTCTGAAAATCATTTTGCGATCATTGGATTGGTTGCAAAATTAACATATCGCAGCCCATTCAGTTACTTAGGGGTGAAAGGGTTAAACCATTCAACAGTGAATGCTACCCATTGTTGTTCAATTGTAAGCACTATAAACCATTAAATTTGTAAGTGAGTGTGTCACACTAGTTTGTTTAATGTCCTGGCGGACCTATTGGATAACATTTAGACTATACATCTGTAATGTGGATCAGAGAATACAGAAACGAAACAGGAATGCATGATTTATTTCATTACAAGTGTGTATGGCAGAGAAGTGTTAACTGGAAATTAATCATATTTTGATAAAACACATGAGCGCAATGAATGTTCAAAGCATACTTGAACATTTTCAAGCCATAGTCACACATTTATTTATGACCCGTATTTGGCGGCCATCTTGAGTACTATTTTGGATACAAAACACATATTATCACGTTTTAACGATGTGGTTTAAAGCAATGCGTAAGACAAGAAAGAGAAAACGAGATAGTTACATATTCTGAGGCAAATACTTGGTTTTGTTGTTTTGGGCAGCCATCTGGGATGCCATTTTAAATTTTGTCATCCGCCGGATTCTAATAATGTATGGTATGTAGATGCAAAATCGCCAAAACGCCATTGTATATACGCCAAGTCTGGGTTCGGCCCAAAACGGCCAAATATCGGCAGTACTACACATGTGTTTGAACAGATGGTCAGTATGTTTGGTGTCGTATGTATTTTGGTGGGTTGGGTAGATTTGGGTGGATTTAGTTGGTTTTGGGTAATTTACATAGTTTTGTGCAACTACTAATACCCTTAATACTATCAAAATGCCCAAAGGAAAGAAAGCTTTTTCAATATTTGGCCAATGAAATTTCCAACATGCGGTGCTTTCAGACCGATTATATGATCAATTTTCAACCACAAACTCCAAATTCGGGTTCTATCGATTCAGGAGACATATATCAATCTGCTGATGCCGATAGAACTACATTTAACTGTACCTACAGTTAAGACATTAACATACATACAATTGCGAGATTGCATGCCCTGAAAGCGGCGATTACACGCGTGGCGCGCCACTTAATATTCTTGACGAATTGCTTCAATATTTGAACACTTTGATACATGTGAACATTTGAAACACACTCATACCGCCATTAAAATGACATTGACCGTTTTTACCTTCACAGTTTTGCGGAAATACTTTTTTTTGCCATCAAAAAGTTTGTACAAGTTTCTTCATCATGACATAACTTTAACAGTACATAACGGATTGCTTGAATATTTGGACACTTGGTACATGTGATCATTCGGACCACCCTCATGCCGCCATTAATATGACCTTGACCTTTTTTTATCTTTACATGTTTGCGCAAACACTTAGCCATTTTATTGCGTCAAAAAGTTTGTACAAGCTTCTTCATCATCGATTAACATTAATATTACTAAATGGATTGCTTCAATATTTGGACACTTGATACATGTAGGCATTTAGAACACACTCACGTCGCCATTAACATGACCGTGACCTTTTTGACCTTCAAATAGTTGTTGAAACACTTAGTCATTATTTTATGTCAAAACATTTATTCAAACTTGACCTGTTTCGTGTTTTAAGCATAGACTTCTCTGACAATTTGTGTGATGCTTTCTTTAGCACATGGAAATGATCTCGTTACGGTCTTGTATTGGTTAAAAACGTACGCGGGCGGAAGCTCTGATTCTCACCTTGTAAATTACCGTACGTATACGTGTAATTCGCGGGAGGTGACGTAAATTGTATGTTGGTAACAATGCACCCAAACCACCAGATATACCAAAATAACCTATAAAACACAGAAATATGAACCGTTCTTCAAGAACCTGTTGTTTGATCAGGGCATATGCTGTTTGATATTGGGTTAAACAAAACACTTGCTAAATGAGCCAACGAAAACAATGAATATACAGCCACATCGAGTCATGGGTGGAAGACTCGGACGTGTGACATTCAGAAAATTCCCATTAAAAATGCCATTACCCTACCAACCTGTAGCCTATTTCACCAACATTGCAAAGTATACTTTTCTAGCAAAGTATACTTTGAGGGAGAAATTTTCAATTTTAGGAGAAATTTATTAATTTTTATTATACTGAATTTATTACATTATCACAGCCATTTTGGCTGTGATAATGTAATGAATTCAGTATAATAATTCTGCATGCTTTTAATCGTCAAATATATGCAGTCGTTAGTTCTATACGAAATAATACATTTCAGGAAAAATAAATGATTACTCCCTCAAAGTATACTTTGCTAGAAAAGTATGCTTTGCAATATTGGTGAAATAGGCTACAGGTGTCGTATAATACGTTACGTTTGCCTAAAAGGTGGGTGGGTAATATGATTTTTAATTGGCATTTATCTTATTTTCTATCACAGGTCCGAGTCTTCCACCCGTGATATGAGTGTGCTGAATGAACAGTACTAAACTACACTGGTTTGAAATTCAATAAGCCCCGTTTAGTCGTGACGGATCGCATACAGTACGTATATTCTCGAAAGCATGTGTGATATATACTCGTTCGCATTAATGACGTAAGTTGCGAGTTGCAAGAAGCATAGTTTGTGACTGGAGACATGTGACTTGATGTATACGTTTTTGTTCACGTATTGCGACCGCAGCATTTAGTTCCTTACACAGTAACATACGTATAATGAACCATGTTTATAATGTAGTCTCTCATTCGGGTATTAATTTTCCATTTCCTGTCGGACAGGTAGTTATGAATTCTGGTAATATGTAACTTATTTGGGTTACATCTTGCAGTATGTGAAATAAGAGGAGCGCGATATTGACTAGCGGTTAGCTTAGAAAGTAGGGCGAATTATATAGTGCATGTGTGACCTAATATCAGTCAGCCTCAATATATATGAGCCAGACCCATGAAAACAAATTTTCATTACCACCAAATTGCCACTATATTTTATTGAAACGTATGTATATCTAGATATTATTTCCGCATGATAGCAATCGGTAAGTCTTCGTTTTATGCCCCTATAAGTGGACCCCCCCCCCCAACAACAACATTTTCTGCTAAAAAAATGTACAGGTTTGAGACCATTCAACTAATTCCGATAATAATGCAAACTCACATTCACACATCGAAGAAGCACTGAAAATGTGACAGCCGGTAATTATAATTTACATGAAATTGAAATTGACCATTTTCATCCAAAATGGCCGCCAAAATCCAAGATGGCGTACATTCACCCACCACACTAAATATGTACGAACGACATCAATTATTGGCAAAACAGAAGTCCGTTTATATATGAACCATGTTCTAAGAGTAACATGTTCATAAATACGTAGCAATTGGGGGAATGTATGTAAAAAATCCAATATGGCCGCCAAATATCACAGTTGCCCATCCAGACCATTTATCTGAGTTGTAAAAATCCTGTAGCATCAAAGCAAATTTGCATTTACACATTGTAAAACGGTATGAAAACATGATAATCAATGGTTGCAATTTATGAAATGTCAAAATCTGCTACCAAAATCTCAGATGGAAGCCAACATAATAACAAGTTCGCCCACCAAGCCAACCCACCGCTAACACAATCAAACTATAGTTACCTTGCAATAAATGGTAACGTATATCAACTTCATCACCTTAGTCCATTATCTGGACGGGCAGTGACACATATTTCATATATAAATCCAAGATTGCTGCCAAATATCAATACTTCTACACTTTACTCTGTGCTTGTCATAATACATTATATTTTAATTAATTAACGCCAATCACAAATTGATGAACTAGCAAAAATAAATTATTTTGATAGCGTTATCAAAACCAGCTTTCATTTGAATATTTAATGATGAAACTTATATAAATTCATGATGGCTGCCGAAATTAGTATTCCACCATGTATCGGTGTTTTGTCTACCATTTTGTATGTTAAATTGGTCTCTTCTGAATAAATGGTGTGTTATCGTATGGAAGAAAAAAACATCTGAATGTTGGTGTGTCAAAGCCAAACACGTGTGTGTATTTGACGCGTGACGCTGATCAGTTAATCACAGTGTATTATGCTTTGATTTTGAATAAAGCCATGCCTTTCCGAAACCATTTATATGTACATGTTTACTGTTTACTATGTTCTTAGTGAAGTTGTTATGCATGTGTGCTTGATTAATCTGCGATGCTATTAATATCATTATGAGTTATCATCTGTTTGCATTCAAATGTATCATGTATTACTGTAATTGTATCTCGGCCATGCTACTAGTTTCAGAACGACAGCGACGTTTAATTATCAACATACTCCTCGCTGAAATGTCAATATGTGTTCCTGTGGATTATATAAACAATAAATAATATAGCTGTATTCGAAAACACAGAGTTTTCAACGATCATCAATGTACACTCTAAGACCTAGCAATGTACGAAATAATGAGAATGCATGCCATTGTACTAATTCAAAGTTAGTCACTGCCAGACATATAGTCAACGACAATTTCTACCTATTACATTGAAGTGTATTCTATAAACCGAGCGGGGATGTTCACCTGGTGTTCGAATTGGCTATCAATTACTTACTATCAGGATATTTACTTATGTTGGCGCCAACTAGTGCTGAGGGCGGATGCTGTCAAATGCAGTTATGAGTAGTATTCAGCTTCCACAATTCTACTCAATTGATCATATTGTCCCTTCTTATGTAGCATTTGCTTTGTTTCAAATTGTACTTATGGGTGACCCATTACATGATTGTCGCATATTACACTATATTGTTGCTGTTTGTCACTGTCAGTGTGTTGCCTTATTGGCCGTTTTATTCCGTCGCTGTATATTTCCTATATGTTACTGTCTCTGTGCGCCATACTAAGTTAAGGATACCGTGGGGGCGCCATGCTAACCAGGTTTAACTGTCTCTTCGAACTATATTGATCACTGACGATTCGGCAGAGTACGGGTGTGTGCCTCCTTGAACTGTACGTGAGTAGCTTTTTGTATTTTATTTTATTGTCACTGCTGTTTTCTCGTATATTTAATTAGTGAGTGATTTATGAATGAATCAAATAGCGTTTATACTAAGTAAGTACTGTAAGTATGAACCATACTCAGTATATATCCGTGTTTATATAATCATATGTGTGGTTTATTCAAATGAATGTCGAAATAGTAACACATTCCACGGTTGTGTGAAACCTATTGTTATATGACATGTGTAGCAGTGGTGCCTGTTAATGACAGACCTACACATGAAGCTACAATACGTAATAAACATGTAACAGTACAATGATTTATGATATTCGAAAACTGGGTATTGATATGCGATACACGTATGTTGTTAACATCATGTTCGTGAAATCTGCTCAGTGAAAATAGAAAATGGTCTGATGGAGTAGATTATTTTTTTGCTTAATTGTATATACTTCGCTAATACTTAAGTGCATATGAAGCTATGTCTGTAATAGTTCTATGTCACTTGGACAAAACAACGTTTACTGTTTGATTTAATGAAGACAATACACTGGATGTCATATCGCCCAACTTATAGGTTGAAGCTCAGAAATATTAAAATGAAGAGCATGTAATTGTATAATTTGAAATATTTCACCTCTCTGCGTAATATTACTGCTTTGGGTATTCAAATATACCAAAGTCAAAGTAACAAAGTGGCTATGTCTGTTTCACACAAAGGCCGAACTTATTCAGGTACATGTATATTATAATAATGTCCAAGCTATAAACCATGTCACAACAGAAAAAATAAACTTTACGATAACCGTCTTATCCAATATTAAATAGCACATACTAATACATTGATGTGATACAATGTGAACTTATGGTGGCCATCTTAGAAATTTGGCAAACTAGACATTTATCCAAGTAAATGTTACATTTGTTTCACTTTGTCAATGTAATACTGTTTATTTGTTTTAAATGATTAATACCATCACATACATAACACGATGTAAATTGATGAGAAATCGTGATATTTGGCGGCCATCTTGGATTTTGGTACACAAAACAGTTATCCAAGTATGTTTTCCGATTGGCATGGCCATTTACGGTGTACGTATGATCATACGTAATTATGTTTTAAATGATGATATATAAGTGACACGATGACAAATTAACGGAGACTCTAATTGCTGGCGACCATTTTGGATTTATATACATAATTTCTCAAGTAATAAATATTTATTGAAGTAGCATAATCTTGTATTTCACTTATATTATATAATCCAATACGAATACACCAAGAACTAGTCATATACAATAGTTTTATATATGGTTTAGTGTGGTGGGGTAAGGTAGTGGTGTATTGGCGGCCTTCTTGGATTTTGGTGGCCATTTTGAATGAAAATGTTCTATTTCGATTGTATGTAAATCACAAATAGCAATTGCAATGTTTTCAGCACGTTTTTGCGTGTACATGCAACTCTGCGGCAGTTTTATGTGAACGTTTGCAAAACAGCCCTTTACGGACAGACATGTTGCTGTTAGGGGTGTCCACTTATAGGGGCATACCATCTTTAAACGAAGACTTATACATTGCTATCATGCGGAACTGATATGCTGGGATATAGACCATTCAACAAAATATAGTAGTAATGGTGACCCCTCCTGGTTCACCCACTACATGTAATAGCATTAAGAAGTTTGTATGTGTAAATTTGACATTTACAATCGCATTTGCATTGGCACTGACACTGTTTATAGATTTGGTCACATTTGATAATGAGTTGTAAATGTGGGTGGCACTCGAGTCTAGTGAAACTGGTCTCTCATCGGTAACTGAACCAGTCAACTAGTTTAATAATGATTATATTAAATGAATGCAACTTGCATACTCTCTGTATTGCATTTACGTACAACAGTATACAGTACTTTTAATAATTTTAATATACTTGCGCTGAAGTATACATGTTATGCAAGGGCACTTGTTTCCTTATACGGATCTAGTGCAGCACAATGTCATTAGATAAGATACGTGCCTCCTGTGCGAATATGAAAGATATCTTTCCTCAGCTCAGGTATACATTTATGTATAGGAAACATATGTGTATGTCTATAATTGTGTAACTATGCCATAAATTATATTAATTACATGTAGCCATTATCTATACATAATTATCTATTACTATTTTAATTAAATTCTTTCCAGTAGCGCGCGTCACTGTCGATCTGTTTTATCTATGTGTTGCTATGTCACAGACATCATGGGTCGCTATTCACATGCGCAGATCAAGGGGCCGTTTCACTAAATTTCGTATGACTAACATTTTCGTAAGTGCAAAATTATGATAGTTTGTACATTTCAACACTGTTTTCTTTTTAACAATTATTGGATTTACAATTATTGAGCATATGCAGCATATGCTCAAAAATGTAAATCATGAATTGATCCTAAATTTGCACTTACCAACATGTTACTCGTACGAAATTTAGTGACATGGGCCCCAGACCGAGATACAATATGTGCGTCTTGTCAACCAATGAACGGAATGTCCAAAGTGTTATATAAATAACGGAATGTCCAAAGCGTTATAACACGACACAATATATAGTTGACGATGTGTTTTCAAGAGAATAATATTATCGTATAATCGCGTAAGTTAGAATCTCTGAACGGGTCTCTGAATATTAAAAGAGCTACACTGGTCACACATCCCATAAACCACATTTCTCCAATCACTGTCATATTTAAACATGATTCGTCGCTGTGTATATACATATTTTTGTTTTTCCAAGGAATTGCACAATCTGTTGTGCGGGATGGTTGATTTAACAAAAGCCTTATCTGCTGTCCCTGCGATGCTTCTTCGTCTGCCCGGTAACATCTGCTGGCGATGGACGTGTTTGTTTACCCGCGTGTCTGTTTGTGGCCCAGGCCGCGGCAATGCCGCATGCCCAGAGGCGGGTGTTGTTGCACGGTGAAGCCGTGGACGTGGTGAATGTAATACACGGGTTCCAGTCAAGTCTGGCGAGTTATCATGCCAGTTTGCAAGCAGCGAGTAAGAAAATAGAAGCTCTCAACGCCAGTTTGGTAGCAGGCAGCAACGAAAGAGCAGCTCTTAGCGCCAGTGTAGCAAACCTCAATGCGACAGTGCAATCGGGGGGAACAGACCATTGCAGGTACCCGCGGTATACTACAGTGCAACCTCTCTACAACAGCCATCCATGGGAAGACGCAAAACTAGCTGTTGTAGAGAGGTGACTGTTGTATGGAGGTTAATGCGGAATTAAATTTTATCGTCCAATGTTTATTTATTTTTTTCGATAATTCTCACCAAATACATGCTTTGACAGCATTTTAGAATCATTTCCAATGGAAATGATTCTAAAATGCTGTCAAAACATGTTTTTATTGAGAAAGAATGCAAAAGCAACATCAGATTACAATTTTCATGCTCAGCAGTCTAAGGGTTAGACATAGAGGAAATCATCCATTTGGGATATAAAATAGCGGCTGTTACAGAGAGGGTGTTGTTGTAGAGATGTGGCCGTTCGGGGAGGTTCGACTGTAGTACGTGAGGTGATGTTGGCATGGTCGGGTGGATGGATGGTGTAGTATGGGTAATATTAATATGGCTTTGGGTAATATGGCACGATATATTTTGCAATGGAATATATAACATTTTCAGACTATCTGAATTAAATCTACATTTAATTCCCAATGGTGAGAGAAACATGGATCCGACAGTAGCTACTGTACCTGTGTAATTGATCGTCTAGCATTACCACCAGGTGATTTTCTATATTGTGTTCTCTTGATGCAAATATATCCAACGGCGGATTCAGGTGTGGAGTGGGGTGGGGGGGGGAGTGGGGGCGCGGACCCAGCGTGCGCCTACCTAATTAATAAGTCAGCGAGTAAAGATTGTTCTGCTCTAAAATGCGCCAGAACGCAAGTAATGGGATATATATATCAAAACTTTTACTGGGGTGCATGCCCACCGACACACCCCCCCCCCCCCCCCCCCTTAACAGTCTCCCGACCTCCGCTCGATCGCTCGTTCAGAAATAAATATAGTATACGTAAACTATTTCAATAAATAATTTCCACCCCCCCCCCCCCACACCTAATCCGAAATCCTGGACCCGTGCCTGATATCGGAGGATCCACAACGACCCAAATAGTATTATATGTGGGGGGGGGGGGCGGAGGTGGGGCGGCAGATTGCCACTATATTTGTTGGACAAATATATATCTCTAGTAATTAATAGCAGTTTGAATCTGGTAGCTTAAATATGTTATGGCCTCATAAACACATGCGGACAAATTTGCGGCTCATAAAAATAAAAATTTTGGGTAACTTCCATTAACAAATATTTAAAACACATCCAATGATCATGATCATGCTCAAAGAACAAGACTCAAGATTACCGCCTGTGTCGCGTACTTTCACGTAGTGCAGTAAAATAGCTTAATGCATTTGCTTAATTATCCATGGGCCGATCTGGAGCGGCGGGTGGGGTCATAGGTTGCACCCCGTCCCCGTTTAGCCACAAAGTTTACATAGATCACAGTTTACCACCAGTTGGAGTCTGAATTTAAATGCCGTAAAACACAGGAAAGTGCATTTCGAAGAGCTCTAAAATAGGACAAGCCCCTAGTTGCGAACGGTAACTCTTGCAATTACTCCCGTACCGTCCGTAGCTAGCTACGGACGGTACGGTAGTAGATTGCAAGAGTTACCTTCACAACTAGACACTCCTCCGTTCCCCAAATTCTGAATCCGCTCCTGTTAGCAGTTACAACACTTATTGGGTTATATCTCTTAAACTGTGTTGAACAATAAATAGAAATGATGGGTTTAGTTAGATCTTTAATAAAAGAAATACACACAATCAAGATGGCTGCTGAATACTAATATTGTGTTCCTATCGTAAAGAATTTCTCACAGAAGGTGTAATTCTAGTCATATACGAAAAATAAATATAGCAAATGACAAGTATTTGTACAATAAATCATTTGGCTGACTATATACATTGTAGTATAATTGAACTATTCACTGATATACATACATCCAAGATGGCGGAGAAAATCCAAGATGTTAACAAAACTTAGTATGTTCACATATTAGCGAAACGCTCTTACATATGATAATTTATAATTATAAATGTATTTGTGGGGGCGCGCACCATTAATATTGAGTTGCGTGGCTAATTGTCCCGTCAACCCCTTTTTCATGTATGAACTTTTTGCGCTATTTATCATTCTACGCGCTATTGTTTATACAGAGAAAAATATTAAATTGAAGTAACTTTATTACGCGATTACACGGTAATTCGGGTTGTTTTTCCTTATTTAATTAATGTCATATGATGTAGGAAGACATATTTAAACAACAATGGTAGCGTGTCTAGGGGCGTTTATATTCAATTAGTATTGAAAAGATTGAAACTATTGTCAGTGTTATACTTTCATGGTTAGTAGTAAATGATGGACATACTTCATGATGGCTGTCAAATACTAATATGCTGTTTGTGTCTATTAATATGTTCTTACATATGTACAGTCAATATGCAAGTAAAGTTATAAAATATGGTAAAAATAAATGATTTTGGTGACAATTATTGCTCATTTAATATATCCAATATGTCCACCAAATATCTATAGTTGACATTCAATTGGTAATTATGACTTTCCGATGTAATAGTGAAATAACAAAGCACTTATATATAAATAGAGAATAGTAGGTTAGTGCCGTGAATGGGAAACAAATATCTGGCAAGGCTCAGGAAACGGGATGGGCGAGGCTCTGCCGAGCACATCCCGTTTCCGAGCCGAGCACATCCCGTTTCCGTGCCGCGCCATATATATTTGTCCCATTCACGGCACTAACCTACTATTCTATTCATCCCGACAACACCTACAAATGGCTGTAAAATGCAAAAATAGTATTGACTGGATATAAAAAACGTTTCACGGCACCGTGGTTCACGGCACATACGCATTGTGTTGACGGGATAAATATATTGTAACTGGGTGACACATACAGCATTGTCAAAAATATCAATATACAGTATAAGCTGTATTAAGCAAGCGTTAAATGTGTAATATATTTATCTCTTTTGAAATAATACTGGGTTCAGGATGCATATAGCTGTTCTCAAAAATCCATTTATATGGCCAAAGTCATTCCACGAGACTGGCAACCAAACCGCTATTATATCAGTGTTACATATGTTCATATAACTTATGAATGAGAAACAGACACCCAGTTGATAACACGCACGTGTCTTCCAGTTATGACTGATAATACAACTAATCACGAACAGCAGTAATTCTCGATCCACATCTCATATTCTAGGCATCACGCAGGAAAGCAATTGGTATCATTAATATAACTAGCTTTCAGCATTGTCCTGATCTCATTCAAAACACCTTATTACAATGGATTCCTTGGTGTGAAACCCAGTTTGAATATAATATGCATACCACTATTTACAATGCTTAGACAGCACTATTAACTGCCCTTCTCTGTTCCCTACTGGAGTCAGGAAGGCTAAGTGGAACTGTTGTTCTTAGGATAGGTCTAGCTACAATTGTAGCTAGACTTATTCTAAGAACATCAGTTCCACTTAGCTTAACTTGATAGTCATATGATGTGATTGTGAGATGATTGTGTTAAGATATATAATTATGTTGGTTGTGGAAAAACGCACATTACAAGACAAAGTGGTACTACAGCCAAACAAATTAACACAACTTTTATTTAATTTCATAATGCCTAAATACAAAGCTTTGATATAAATTCCTATCCATGTAGGTTTATTTGTTTTGCAAACTAATTAAGTTGACATACATACATAATAAGTAACCAACCAAATATTGTGATAAGACTTCTACTCATACACATTTATCGATTTTCAAAATTAATATAGCTGCCACATATAGAACAATTTATTTCTCAGAATGCGCGAGACATCAGCAAAGAACTATGGCATACATGTCTGTTTCTTCTTATATATTTATAGCCTTCATTGATCTCACATCAGATGCATATAATTATTGGAATGTCGATACTTCGATTTTAGGCAAAATCTGTTTTTTGTAGGTAACCAAGATGAAGGTCATTATTGACATGTGTGCAGTCAGCATGTTTGATTTATATAATATGCTTGCATTATTAGTCATATGAACTTTACTTCATTCCCGAAGCATTACCATATCAGTGTACCTAATCTTCAAATTAATAAATTTGGAGGACAGCTACATGCATGCTATGTATTTGAGCATACGTAATTACATTTCGATGTTGCATATTGGCGTCTGCTGATCATTCAAATGGGTGTATGACACAAATGTGTATTGTAATGTCAATATACCAGTAATGTGTATTTGTAGACAATAATAATGTTTTGTGGGCACACATGCTTTCTATATTATTATATTTCCTGCGGTGAAATAAATAGTGTATTTTGAAGTAATGTAGTTGCTTTTAAGCAATCACATTCAAAGCTAATATGAATATAGTCACAATGATGTAATTCACAAGGCATATTATCATAATATTACGGTGATATAAATATGCATGTTATTATATGTACAGAGCAGCATATTTGTGGTCATGCAGCCATATGTAAATAATTTTCCATTAAACATCAAATGATTAATAGCGAGTAGTATGCAGTATAGAAGCATGGATAGAGGTTTAAAACTTAATTTGATGTCATTTAAATGTACTTTAAACAATTCAATGTAGTACATAACGTGAGTAGATATCTTTAATGCAATTACCCAACTGTATTACACTTTATTTACAAATGATTCAATGTGTGTCAAACACATTTTACAACATTACTATACTTTTCTTAAATCCTTCAATACCAATTTCCAGATCATCATGGATTTTAAGTGGCCATCTTGGATTCATATAAATGACAAGTTTATCCAAGGAGGTTTAATAATTTTAAAATATGCTTTACTTGACAGATAAACTTACTTTATGAACTTCAAGCGGCTGAAAATTGATTGTAAAAGGCCATATGCTGAACTAAGCTTATGTTGGCGGCTATTATGAATTAATGTTCACAATACGCACCAATATAAATATAATATATTAGTTTATTTGTGTTTTTTATCTTAGTTGAACAAAATAAAACCATTCAGTAATCCAATTTCTGGTAAAATAAGTTTATTACTGTGATTGGTTGAAATTCTACTTTTTGGGGGTCATTTGGGATTTTGGCGGCCATCGTGGATGAAAAATTTAAATAATAAACCGTAAAAAATAAATGGCATGTTTTCGGTCATTATTTGTATATATGAATATGTTTCTCTGCTGTTTTTCTTTAAACTTGTTAAAAATGACATTTTTATTAAATCGTTAAGCTATCAGATCCAAACGGCTATCATGCGGAAATAATATCTAGGTATCAAGGTGTATGATCACGTGGTACTAACAACAACAACACGTACTGAAATTTCCAGAATCCATCTGATTAAAAGTACGTATTCTTTTATAGTGTCCTTATTACGTAACTGATGTTTATGAAATATGGCGCATCAAACGCGTCTTGTTAAGCTGCATTTGGTGGTCTCTGTATTTTCGCACAAACTTCTGTCGTTTTTGCGAAGAATCGATTTCCGTGTCTCCGACACGGAAATCGATTCTTCGCAAAAACGACATACGTCTGTGCCAAACTCCATGGACCATAAAATGCAGCTCATGAAGATGCGTTTGCTGCGCCATATTTCATCAAAATCCGTTTCATATTAAGAAACATATCAAATAATACTTTCAAGATTTCAACACTTTCAGCCACTGTTGTTGTTGTTATAACTACGTGATCATACGCCTTGTGTATGGATACCTTTAAAGAAAAGATAGTGGCAATCCCTTCACCCCTCACCCTAAATGGTAATGGTGACCCTTCCTGGCTTAAGCACTGTATCATACACTATGAATTCCAATTCAGTATACTTTGCCATAATGTCAATTCCTGATATTGTTGTCTCTTGTATCTAAAACGAAAGGCGCTTAACTCCATAGATTTAGCATTAATTCTGTGGCGCTAAAAGCATTATCCAAAAAAGCAATGTCTTCATCCTGAATAGATAATAGATAGACATTGCTTTTTTGGATAATGAAAATGTCGGATGATTATTTTTAAAAACCTGATTTAATACACTGTGTTATGAGACAAACTCCATTGTGTTAGTGCAATAAATGTAATATGAAATGTATATCTGTTGTAGGTCTTCAATCCGACTTACTTATCGAGAAACAAGACAGATGTAGGTATTCACTTGATAATGGTTTTTTACTGTCTTTTTAAATTGTCAAATCATGCGAAAATGGAGTGGACGAAAACTGCATAAACGTGAAGAGAATTAACTCTCCAATTAAAGGTGTATTGGATAGTTAGCCCTGTCAATCATACATACGATACAGCCAACTGGTATAAACACTGTATACCCAGTAGCCTATTTCACCAACATTGCAAAGTATACTTATGTAGCAAAGTATACTTCGAGGGAGAAATTTTCAATTTTAGGATAAATTTATTAATTTTTATTATACTGAATTTATTACATTATCACAGCCATTTTGGCTGTGATAATGTAATAAATTCAGTATAATAATTCTGCATACTTGTATAAACACTGTATACCCAGTAGTCTATTTCACCAACATTGCAAAGTATACTTTGCAAATGCATTACTTCATATATAGAACTAACGAATGCATATATTTGATGATTAAAAGTATGCAGATTTATTACACTGAATGTATTACATTATCACAGCCAAAACGGATGTGATGATGTAATAAATTCAGTATAATAAAAAATAATAAATTTATCCTAAAATTAAAAATGTATCCCTCATGGTGAAATAGGCTACAGATGAGCTGGCTAGTAACGAGCCGTCGGTTAGTTTCAGTCGTTGAAGGTAACAAATAGGTATAAAAGTAATTTGTATATGAAGTTACGACTCTGTGAGAATGTTCTCAAAATTTGTTCTCAAAGTTTGATTGGCCGAGACTGAACGTAGCTGTGTAATTATAGTCATGTGCATGCATTTACTTCTACCTTTATCTATTAAGTAAAGCATTGCGTTTCGTGTTGTCCGTTAGTTTCAACAGATACAGGGTTTCAAAATCGTCTGTCACTGTGCATTAGAAAATTATTTGAAATAAGCCATGCGATTTGTTGAGCGATTTTTCATGATTTTTTTTTGTACAGAATCTTTTTTGTAAATACCGTCGAAAGCTAACGGAATTTTCATTCAATTTCATTCCATATTTGCTCCAAGCATTACGTCAACTGTCGACGTCTTTTTCAGAAAATATAGTGAATATTATTCATATCATGAGATATCTCGTTTGATATCCAAGATGTATGATCACGTGGTTACAGTAACAACAAGTACTGAAACTTCCAGAAGACCTCCGATTCAAAATACCTATTGTTTTATTTTGTCCTTATTATGTAACGGATTTTGATGAAATATGGCGCATCAAAAGCGTCTTGTTAAGCTGAATTTGGTTGTCTCTGTAATTTGGCCCAAACCTCCGAGTGTCGTTTTTGCGAAGAATCGATTTCCGTGTCTACTGACACGGAAATCGATTCTTCGCAAAAACGACATAAGTATGTGCCGAACTCCCGGGACCTCCAAAATGCAGCTCATGAAGACGCGTTTGCTGCGCCATATTTCATCAAAATCCGTTCAAATAATACTTACTTTGGAGTGGGCGCGCTTTCAACACTTTCATCCATTGTTGTTGTTCTTGGAACCACGTGATCATGCACCTTGATATCTGCTGTATCAATTGATATACAGGTATAATTCTATTTTTACTGTTTTTTATTTACAGGTCAAACCGGAACTGAGACCTTCGGTTTACTGCAAAGCTATTCGCGCAATATTGTTTCACATGCAGCGGTGGTGAACTTCAACACAGTATTCCGACAGGCACCGATCGTTTCCGTCAGTATGACCGAACTAGACATTGACGCAGACCATAATGTGCGGTGTCGTGCTACGGCAACAAACGTCCACGCCGGCAGCCTGACCGTTGCTATAGAAACGTGGTGAGCAACAATTGTTTATGAGTCAAAGATTTCATGGATTGCATGCCCCTCATAGTCTCGTCAACTATTGACTGTTCCACATTTTTCTGCCGACCTACTTTTGGCTAGTAAACACATTACATCAAACAAATAGTATGTGATTGTTCATCAATAACAAACAGTAACCTTTCAAAAAACAAATATTTTATGAAATATTAATATGAGGGCTAAAATAGATTCTTTTTTAAAATGATTTTGGAATAAAAAATAAAATGAAACTAAGACTTGCTTTCTTAGCTTGTTGTTGTTTTTATAAACGTGCAACAGACAGCAGTGCATGTAGTTACACTGCACATAAATGTATTAATTACAGAAAATGCATCAGTGTATGTTTCACATACCGTACACATATACAGGGTATATCTATATGCGCACATAGTCTACCTTGAGTTCCGTTTGAGCTCCGTTTTTCCACCACCAATACAACTTCAAAACATTCAGTTAACCCTTTCAACCCGACAGATCATAAAGCCAACATTTGCAAACACTGTGGATCCAGAGCGAGCCGCCTCATTCGGATCTGCAATATTAACAGTAGTGTTCGATTCAAAAAAGTAAAATCCATACTTTCCAGTTAATTGAATAGTCTAAACAATTATCATGGGAAATCCAATGATGGATATTTACGGGTGAAAGGGTTTAAGAATCAACCTGTGTTCTGCTGTTATATATGTTTCTATGCTCCCACCCACCCCTATTCTATAGCTAGGGGACATATTGCATTGCTCGTGAAGTTCCGTACGTCCATATGTCTATCCGTACGTCCGCCCGCGGTCATTTACGTCAACATGTTTGTAAGAATTTCTCCATCATGCATTACGAGGGTCATCCAATATAAATAAACGTTACAGTATTGTGAATTGCTTATGTGATTGGCTGATGAATGATATTAACATGTCTTGGCATTTCATTAGAATTGTCTCCTTGGAGACAATTCTAATGAAATACCAAGATGTGTTTTATATTGTTCTTGGTTTTCCGACAATAATATTAATGTACTGTATGAATGTAAGGTGGTTGTGTTAAAGTGAATATTATATCATGTTTTGCTTACCTTCTCGCTCTGGTCGAACGAACTTCATACATAGTCGGATGATGACATTGATCCAGAACTTGGCCGTCCTACTCTGTGCGCAGAGAGTGTCCAGACGCTTCTGCAGCACTTCCATAGATAATATATTGCCCTCTGGAGGTGGTGCTGTGTCTGGCGTAAGGATTGGTCGTAGGGGGTCTTCAGTGAGCATCATAAGGGCAAATTAATTAGGGGAAATTTAGGGGATACCTTTTTTCCAGAAAGCATTTTATCCACACCAGCAAATGCGGCATCAACCACTGTCCGAAGCCAGGCCACCAATGCAACCTATGACATTTTTAAGGAAACGCATACCGCCCAGTCTTGGAAAGAAGTCGCTGAAATTCTCAGGATTATCCAATATGATGTGGATAGCGAACTTGAAGAGCTGCTGGTCTGCAGTACACAGTGTGTATTCTTGACTAGCTGCAGACGTGATTCATCTTGCTTTGATCATGGACGTATAATTCCAGCACAAAAATATTTACACAATTCCCTAACATTTGATTGGCCCGTAGCAAGTCTGTGTCCAAAATGTATATCCCAGTAAACTCCCACACCGAACTACTTTCCGTAACCATGAGGCGCAGTTAAAATAATTCTTAAAAAAACGGAAAATAAACACATTTTCTTGATGAATTTATTTCAAATGCTGGAATTATAAGGAATGAATGGCCTTTTTGTGGAATTTATCGGGGATATTGGAAAAGTCGCGGGAATACTGGACGAGGCCTTCCGGCCTTCGTCCAGTATTCCCGCGACTTTTCCAAGTTTATACCCCGATAAATTCCACAAAAAGGCCATTAATTCCTATAATAACCAATAGGATAAAAATAAACAATTGGCGATAAAAAATTACAATTTTCGAAAAAAAAATAACCTTTTTTTTTTCGAAAATTGTAATTTTTTATCGCCAATTGTTTATTTTTATTGCCAATTGCGAAAGTGACTTTTCCAAGTTTATGCCCCGATAATTTCCATTCATTCCTATAATAACCAATAGGATAAAAATAAACAATTGGCGATAAAAAATTACAATTTTAGAAAGAAAAAAAAATCTTTGTTTTTTTTCGAAGATTGTAATTTTTTATCGCCAATTGTTTATTTTTATTGCCAATTGCGAAAATGACTTTTCCAAGTTTATACCCCGATAAATTCCACAAAAAGGCCATTCATTCCTATAATATACAGTTAACGGATTGCTTTGCCATGATAAGCGGATGGTAGATGATGCGAGTTTTGGGGGCGGGAGTATGACCTTGGGATCTGGACTGACAGGTGTTAAATGACATTGAAAATGATCTGCGACATGTTTGTGACGTCAAATTCCAAACCAAACATAACATAAACAAATGGATGCATCATGCTGAATTAGCTCAAAATGTGGTATCACTAGCGACTCTAGGTCCACTGGTTGAATATTATATTTTAATGAGTACCAGTGGCCATCTTGGTGGCCATCTTGGTGGCCATCTTGGATTTCTCAGATTGCTCAAGAACATCTTGTTCATATTTATTAATCAATACATTATGCTTAGAAGCCTCAGCTACACGTGTGTTGGTCAAGTGAACCGTCTTATTGCACATACATTATTTTTTACTTTATTTACAAGCAATTTGATTGGAAAGATGCCGCCAATCGTGGCCATCTTTAATTTCGTTGTCAAGGAGGTGGCTTATCAGAAAAATAACTTCGGACATGGATGGCTCGTCCTCAAATTAGTCACACACGATATATAATTTAAGTTTCTAGACCCTTGGGTTAAACAGTTAATTTTCTTCTTTTTTTTTCAAAGTGGCCGCCGGCGACCATCTTGGATTTCTAGGATTGCTCAAGGATATCCTCTTGTTATCCGCCTGATATTCGTCATAGAGGTTCAAATCAAGTATAATTAAGCAAGAAAAAAGCTTTATCAGCCGATGTAGGGTATATATGTGTCAGGCTATCTGACTAATATATAGTGAAAATGGCTTAGTATTGTTAGTTTGGAATGAACAATCATGGCCAATCTTATCCATATTTATAAAACGCCACCTTATCTGTGTTTAATTATTGAATTGCATATGCTTGGGAATGTTTCTATACTGGTTGCTAAGCAACCGGAGGGGACACATCAACATCCCATGGCCAAGGCATAATTAAGCGTCACTAATGCCTTGGTCACATATGATGCTGCCGCCGTACGGTTCTGCGGTCTGCGGTTTATATAAATAAAAAGCTGATAGTCTATCAACATTTATTTCCAAACACTGAGACAGGGGTTCATTAGAAAGGTAAGCGTTTCAGATTTCAATTTCAATCCAATAAATCAGTCGTTGCATACCACACGAGCACATGCTCATTATACATGAGCATATGTGTCGCAACGTTGCGCCAACGTATTATACATTTATATGACAGTTTTCTCACTGAAAACGCCACGCTTTTACCAAGTTAGCTTTCTAGTCGCTCATCACCGCGCACATGACGCTTGACGTATGTGTTGATGACGTCATTTTACGATGACGTCACTTTACGGTGACGTCATATAACGTAGTGACGTAATATAATGCAACTTCATTGACGAAGTGTCAATATAGTGGTATGCCATATTTCAGTCAGGTATACGCACTATAGATCAACTTACATATTCGTTTTCACTATTTATTGGATGACCCTCGTACTTCAATATTACTGCATAGATTACTTGGACATGTCATGCATGTGGGTATCTGTGACACACTAGTTAACGTAACCATTGACATGGCCTTGGCATTGCTATAGAGAATAGTAGGTTAGTGCCGTGAATGGGAAAACATATCTGGCAAGGCTTAGGAAACGGGATGGGCGAGGCTCTGCCCAGCCGATCCAGTTTCCGTGCCGCGCCAGATACGTTTTCCCATTCACAGCACTAACCTACTATTCTATTTATCCCGTCAACACCTACACATATATTTGAAATGCGAAAAAAATAATAACCCCAGCCACCGCACATATTCATACGCAGTGATTAGGTCGTATTGACAGGATATCAAAAATGTTTCACGGCACCGTGTTTCACGGCACATACGCACTGTGTTGACGGGGTAATTATCTTTACAAGGTGGATGAAACATTTAGTAATTTTTACGTCAACATTGTAAAAGTTTCTCCATGTATGCCATAATTTTCAAATAACTACATTGATTACTTTTCACAGACTTCATGCAAATGGACATATACGGCCACACTCACATGAACATCAACATGACATTGACCTTTTTGACCTTCACAATGTCGCTAAAACACTTGATGCGTATGATGCAACAATATGTTAAGGCCTAAACATGCTTGTGGTGCGGGCAACCCGACCCCGCGTATTGATATACTGCCGACCATACCCATTTTAAATGTTTCTGAATACAAGGACAACACAGTCTCAATTTCGATCACCTCCACATGAAACCATGTTTAAACTGGCTTAACATTTGTTAATCAAATTGGCAAGTAGGAAGTATGCCATACTGACACGTATACGTGTCTCGTCTCGAAACAAATAACATTTAAAAAAAGCCGACCCTACCCAGTATATTCTGCACTGTTGCCCACACCACAACTGTTTGTAAGCCTAAGTGTGCATACTCCCGTGTTTCACAAGCACACTTTCTTTTAAAGTGCAGGTCACATATTGGCAACATACCTAACACTTATTTTTTTTTGTCTCACCCACATTAGTGGAAAGTGAGACATAGCGGTCACAATCCCGGCGTAGGCGGCGTCGAAAGCGTCGTCGTCACCACTTTTGGACCTGCGTCCAAATGTTGAATATCTCCCGATCCGATAGTAAGATCATTACTAAACTAAACTTCAATAGCTTACTCACATTGATGGCTATCCAACATACGGATGACCATGACCTTGACCTTCGTGTCAATAATTTTGGACTGAATTCCAAATGTTGAATATTTCCTGATCCGTTAGTCGAATCATGACCAAACGGTGACATTGACTTCGGTGAGCTTTACATTCGTGTCAGCAATTTGGACGTACCTCCAGGGGGCATTTCACTAAACTTCCTACGACTAAAATGTTCGTAAGTGCAAAATTATGATTTCACATTAACAATGTTTTCTTGTAAATACTTGTTGGATTTACATTTATTGAGCATAGGTTGCATATGCAGCCTATGCTCAATAAATGTAAATCCATCAATTGAAATTTGCAGACGATTCTAAATTTGCGCTTACGAACATTTTAGTCGTACGAAGTTTAGTGAAACGGCCCCCAGATGTTGCATAGCTCATGATGCGTCAGTCGGATCATTACCAAATTTCACCAATAATTTTTTTTTATTATATACCTACCCATGAAATACATACTGATAGTTATACGATGTAAATAAAAGTCATATGTTCTCATCGATGAAATAAACAACTTCCGGTGAAAATACGACTACTTCCGCTATCTATATTCATAACGCGCATCTGCAGTGCCGGACTGCAAATAGGATGCAAATACACATTCATTACCGTATACAGTATACAACTGCTAATTTCCATGGAGCGGTATATAATAAATATAATATTCATATCAATATATTCATATTTTTGCAACGAATATGACATATATGTTCATCGAGTGGGACATATGGACATTTCACACCACGAGATGAACATTTATCCCGTCAACACAGTGCGTATGTGCCGTGAAACACAGTGCCGTGAAACATTTTTGATATCCAGTCAATACTATTTTTGCATTTTACAGCCATTTGTAGGTGTTGACTGGATAAATAGAATAGTAGGTTAGTGCCGTGAATGGGAAAACATATCTGGCGCGGCACGGAAACGGGATGTGCTCGGCAGAGCCTCGCCCATCCCGTTTCCTGAGCCTTGCCAGATATTTTGTTCCCATTCACGGCACTAACCTACTATTCTGTATCTATTTTCCTTATTTCTGAACCAAAGTATATGTTGTGACCACTCATTTGAACCGTCTCGGCGATACGGTTCAAATGAGTGGTCACAACATATACTTCTGATGAGAAATAAAGAAATTCTTGAGCCTTGCCGGATATTTTTTCCCATTCACGGCACAAACCTACTATTCTCTATATATGTCATATTCGTTGTAAAAATATGAACATCCTCTATATATTGATGGCTGACCACTCAGTGTCATACAGCTGACCATCTGTCTGTTTCACGAAACCTGTCCAATTTTACGGCCATAAAACAATGCAAGCACAATAATGTTTTCGATAATATTAAATCGAAAAACGAAAGCATTCGGAAATTTACTCCGAAACCTGGCTAGATAGCGTGGAGGAAATGATCTGTCTAAGAAAACAAGTTAAATTTTTAAAATCGGTCCACGGTATTTTAGTCTAAATCAAATAGGCTTTAATATTACTCATCTGTAATGCCATGGTATAAGAAACCTCCCGCTCTGAGACAGACATATGGTAATGTTAGTGGATGAAACGAAAACAACAACATATTGAATATCAGTGCTACAGATAAGCTGCGTATTTGCTTAAATACCCAATTAAAATTTCCAAAAACGCAATTGAAATCAGAAGAAGCGAGTATCAAAAAGCAATACAAATGTTGTGGTACCTTTATCATGCTGCAAAAAAAACGATAAACAGATCACAAATATATCATATTTTCCATGAAAACACATCTTGGTATTTCATTAGAATTGTCTCCAAGGAGACAATTCTAATGAAATGCCAAAACATGTTTTCATTTCGAAGCAAACTATTCAACAATTGCTCTCTGTTGATGTGTAAACAGTAGTGTGATTTTATTTTACCCAATTAACATTTTGAAATACCAAATTGCTTCAGAAATGATGGAGTGACAATGCTCAATTACTAATTCCTTTTCTGGAGCCCTGTTGAATATCTTTAAAAGACAGAGTGTATCAAATCATGTCTTAGATATGCAACATGTTGTTTTACCAAAGCATCTGGTTATAGGAAGATCTCCATCCAAATCAAAACAAACGACTTCACCACGTGGTGTATTCCTACATATCCAAATTCTCCCAAAGTCAGCAGATTTTTTTTGCAAAAACATAATCACTGAAGCTGCTATATTTACTATTCGTCGTAACAAATGAGTATTTAAATTTAAGAATTTTTGATAATAGGAATGAAATTCGCTGGATGAAATTCGTTTAAATTAGACAATGACATTTAAGGATTATTTTCACCGGTCACAAATCTCCGGAACAACGACAAATCGGTCCCAATTACAGAACATGCTAAATCTCCCAACATGGTTGGCTCCGATTGGTTGATTTCGGCTAGACTCGAAGGCAGTTTTGTAACTGGCTATAAGTTGTAACTGACTGTAATCTAAAATTAGAACAAAGACAGTTTCTAGCGGTTACTGTCACATACATTAGATCAAAGTACTGAAAGTACTGAGGCGAGGTTATCTCTAGAATTGGTTGAATTTAAACAATAGACAATATTGCTTAGTGAACTGTTACCAAATAATGGTATTATAGTGGCTTAGGAAATAATTTAACAGACAAAATGGTTACAATGGCTAAATCATTTGAGTAAAGTGTAGGTCAAGGTCACATACTATAATGTCCGTTCCTCATTGCATGTTCTGGTAGCAGTACTTTCAGTACTCTGATTCACTTCAGTCACTGCAAATTAACCAATATCAACCAATCACATACTTTAATTTGATCGAATTCTAAAACGTTTTCGTTCTATGTACATTTATCAGAAACTATGGTGGAAGATAATTTGGTCATGCATTCGCGCTACGCACGTACTATTTATGAACTAAACGGGTTTTTTTGCTGTTTTAAATTAGTGACCATCGATTGCAAAACAAGAGCTGTCGGAGGACAACGAAGCGCGCCAGATGGTGCCGGTCTAGAATGTGTTGCATGCCAAGGTCGCATGAAGGTCGCTGATATAAATCAGTTTGCACTGAGTAGTATAACATAAATATGTTGTAGACATATGGTGGTTGTATGGGCGGCATATTCAGTATGGTGACACAGATCACGAAAACTTAACGGTGAAAATGAATATGTCATTTAAGCGAAATAAAGTAGGTCAAGGTCACTGATGTACATCAGTTTGCAGTTCACTGAGTATCGAATTTCATACAACATATATGTTGTAGAAATATAATGGCAGTATGGACGTCAAATACAGTGAATGGATCAAAACACGAAAACTTGAAAATACGGAAAACTAGGTCTCGGACGGACCGACGGAAATTCTAACTTGTTGGATTCATGGAGTATATCCATTGCTTGAAGATAAAAAATAGCCCCTAAACAACAATATAAGTCATGGGCTTACTACACAGAATAAGTCAAAGGAAATGTTTATACGGACGGATGTTCTGTCATTTCCGGTTTATGGGGTATTCCATTGTTTGAAAAAGCGCATAAAAGCGCCTAAAAGTCTATGGGCTTACCGTATAAGTCAAATGAATAGTTTGTGTTGGGCCACGTTCCTAACCCATAAACCCCAACTATTTCCCCGGACAGACGGACGGACGCTGATGCCACCGGGGGTATAGCATCAACACCCCTTTCTTCGAAGGCGCGCTAAAAACTTTGAAAACGCAAGTTATTTTCAATATCATAAACTTTTATTTTACTAATCCACATTTTGTTTTCAGGCGACCTATTTGAGGTTGGTTTCTTCAATACGTGCCTTCAATAATACATGTGCCTATGTTGGTGTGTTACACCGAGATACTTGATGGGGTGGGGGAGGGGGAGGGGGCGGGGATAATCTATAATTAACCCTTTCAACCCATTAGGCCAAAAAATCACCATTTGCAAACACTGTAGATCCAGATGAGCCGGCTCGTAACGAGCCGTCTCATCAGGAGCTGCAGTATTTGTCAGTAGTGTTCTCTTTAATGGAAAATTCCAAACATTGTTATGGAAAAACCAATGTTGGATATTTACGGGTGGCAGAGTTAATAATCATAGAGTCCCGAATATCAGGTTATAATATAGGGAGGCATATTTTGTTCGTTTATTGTTTAGATATTACATTTTTCGGACAAAAATTAACTTTGATTTACCATTAGCAGACGTGTTAATTGACAGTATTATACTTTTTATATCAAACGCAAATTGCCAGTTTGATATCAGGGGCGATAACCGTGTTTCCTGAAAACTATAACGGAAACAACGATTTATTCCATTTATTTATTTTTGATGTGCAATGATCATAACTTATGATATGTCGGTAAACATATTTATTCAGGCGATACATTTAGTTGATATAAATAATTCAAAAGTATCCTGCCTCATATGCATATCAAAATAGCCTGCTACCACCTACTGTCTGTTCCACGTTTTGCTGCCGACGAACACATTCAATCCAAAAAAAAAAGTACCTTTTCATCAATAAAGTCACGCACCCCAACAAAAATTATTTGTTGAAATTCCGTAAAATATTGATTTTATTGCGAAAAAACTATTTTCCTATGGGAATTTAACATATATATTTTGTTTACATTTTATTCTTTGTGGACCTAAAATCGTTTTTTCGCTATTAAATCAATATTTGATGGAATTTCATCAAACACAATTTTTTGGGGAGGGTGACTTTTTTGTTATTGGTGAAAAAGTACTTAAAAACATTTAAATATGTTTTAGATTGAAGGTGTTTAATAACCAAAAGTGTGTCGGCAGGAAAACGTGAAACAGACAGTAGTTGCGAACGGTAACTCTTGCAATCTACTCCCGTACGTACGGGAGTAAATTGCAAAAGTTACCGTTCGCAACTAAATACCACCGCGATATCTATGTAGCGGGCTCTCGTAATTTTTAAAACGGGTGGAATAGTTACACAATTATATACTCATTATATTTCCAGAAAGAAAAGTTTGTACCTACTAGATGGGTACGGAGCAGGGGACATCGAATTTTTATTATTAATTCGTTCCCACGAAATAACAATTCGTTCCCTCAATTTATCAATTCGTTCCCTCGAATTAACAATTCGTTCCCACGCTATTACAATTCGTTGCCTTGAATTAACAATTCGTTCCCACGCTATAACAATTCGTTCCCACCAATTAACAATTCGTTTTCGTGGGAACGAATTGTTATTTCGTGGGAACGAATTGTTAAATTGAGGAAACGAATTTTTATTTCGTGGGAACGAATTAATAAAAAAGAATTCTACGTCCCCTGCGGGGCTCCGTAGATGGGACCCGAGCTTTAATATGTATCAATGAGAAACTAGATGAGGGTTGATCGATAATTAACACGCTATCCTGAGACAAGATAAGTCCGATTATTGGCATCTCTAATCTCCCGAGACGAACATGCACCGAGATCGATTGAATTAAGTTCAATAGTCATTACAGAATGTCAGACCGAATACGGAATGTTTATCATAATTACTGTAGTTGTAAAGCAATGTTAATGAATTCTATATTGTGTCACGGTACGGAGCTAGTAACTCAGGAGAGAAGATATGTATCTGTGCCTGCTTAGTTCAGTCGGTAGAGCGACCGCCTTGTAAGCGGGAGGTGCCGGTTTCGAGTCCCGGGTCGGGTGCATATTTTCTCTTCTTGTTACATTTGGCGTCCAACGAGGGACCGTGACTGATACATATACTTTCTAGAGATTGTCCCACAGATAATCACTGTTCAATTTGGCGGGGAGCTATGTCACGGTACGGATCTAGTAACTCAGGAGAGAACATATGTATCTGTGCCCGGTTAGCTCAGTCGGTAAAGCGACCGCCTTGTAAACGTGAGGTACAGGTTTCGAGTCCCGGGTCGAGTGTATCTTGTAAATTGTACAATATGTTTATACCAAAACGGGTATATTGCTTTTTCGAGGACTGTAGACACGAAAGCTGCCAAAATATTACGGCTTATAAACAATTCAAAAACAATAATGTATTTCGATACTATTAAATTAAAGGAAAATTTAAGAATGAACCTTTTTTTTATTTCGTGAAATTTGGTCAAATATTGATTTTATTGCGAAAAAAACAATTTCCCCAGAGTGAAGATGTCTATGGGGATTTAACATGGGTAACTTTTTAGAATTTCAGAAATACTGGACCGATTTTCAAAATTCGACTTTTGTTTTCTTAGTTCATTTCCAAGCTATCTAGCCAGGTTTCGGAGTCAATTTCCAAAATCTTTCGTTTGTTGACTCCTCCCACAGCTCCTCCACCTCGTTTTCCCCCATGTTAAATTCCCATAGATAAATCCAGTTTTCGTAATAAAAGCAATATTTGACCAAATTTCAAGAAATAAAAAGAAGGCTCGTTCTTAAATTTTTATAAAATTTAATGTTATCGAAAAAAATGCTGTTTTTGCATTGTTCATATGGCCGTAAAATTTGGGCAGGTTTCGTGAAACAGACATCTATTTGGTCATGGTAACGTAAGTTATTGTGGCAGTGACTAGAGAAATGCGGTCTTATCATCTGTGGCTGTCACTGGAGGAATGGGGTTTATTTGAGTCGTGACCGGTAAATAGCACATTCGTTTAGCCTAGTAACTAGTACTTGTTAGAAGCAATGCGGGTGTTTCATTGATAGAATGTCGAACAGTGCAGATCCTGATCAGACTGTGCGGATGCACAGGCTGATCTGGATCTACACTGGTCGCAAAACCCATTAGCCCCATTTCTCCAGTCACAGCTACCTATTTGGGAAATAGAAACATTGAAATAAAACCTTTCAGCACTGAAAGATAGTGTCTTGATTCAGTGCCAGACACACTTACTACACCAGTCACAGCCACATACGAATCCGGCTCTAGCATTGCTCATCCTCAACCATCACCAGCAGCATCACCACCTCCCTTATTTTCGCGTCGCCGTTTTTCGACGATATTGATTTCGAGAAAATGCAATATTTCCCGTACATGACACAAAATTCTGAGCTCGTGTGGAATTTACTTTGTTTTGTCATTTTCAACATCATTTTGGGAAAATATGACTGATTTTCGAAATCAATATCGGTGAAGGGTGATAATACAAGAGCCAGACTCATGACATTTGTTGCCAGTATAGCTTTTGATCTTCACTTCGCATTTCCGTATAGCTCCGGTCCATATGCATCACTGATCATAAATTATGTATGATCCATGTTTAGTTCAATTGTTATTCATATATGTGGCTGTGACTGGACACATGGGGCTATGAATGAAAAAATGGAACGACTGGGTTTGCGACCAGTGTAGATCCTGATCAGCCTGTGCATCCGCACAGTCTTATCAGGATCTGCACTGTTCGCCATCCCACCAATGAGGCATCCGTCATGCATCTCACAATGATGACAATAAATGTAGATCGCTATCAGGCTACACGAAATGCCCGTTATGCTTCTGACACGACACGCACTGTACAGTGGGGTCAGCGTGTAAGTGCACACACGAACGAACACGACAGGTTGGTTCCAACCTGTCGTGTTCGTTCGTGTGTGCACGTACACGCTGACACGCACTGTAGATACAGGAGCGTGGTATTTGATCAGGAGTTACACTGGTCACAAATCCCATAAGCCGCCATATTTCTCCAGTCACAGCCACATAGCATGGTGTTTCATGGTATAGTCACAACGTTGGTTCTCGTATTGCGCAAATTACCTTCTGAGAATTGATTCCATTTTGTCACGGCATCAAAACATTAATATAACTGGCCTAATGAGGGATCGTAAGCTAGTTATGCCCCTTTGCAAATGTATTCAGAGATCCGGTCCTATGCCGTATTTCAGCGTTTATGTCTTACTGAATAGTACAAAACTTGAGTTTTGCCAACATACTAGACCCAGATCAGACTGAAAATATGTGCAGTCTGGTCTGAGTCTACACTTATTGCAATAACATAAATAAGTGTGAACATATAAATCTGGCAAATACTGTAGTCCCAGATCAGATTGCGTATATATGTATGATGATCTTTATCAACACTAGTCGAAATCACTATAATTGCTCATTTTCATACCAGATCATGCTACATTCGCCCTTTTTACAAGCAATAAGGCCCTAAACTACACAATTTGGACCGGAATTCTATAAATAAATTCAACGGGAGATAACTAGCTACGATCCCTCATTGTGACCGTGGCTGTGGAGATGGGAAACCTGTGCGATTACAGCGTCCACGCAGTCTGATCATCGTCTACATTGTTCGCCATTCCATCAATGAGACGCCCGTCATGCTTCTTCTAACCAGCAATACTGGGAACCGTTTCACTAAACTTCGTACGAATAAAATATTCGTAAGTGCAAAATTATGATAGTCAGTAAATTTCACATATTTTCTTGTAAACAATTATTGGATTTACATTTATTGAGCATAGGCTGCATATGCAGCATATGCTTAATAAATGTAAATCCATTAATTGGAATTTACAGACGATCCTAAATTTGCGCTTACGAACATTTTATGTTGTACGAAGTTTAGTGAAACGGTCGCCAGATCGTTATCATGCTAAAGAAAAGTGCTATTTGATCAGGATCTGCATTGTTCAGAAATTCCATAAGCCCCATTTCTACAGTAACAGACACACATATGTTCGACCCGACCCAGTATATTCTGCGCAGTTGATGTATGGATCCTACGGAGCCCGCAGGGGACGTAGAATTCTTTTTTTATTAATTAATTCCAGCAATTCGTTCCCTCAATTTAACAAATCGTTCGCACGAATTAACAATTCATTCCCTCGAAATGACAATTCGTTCCCACGGGAACGAATTGTTAATTCGTGGGAACGAATTGTTATATCGTGGGAAATAATTGTTACTTCGAGTGAACGAGTTGTTAAATTGAGGGAACGAATTGTCATTTGGTGGGAACGAATTGTTAATTCGAGGGAACGAATTGTTAAATTGAGGGAACGAATTGTTATTTCGTGGGAACGTTTTAATAAAACAAAAGAAATCCATGTCCCCTGCTGGGCTCCGTAGGATCCTGATCGCACCAAGGAATGTGATAAATTGTCAGTTTGACACGTTGTAAATATTTTAGAGACTGAACTGTGGCTGTGAATGGAGAAATAGGGCGTATGGTAATTGTGACCAATGTAGCGCCTGATCAAATAGCAGACTCATGCCGCCTGATAACGATCTATAGTGCTTGTTAGAAGCATGTTTCATTGATGGAATGGCGAACAGTGCAGATCCTGATCAGACTGTGCGGATGCACAGGCTGATCTGGATCTACACTGGTCGCAAACCCGGTCGCTCCATCTCTTCAGTCACAGCCCCATTTATCCAGTCACATTTATCCAGTCTGATCTGGATCTACGCTGGTCGCAAAACCCACAAGCCCCATTTCTTCAGTGACAACGACAAATGAGTACATTATACACTGGTCTTATCATGAGTTACATCATGAAACATCGGTACGTACATGTACACAATTATACGGATACAAGATGAACAAGAGACGATGCATGCAAAGCGAATGCCGGGTTTCTTCAAGGCATAGACAATTGGATAACTGGCTATTAATGTTAGTATGACAACTATCGGTGGCATGGGATGGCAAAAGAGGCCAGTGTATGAGAAAACCTACACGCAGTTGCAGACTGGCATACATATATTAGTACAAGATACGAGTGAACATCTGTGCTGTCTGATGCGTGTTGTACAATTTAACATTGTCAATTACGCGGAAAAAATAAGAAAAGGTAAAAAATGGTCATATTATGCATAGTGGGATGTGGTGGGAACCCATTGGTTATGAAGCTGTGCAAGTATGGTGGTAATACTTGGTACATAAAGTGAGAAATAGATCTAAACGTGAAAACATAATGTTGAAAATTGCTAAGTCAATTACGTGGAGAAAAAGGTCAAAAAGGTCACATGTTGGATAGTGGTTTGTGGTAGGCACCCGTTGGTTATAAAGTTATGCAAGTATGGTGGCTCTAGGTGGTAAAATAACAGAGAAATGGACCTAAACATGAAAAGTTAACATTGCAAATGAAGGTGTGGAAGTATTTAAACGAGAAAACTTAACATTGAAAAGTCGAAAAAATAGGTCAAGGTAAAAGAAAAAGTTGTGTGAAAATGGTGGTTCTATGTGATACAGTAACAGTGAAATGGGGAAAAACGAAAAATTAACATTGCGGACGCCGCCGCCCGTCTGTTTTCGTCAATCCAATAGTCGGGACACACATATAATAATGCATATATTCATGTAATAATAACAAAGAAAACTAAGATTAAACAACAGATTCAACCAGACCATTTAGACATACAAATATATAATACTCGTGCTGAAAAAAATACAACTTAAGCCGTCATATGTGGCTATGACTGAGAAACTGGGGCGTATGGGTTTTGTGACCAGTCTAGCTCTTAATCCGCCAACACACTCCTACAGCTTGTTACTAATCTATGATTTCTGTTGACTGCATGATGGATGTTGTATCGACTGAATAGCGAACAGTGTAGACCCAGATCAGACTGCGCGGACGCGCAGTCTGATCTGGGGCTACACTGGTAGCATAGCCCATAAGCCACGTTAGTCCAATCATAACCACATAAACAATCAGTTACGTATAATGATAGTTTATATCGGTTTTGTTAGTCTTATACAATTGTATAATCGGTTTACAAAAGTGTAACTGTTTGAAATGTCTACTACTAAAGTAATACAGTACAAACTATACTAACTATATAGTTTAACACATCTGCGTCTCAACATATACATTTATGTGGCTGTGACTGAAGATGTGGGGCTTATGGGCTTTGCGACTACTCTAGATCCAGCTCAGTCTGTGTAGTTGCACAGTCTGATCAGGATTTGCACTGTTCGCCATTCCATCAATGAAATACGCGTTATGCTGCTATCAAGCAACTTATATAGATCGTTATCATGATAGATGAGTGTGTCTTTCAATAATCAAGTAAACACTAGCGTAGTCATAATAGACAAATTTACATTACCGTAGTTATTATAATAAACGCCCCCCCCCCCCCCCGGGGGCTATGCAATTTGTGGGATCAAAATGTGGAAAACATAATAAAAATATCTTATTTCCACATACAAAAAAAAACATTTTAAAACAATGTTTTAAATGGATTGTTTGTATGTGAAAATAACATATTTAGAATACAAATATTGGGGGGGTGGGGGGGGGGGGTGCTACTATTATACTATTAGAGAGGGGGCTACTATTGTAATGAATACTCTATATGCAATGGAGCAACCATTGAAAACCTAATTTCATGTAACAAAATTTATTAAAGCGTATATAAAAATTGGATAAATAAATAATAAATACATGCCTTTAAATAGTATAGTATAGTGTACAATCCAGCTGCCAGTATCCATCAACTACAAAGTAGACATTCTAACTCTTTCCACCATAGAGACCAGGGGCCCGTTTCACTAAACTTCGTACGACTAAAATGTTCGTAAGTGCAAATTTAGGATCGTCTGGAAATTTCAATTCATTGATTTACATTTATTGAGCATAGGCTGCATATGCAGCCTATGCTCAATAAATGTAAATCCAATAATCGTTTTCAAGAAAACATTTTTAATGTGACGTTTACAGACTATCATAATTTTGCACTTACGAACATTTTAGTCGCAAGAAGAGAAGCTTAGTGAAACGGGCCCCAGGGGGGCCCGTTTCACTAAACTTCGTACGACTAAAATGTTCGTAAGTGCAAATTTAGGATCGTCTGGAAATTTCAATTGATGAATTTACAATTCTGCAGCATTTGTCACTATTATTCCACTAAAAGAAAATCCACTTTTTGTGATTACATGTAATGGAACAGTCCACATAATCAGAAGAAAAGGCCGATGTAGGATATCCAGGGTCGACAGAGTTAATTTACATAAACAGGAATGACAACGCCTGATTCACGCACCCCTTCGGTATAAGTAATGTGTGCTGTTTAGAGCCAAAGCAACACACTTGTCCAGAGACAGACGTTGTATCCCAAAACCAAGATGGTCGTCGGCGGACAAATTGAAGATATAAGTGACTCTATGTGTATGTGCGTACGTTAAGTGTTGTTGCTGTTTGTGGTGTTTAACGGCATATCAACCGCTAATGTCATTGAAGGCCGGGACGCAAGTTAAGTGAATGTTCGGTTAAAAGTATGATATATGTGTACGTGTACAACCGTTTACTTTATCGAGAACAAAAGGTTGCAACCCAAGATGGTCGCCATCGGCCGTATTAAAAATATCTACGATACTAGACATGTTGAGTGATTTTATACTTCGATTTATGATACATTCCGCAGAGAAATTTGAATCTGACGGAATCGAACGTTGTTTAAACTTAGTCCGATTTAAGTTTCTCTGCATAATGTTCAGACTAACTACATATGTAATGCTACTAAATTAGATATTGACGGACTGGTAGTGTTAACGACTGGAACATGGTCATTATTACAATGAAGAAATCGCAGCCGTATTGATGAACAATACAATTTAACTGAGACCTCATGGGCGCCGCCATTACTCCAGACAAAACAATAGACCACGTGATCCCATACTCTAGTATTGTATATCTGAGACATCATCGGAGACACAGTCACAGAGTCAAGGTGTATGATCACGTGGTACTAGCAACAACAACAACAACAACAAGTACTGAAATTTCCAGAATCCATCTGATTCAAAGTACGTATTATTTTATAGTGTCCTTATTACATAACATATTATGATGAAATAACGCGCATTAAACGTGTCTTGCTGCATTTGGTGGTCTCTGTATTTTCGCCCAGACTTCTGTTGTTTTTGCGAAGAATCGATTTCCGTGTCTCCGACACGGAAATCGATTCTTCCCAAAAACGACATAAGTCTGTGCCAAACTTCATGGACCACCAAATGCAGCTCATGAAGACGCGTTTGCTGCGCCATATTTCATCAAAATCCGTTTCATATTAAGGAAAATATCAAATAATACTTTCAAGATTTCAACACTTTTAGCCACTGTTGTTGTTGTTATAACCACGTGATCATGCACATTGAGAGTACGGCTGGTAAAACAAATGATAACCGGTGACTGGATATTGTTGAATTCCATGTATGTTAACCGTATCACCCCTACACAACTGGCACATAAACGTGCCCTTGCTAATATTTGGACTAGTTTATTAATCATATGAGGTATCGTGAATATTCATGCATTTGCATGTATAACTAGTTCTTACACCTTAAACAGGCCAGTAAATAATGTTACTAATACTACTACTAATACTAATTAATAATATAATAAATAATAATGATAATTGTAGAAAAATGACAGCAAGCAGAGCTCCAGATAATGTGCGTATTGGCGTATTTTACGTAATTATTTTAGCTGAATACCCATTGATTATCAAACGTGGGAGTACAACATACGCACAGCAATGTGAAAATACGCATTGATTTTCAAATTGAGTAGTAAAAATACTGTCATAAATTTGAAAATTCACATAGTTGAGCTGAAAAAAAGCACAGTGTTTTGCAGCTGAAATAAGTGGATGCTTAAATTTGACATATATTTGTATCATTTGTTCCCTAATTAGTAATGAAGAAAATCAATAATATATTTGTAAAACAAAATACGCAATGATTTTGAAATCAGGGGGTATAATACGCTTTAGACACAAAGTTTATCTGTAGCCGATTTCATCAACATTGCAAAGTATACTTTACTAGCAAAGTATACTTTGAGGGAGTAATCATTTATTTTTCCTGAAATGTATTATTTCATATAGAACTAACAAATGCATATATTTCATGATTAAAAGTATGCAGAATTATTATACTGAATTTATTACATTATCACAGCCATTAAATGGCTGTGATAATGTAATAAATTCAGTATAATAAAAATTAATAAATTTATCATAAAATTGAAAATTTCTCCCTCAAAGTATACTTTGCAATTTTGATGAAATCGGCTACAGTGCAGATCCAGTTCGGCCTGTGCATCCGCACAGTCTGATCAGTATCTGCGCTGTTCGCCATTCCATCAATGAAACGCCCGCCATGCTTCAAACAAGAAATTGGGCTTATGGGCTTTGTAACCAAGTTTTCGTATGAACTATTTTATGAATTTGCTCTCATATGTGGCTGTGACTGGAGAAATGGGGCTTATGGGTTTTGCGACCAGTGCAGATCCAGATCAGCCTGTGCATCCGCACAGTCTGATCAGGATCTGCACTGTTCGCCATTCCATCAATGAAGTATCCATCATGCTTCGAACAGGCAACATAGATCTTCACCAAGCTACAGGAGTTGGTCACACATCCAATAAGCCCTATTTCTCCAGTCACCGCCACCAATAAGTATGCATGGTTTGCAATCATGAACCGACACAATCAGTAGACACAAATTACAGTGGAACCTAGTTGCGAACAGTAACTCTTGAAATATATTCCCGTACCGTTCGTAGCAGACTACGGATGGTATGGGAGTACACTGCAAGAGATACTGTTCACAGCTAAGTGGGACCCAGCAAAACTAGACACACTGCGGTTTTCTTGGTGTCCGGTTTAGAGGTGTTCTACTGTAATTCAAAACACCGTGTTCTTCCGTGGGAGACCCGCTGAGATTAATCCTCGACACGTGCAACACTTCCTGTTTTACCGGAATCCGTCCGACAGCCCGCTTAGCGATGGACCGGGTCGGTATATGCTGCGGGTCGCCCATGTTCACATTAATGTAAGGCGTTTCCAGGAATACACTGCTTGACATGGGGCTGTTCGGAGGACACGGGGTTTCACAGGACTCGCGATGGTAAATGTTGCACATCGGACACTCATCGTGGGTATGTGAAGGAACGACGATTGGGCCTTTTAATTTACAATTTGCCACGTTTGAGGTGTATCTGAAAACCGGTTGCTGTTGGTTTATATTACAGCTATGCCCTGATTGGTGCGATTGTGCCTTTTTCCGGTGCCCATTTTTGTCATATTGCGGGTAGCTGTTGAATGTCGGAGTTTCCTTTAGAACGGTTCCTGGTCTAGATGTTGACGCTCTAGAAGCATTTCCACTACGTCTTGAACTAACTCGGCTTCGAAGTTTGTGAATGTCCTCATAACTGGGCCAGGCTGGCTGTGAATCGGGGTCATCCGTCACTTTATACGCCTTCGCCAGCTCATGCAACTCTTCAGATCCCGGGGATTTTACAATTCTGTCAATTTGATGCATGGTTGAAGCCAATGTGAGCGATGTATCTGGACGAATGGCCACTGACAACAACGACCCGTTGTCTATCTCACCATCGCGACCCGGTTCGCTGAACTCTCGATCCGACTCGTGCGAGCTATTGGAAGTGGAGTTATCAGCAAATGTAACAATGGTTTCCTTATTGGCCGCACTATGTTTTGCGCGGCTTTTTTTCACCGCCTTATTTTCGCATTCTTGTTGCCTCAGAGACTTTCGTACCTGTTTGCATGTGAACTGCCCAGGGACGAAATTTCTAGTAGAATGGCTTGCTTCGCTGCTTCGCGACGTAATTGTTCCAGTCTGTGGAGGCGACGTGAATTCGTAATTACGTATAGTTGCCGTTATAATATTTCCCGGCGCCAGTTTAGTCTTGTGCAATTCCATCAGTTTTCGTAACGACTCGCGCGTATTTGCAAGGGTTTTGGAGATTTCAGCATCACCCGTGTACGTCTTCAAGTTAATCCGAAATAACGGTAACTGAATAACTTTCCGGTTGTAATCCTTATATTCAGAACTAATTTTCGAACAGGGCGATTCTTGACCTTGTTGCCTGGCAGCGGCTATCCTGAATTTATGTTCGAACGCCTGGACCTTTGACCGCGGACTCGACACTGAAGGCAAACTTTCCTGGTCCGTGGATTCACTATTATCCAATTGTCGACCAACTTTAGATTTAGTCCGGTCCGTGTTGAAATCACCTGTCATGTTCACGTCAATAACCGCAGATGGTCCATTGTCATTGTGAACCAGAACGGTGTCGTCTGTTGTAAGTTTCGGTAGTTGTTGTTGTTGTCGATGACGCTCTTCCGATGGCGATTGCCTCGGCCCCTTTCGAATTCGACCAAGCGGCCTTACAATTTGAAGTGGACTGTTCGTGTCAGCGGAATTGTACTTGCCGTATAATATCCTGAGAGGCCGAGCCTCTAATGACATTTTGCATTGATCGATTGACATAACTTTTACTTTCATACCGAATAAATACTTTACTCCAACGGTCTTATATCATGTGTAAACAACACTTCTGGTTCACCGCTAATAAAGAAACACTCATATTGTTTGATATTCATTACGATTTATTGGTTCTTATGTCGAAAATCTAAACACTGTTATTGTTGGAAAGTTCAATATGTACACTGCATACAAATGTATCCCGTCACGCGAGAAAGCTACTTTTCATTATGTAAATATGTAGCCAATACTTGCTGTGCGTATTGTACGCCATGCACACCCGACACTTGTCGCTGTGACTGGATAAATGGGGCTTATCGCATTTGTGATGTGTAGGTCCTGATCAAATAGCACACCCCAGTAGCCCGGGCCGTTTCACTAAACTTCGTACGACTAAAATGTTCGTAAGTGCACATTTATGATCGTCTGGTAATTTCAATAGATGGATTTACATTTATTGAGCATAGGCTGCATATGCAGCCTATGCTCAATAAATGTAAATCCAATAATTGTTTACAATAAAACGTTGTTAATGTGGAATTTACAGACTATCATAATTTTGCACTTACGAACATTTTAGTCTTGCGAAGTTTAGTGAAACGGCCCCCAGGTAGCTATATATATTGCCTGTGTGCAGCATGGCGGCTGTTGATAGAATGGTGCAGCAAGGTGGAGTGGCGAACATTGCGGATCCTGATCAACTCTGCGGATTCACAGGCTGATCCGGATCTACACTGGTCGCAACACCCATAAGCCCCGTTTCTCCAGTCACAGCCACATTTCGACCCACGTCGACCAACAGTTTCCTAAATATCTCACCAAGTACATGGGCGGTCGACTTGGTAATATGATGATATGTTATTCTGTTTTAGACATGTAGAACAATAAATTATGTAGTCGAGTGTCTCTCTTAGGTTTTAGTACTAAAAACCAGAGATAGACACTTAACTACATATTTTGTATTGTTTTCTACAGTGGTATGGTTGTTCAATATGCTGTTTGAGACATATAAAATACACAAAGCATATTTACTTTACTCGTATCTCCCTACTGTAAGGTTATAGTTCCTAAGCCTAAGAGAGACACATGCCCACATATAGTTTGCAGGCCCGTACGCAGGGGGGGGGGGGGGGGAGGGGTGCGACGGGTGCGTACGCACCCCCCTAAATTCGCCGAGGTCCGCTATTTTTCAAACGGTAATCTCAACACAAATCTTGAAATGCATTAATATGCAGGCCCGTACGCAGGGGGGGGGGGGGGGGGGGGGGGGGGGGGGGGGGGGGGGGGGATGCGACGGTGCGTACGCATCATATCATTCCCACTAACACCCCCTAAACTCGCCGAGGTCCGCTATTTGTTTTTCAAACGGTACGGGCCTGGTTTGGTTTTCTACTGTGATATGATCGCATAACATACCGTTTAGATTTTAGAACTAAAGCCCTGTACATGTATATTGCATTTGGTTTTCTACATGCCGAACACAGTAAATTATACCATCCTGCCACCAAGCGACCGCCTGTGATAAAGTAGTGGAGCAAGTATGAACGTATTGAGATATGTGTTGAGACCCCCGTGAAATTACATAATATCTCCACCGATGACGCCGTCTTATTAATGCGTGATTTATTTTTAGATAACGAATATTTGTTTAAGCTTCAGTCTGGAAATAACGGCGAAACGGCTAAATATGAGACACGCCGCGTGATTTTCCACCTAAGAACATGTGCGATATCTCATAAAACATATTTACAGAAATTACAACATATCCACAAATGACGTCGGTTGTTAACGACATTTTCATATAGCAAATGCGAAATTCTATACGTCGAAAGTTGACGGAATGTTCATAGCATATTAAAATTCCGCATTTGGTATGGAAATTTCGTCAAATTTCGAAGTCATTTACAGAAAACAGTTGTTGTAAATATATTTCATGAAAAATCGCATATGTTCGTAGGTACAAATCACGTGACGTGTCTCATATATTTCAAAATACGCTGAAGCTTCGAAACTGCTACGGCTATAAGAACGGTGTCATCGTTGGCAATATACATGAACAGTGAAACCTCTCTAAACCGGACAACAAGAAACAGATGTGATCATAATGTTGATGGCTTTCTTGGTCATTTATCTCAGGTGATAATGCCTGTTCGTGATTGCATAGCACACAACTATGGCTCGGAATAATCAAATGCCTGATTTACAGTGAAACCTCCCAGGGTGTCCGGTTTAGCGAGGTTTCACTGTAATATTAATTATTGGGATTTATTACACTATTGCGAGTTATTTGCACGGGTCTCGCTGTGAGAGAAAACTCGTAATCAACTCCTTACAAATAATACACAGTGACGAGAACATCCGTAATTGTTTTCTTAGAAACCACTGGCTACCATGCAAAATGTTTAATTTGTATTACAGTCAAAATAAAGTTATTTGAAATATTGAAGAGGATCTCGCCTAATTTACAATGTTAATGTGAGTGAACACATTCCAAACATGCACTCAAATATCTCTAATTCATATAAACAGCTGCGTAATTGGAATTTCAAACAGTTTACTTGACACAACGTGAGCGGGAATCACGTCGAAGAGCGGGAATCACGTCATTGTGTAAGTATTCATGCACAAATCACAATTCATTGATTGTAATCTCAAAAATATACTAAATGTGCATACATATCCGCCGTGGAAGTGTAATAAATAGGATATTCCATCGTACATGTTTGAATAGCTTGAAATAATACACGAGTGTACGTCGGCTTCCGCGTAAAAAACTCGTTCGCTTCGCTTACTCGTTGTTTACACGGAAGCCGACGTACACTCGTGTATTATTTCCCGCTATTCAAAATGTACAATGGAATATCCTCTATATCTTCACTTGGACGCATCAACTTGCCCCAGTCGTTAAGACATTTAAGAAAGTGTAAGTCGAAGCGGGTCGAAATATCAGGTGTGCTTGTCATACAATACCCATCGTGAAACCGTGAATAATATTCCGTCAATAAATCCTCAAATAATTGCCGCGTATTGTGGATTACATTCCAATGTATGAGGGTCCGGCCACGGAACAACAAACTATGAGCAATTTTAATTTTCTGCTTCAGTCTTTGCAGAAGTCATTGATATATAGCGGCCATTGATTGAACACAAAACTGATATTGAACATACGCTATATGGTAACTGTTGCATTCCGTGTGCAAGTGTATGTCACTTATTGGTAAAATGGACGGTGTAAAGGTTGGTACCAGTGTAAGTGCATCTGAAATGTCAAGTCTGGGTCTAAACTGTTGGCTATATTGAAATAACGAGGCACTATCACTATTTGTCGATAGTGAACGCATGTTAGTATGTTGAAACTGCCCAAATGACCAGGATCTACAGTTGTCTAAAGCCTGCACATTTACATGATTTTGTCAGGTTCTGGTCATTGTGTAATGTGCAGCAATACATACATATCAAGCCTGACTTGGCCACTTGTTGACAACAGGGACCTGTCGGAATTGTCAATAACTGAAGTTCCAGATCGTCTTGCAAATCCCGACATTCACATCAGGATCAAATGTATTTTAATACCGACAGCGTAAACACAACTGTATTTAATTGATGAAAATGTGACCAGCGTAGTCTCTGGTCAGGATGATATGGGACTACACTGGTCTAAGATGTGTTAACGTCCAATTTCTCATGTTCAGCATGACCAAAGTATAAGCCTCACTAAGCCTGAAATCCTACCAAACACATGTATCCCCTCATTATATATGGCTGTAATTGGAAAAATTGGGCTGAATGATTGTGTGACCAGTGTAGATCCAGATCAGACTGTGCATCGGCACAGTCTGATCAGGATCTACACTGTTCACAATTCCATCTATATATCACCCGGCATGCTTCTAACAAACAATATAGATCAAAATCAGTTTGATCAAGAGCTACACTGGTCACAAATCCCATAAGCCACATATCTCCAGTCCCAGCCATATATTACCACCAACGGCGCTTACTACGTTTCTTTAACATCCTTAGTTCCTAATTGGTTAAATACTCTGTGAATATATAATATACTCGATAAGTTCGTGAGAGGATTCAACACTATAGAATCCACAGTGAAGCTGCTTAACGGACTGTGTGGACATGCGAATTAATCGAAGATGCACTGGTCGTCGAACGATCACTGACCTTTTTCCAGTGAATCATCACAAAGTACAAGAGCAATGTACTTATGCATGTTTGTATTAAGTTGTATGTAATATTTTAGTTCAAATGCGAGAAAAATAGCTTTAGTTGTAAGATCAATGAATTTGCGTTCTTCAGTTCTAGATATTTCGCCTAAAATGACATCGATCGATAAATTGCGCTTTCCTTCAATCAAAACATTGCCAGACATTCATTAATTACAAATATCTCTTGGAGTACATGTACATGTATATCATTTCATTTAAACAAAATATTAATGTCTTGCCTAAACTTATAACAAGGTATTGGTCAGCAAAGGTACAAATAAAAAAGGAAAAACAATAATTAAATTTTCTCTAAATCACATCACAACTTTTCAAATGTATTCGTAATGTTGCGCAGAACGTATATCTTACCAGAATTATTTTTATTAATTTCGCACACTGATACTGTTGTGTGCTTAAGTGGTGGAATTAACCCTTACAAGGCTGAACCCCAATATTATCGTCTGCTAAATTTTCAAATTTGCCTTATATCTTAATAAAACAAAGAGTCGACAGCACATGAGAATCGTCTCCAATGAATCCCGAACAACGTAGTCCCTGATCAGACTGCGCGCATGCGCAGTCTGATCTGGGACTACGTTGTTCTCACGTGTCATAAAGTCCTTTTTCTCAACAGGGGGCGGGATATTTTACCTACTAGTTGACGACACACGAAATTAAAAGAACAACGCAATAAGACACAATTTATAAATACATGGTTAGTTTAAACAAGAGACACATGTTGCCATAATTCATTGTAATTTAAATACCACTGACAAGAGCACTTCACTGCGATGCCCGTATCACTGGCATCGAGGCCACCCAATGGGGCCGCCGTCAGTGATATGCCTGCACATGTTGCCTCTGGGGCCTTAAGCCCGCGAACTGGTTCTACCCAGCATGCACAGACACAAAATTCCCATTCGGCCCAAATTTTTATTCCGCCTTTTGCGGACGGGCGTGCAAGTCCATAGAGACAGTGCGGCCGTTAAACGTAAGCAAACTGAACTGAACTTCATGGCCCATATTCTCCCGAGACCTCCACCATACAGGTAAAAGCTTTTCCCACTAAGGCCTACTGTCTGCTTCCACGTATTATCCGCCCATGGGCTTTGGCCAATTTACATACATTAATATTTAATCTGAAAAATATCCAACTTGAAAGTGGTTTTTTTCTCAAATAATAAAACTGGTAACTGCCCCTATGTGTTATTTGACGAAATTCCTTCTCTAATATTGATTGTATTGTGAAAAACGATTTTCCTATGGAAATTTAAAATAAAATAAAAGCTACCTTTTAAAAATTGGTCCACCAAATACATGTTTTAAATATATTAGCACTGCAACACCTCCCCGCGAGTTCACCATTTTTTTTATTTAGAAATATTTAGATAATATTCTGCTGAGTTTCCCAAAACTCATCGCATATTACACAAATGGAAGACTCAGTCATATGACTCAGTCAATGGCCCATTGGAAGACAATTACACCACCCACCCATTTCTGAAAACTATATAGCGTCTGTATATCTAATTCATAATTAAGGTATGATCGCAGTAATAACGACCAGTGTAGATCTGATCAGACTTCGGGGAAATTGGTTGGTCTATTTTGTTTAAGTCTAAGTCAGCGTATTCAAAAATGAGAAACTCGCCATTTGGTAGCTGCAATATCAACTGGTCGGTTTCAAATGAAGAGGTCAGTGGAAGAAGTGGGCTAAATCCATCATGGACTTAGCCCCCTTCTCCCACTGACCTCTTCAAACGATTTTCCTAAAACGAAAGGTAAATTCTGAAAATTGGTCCACCAATAATATATTTTTTCAATTGAAGGGGTCAGTGGAAGAAGGGGGCTAAGTCCATGATGGACTTAGCTCCCTTCGTCCACTGACCTCTTCAAATGTATTTGTAAATAAGAAAATTCCCACCCGTATTAAGTGATTAACAGTTACACAAAAGACGAAAATGGGTTTTTGTTGGTGGATAATCTCAATGAGCCCGGCTCTTGAATTACCTTTCTTATCGCCGGATTTCGCCGATATTGATTTTGAAAATTATCCATTTGTTCTACAAATGACGTAGAAAGTTGCAATTTCAGAGTTCGTATGGAATCTTATTCCGCGTGGGCTATGCAATGTATATCAAGTCTCGACGTCATTTACGGAAAATATTGTATCTTTTCGAAATCAATATCGGCGATAAGGGAGGTAATACGATAACTGTTTCACTTGAACATGAGAAATCGAGAGCTATTTGTGGCTGTGACTGGAGAAATGGGGCTTGTGCGTTTTGCCACCAGTGTAGATCCAGATCGGCCTGTGCATCCACACAGTCTGATCAGGATCTGCACTGTTCACCATTCCATCAATAAAACTCCGGCATGCTTCTAACTAGCTACATAAGCTACAGAAGCGTGCTATTTCATCAGGAGCTACAGTGGTCACACTTTCAATACGCCCAATTTCTCCAGCCACGGCCACAGTTACATATTATATAAGGTTGGATAATTACTTATATATATACATGTATACTCCTTCTACAACAATCATCTCTCTAAATAGTCTGTATTCCCACGTGTCTGTTTTAGAGAGGTTGCATTATATACAAGGAAAGAAAATCAAATTCTTCTTGTGTCAGATCAGGTGTGTGGGGTATGGGTGGTGGGCCCCACCGTGTTTATAGGCACATCTGTATGGGCAGATTTATAGACGTCTAATATATCTACAGAAGGAATATGATTCCGCTGTTTAATTCCCACCACTGTGAAAGTGTTAACTGTCTAATTCCTCCGGTGTGCATAACTGATCAGGGTCTACCATGGTCGCCATTCAATCAATATAATGTTGCTCATATCCGTGGGTAACCGTGTTTTGATTTTATCCGTACATATGATGATCAGGATCTACACTGGTCACATATGTGGTATTGACTGGAGAAATTGGGATTATGGGTTAAGAGAACAGTGTAGACCCAGATCAGTCTGCGCATCCGCGCAGTCTGATCCGGGTCTGCACTGTTCGCCATTTCATCAATGAATCCCGTCATGTTTCTAACAAGCAATACAGATCGCGATCAGGTTACACGAGTGCGATATTTGATCAGGAGCTACCCTGGCCACAAATCCCATAAACAGCAGTTCTCCAGTCACTGCCACATACATGTGTATGCGCTGAGGACGTTATTAACAGACAGCGGCTCAATTTTGTATACCGGTACACGTTGTGTACGCATACATCATAATTTGAAATACTGGTGTACAAAATGAATACTGAGATATATAAGATACGCCGTGTAATTTTGTACCTTCGGACATCTGCGTAATTTCCTAAAAAATACGTTTACAAAATTTACAATATTTTTCATATATAAAGTCAAAAGTTGACAAAATTGTCAGAGTACATGCGGAATATAATTCCGCATGTACTCTACAAATGTTGTCAACTCTTGACTCCACTTACGGAAAATATTGTAAATTTTATAAATGTATTTCATGAAATTACGCAGATGTCCGAAGGTATACAATCACATTGCGTGTCACATATGTGGCTGTAACTGGAGAAATGGAGCTTATGGCATATATCACCAGTGTAGCTCTTGATCTACTAGCGCACTCATGTACCTTCAGAAGGATATACAGTGAGGTCAGCGTGTAAGTGCACACACGAACGAACACGACAGGTTGGAACCAACATGTCGTGTTCGTTCGTGTGTGCACTTACACGCTGACCCCAATGTATACTGCTTTTTGTAAGAAAGTGTGTCATTCAGAATGGCATACATTGCAGTATACATGTAGCCTATTTCACCAACATTGCAAAGTATATTTACCTAGCAAAGTATACTTTGAGGGAGAAACTTTCAATTTAAGGATACATTTATTAATTTTTATTGTACTGAATTTATTACATTATCACAGCCATTTTGGCTGTGACAATGTAATAAATTCAGTATAATAATGCTGCATACTTTTAATCATAAAATTTATGCAGTAGTTAGTTCTATATGAAATAATGCATTTCGGGAAAAATAAATGATTACTCCCTCAAAGTATACTTTTCTAGATAAGTATATTTTGCCATTTTGATGAAATCGGCTACTGATCAGGGGGCCGTTTCACTAAGCTTCGTACGACTAAAATGTTCGTCAGTGCAAAATTATGATAGTCTGTAAATTTCACATTAACAATGTTTTCTTGTAAACAATTATTGGATTTACATTTATTGAGCATAGGCTGCATACGCAGCCTATGCTCAATAAATGTAAATCCATAAATTGAAATTTACAGACGATCTTAAATTTGCACTTACGAACATTTTAGTCGTAAGAAGTTTAGTGAAACGGGCCCCAGGCGACAAATGCGCAGGCTGATATGGCACTACACTGATTGCAAAGATTATAATGTCACATATGTCAACCACAACCAATATTAGACACAGTGCTTTTGGTTTTCAGGAATTGTCTTTGATTGTTATGAAAACTTCAGGATTTTGTTATATAGACAAAGAAGGAAATCTACGAATTTCAGGATTTTATTTGGTTATTTTCAAAAAGTATATATATGATTTATGTAAAAGCACTGTTATACCGTTTCAATGATACTGATCAGTGTCGTTTGTGTACTTTTTCATGGTTGAATATATTCACTTGCTGAGTATTGAACCTCAATTAACTGAATGGCAAACAGTAACGGCCCAGATCGGAAATAAAAGCTACACTGGGCACAAACGTCGAACGGTCCCTTTTGCCAGACGGCGTCCAGATCACGATATCCAATATCGACATGTGTTACTTTATCTTAAAGTATTAAATAAATATATTGTTTACTTTTAATATCGAGTGGTTTAAACATACCTTATCATGTTATGGCAAACTGTTTAGACCTCTAGTCTATGCTGAGTGCACGTGACATAACATCATTAAATTTTACGGACTCCTCACATCTGGCAGTTTGAGGGTTAGTCTAGACGAAAATCTATTTATGGTTGTGACTGGGGAAATGTGGCTTATATGTTTTGCGACCAGTGAAGATCCAAAGATTCCCACGGGAACGAATTGTTAATTCGTGGGAACAAATTGTTATATCGTGGGAACTAATTGTCAATTCGAGGGAACGAATTGTCATTTTGTGGGAACGAATTGTTATAGAACGAATTGTCATTTTGTGGGAACGAATTGTTATTTCGAGTGAACGAATTGTTATATCGTGGGAACGAATTGTTAATTCGAGGGAACGAAATGTTAAATTGAGGGAACGAACTCTTATTTCGTGGGAACGAATTAATAAAAAAGATCCATGTCCCCTGCGGAGCTCCGTACATATCTATCAGTGGAAGATAATTATTATGTGTGTTCGTTACGGGACACCAACTCGTGTAGGAATGAAGGTAAAAATCTCAAATGATTTAACATTTAGGACATGGTGTGTTTCGGCATAGATACGTATGATACACAGGAACACTGGGGGCCGTTTCACTAAACTTCCTACGACTAAAATGTTCGTAAGTGCAAAATTATGATAGTCTGTAAATTTCACATTAACAATGTTTTCTTGTAAATAATTATTGGATTTACATTTATTGAGCATAGGCTGCATATGCAGCCTATGCTCAATAAATGTAAATCCATAAATGGAAATTTACAGACGATCTTAAATTTGCTCTTACGAACATTTTAGTCGTAGGAAGTTTAGTGAAACGGGCCCCAGGTGTTTATTTGTATTTATTTCATATGTGTGGGTAATGTATATGTATTGTACGGAGCCCCGCAGGGGACGTAGAATTCTTTTTTTATGAATTCGTTCCCACGAAATAACAATTCGTTCCCACGAATTAACAATTCGTTCCCATGATATAACAATTCGTTCTCACCTATAACAATTCGTCCTCTCGAATTAACAACTCGTTCCCACGATATATCGTGGGAACGAATTGTTAATTCGTGGGAACGAATTTTTATTTCGAGGGAACTAATTGTTATTTCGTGGGAACGAATTGTTATATCGTGGGAAAGAATTATTATTTCGTGGGAACGAATTAATAAATATTTGAGGGAACGAATTGTTATTTCGTGGGAACGAATTGTTATTTCGTGGGAACGAATTGTTAATTCGTGGGAACGAATTGTTATTTCGTGGGGAAAAAAACATGTCCCCTGCGGGTCTCCGTAGTATTGAACAGCTATCCTACCAAAATATGAATGTGTTTTCAATCTTGCTCATTAAAAACGGTACCAAAATAAAACCACTGCATGCATGAAAAAAAAACGCAATGTAACAAGGCACACACATAGCGGCCAAGTATTAAACATATACAACACTAACACAAATATGGACATTATCAGGGATTCCGCTGGGGGGAATAAAAAAAAAAAAAAAAGAATAACCAATAGGATAAAAATAAACATTTGGCGATAAAAAATTACAATTTTCGAAACAAAAAAAATATTTTTTTTAGAAAATTGTAATTTTTTATCGCCAATTGTTTATTTCTATCGCCAATTGCGAAAGTGGCGATCGCCAGCGAATCCCTGCATTATAAACAACATTATTGCCCCACCTACTTACGTTCATACACTACAATACGTTTCTATAGTACATACACTTAGTCGTACGAATTTTAGTGCTTAGTGAAATGGTCCCCAGGTGGTCTAAAAATATGTAAATTGTAAATTATATTATCACATCCACTTGAGGGCCGTTTCACTAAACTTCGTACGACTAAAGTGCAAAATTATGATAGTCTATAATTTTAACATTAACACTGTTGTTTTTTTTGTAAATAATTATTGGATTTACATTTATTGAACATAGGCTGCATATGCAGCCTATTCTCAATAAATTTAATCCATCAATTGAAATTTCCGGACGATCCTAGATTTGCACTTACGAGAATAATTTTTGTCGTACGAAGTTTAGTGAAACGGGCCCCTGCTGTGGTAATGTAATTTGTAATGTCCATATTTCAGGGGAAGAAGTCACATAAGTGTAAAAGCTTGTTTTCTAATCCTGTTCTCAATTGTATGTATATATATATCACTTGCCACAACTTGAAATAAATATTGTTTAAACTAATGTCCATATTTTAGTCCACCTATGACCCGTTTCATTAAAAGTCGTACGAAAAGTGCAAACTTGAAATGTACAAAACAATTGGCAAGTGTGTAATGGATATGTTCACAGGATGTGTTCACTGAGGTGTCTGTATGTGGAACATTGTTACATATAATGCACCACGTTAATATGTTGCTGTGACTGAAGAAAGGGGGCCTATGGGTTTTGGGGCCAATGTAGCTCCTGTTCAAATCTCACACTCCTGTAGCCTGATAGCGATCTACGTTGCTTGTTAAAAGCATGATGGGCGTTACATTGATAAAATGGCGAACAGTGCAGATCCTGATCAGACTGTGCGGATGCACAGGCTGATCTGGATATACACTGGTCGCAAAGCCCATAAGCCCCATTTCTCCAGTCACAGCTACATATGAGAGCAAATTCATAAAACATTTTATACGGAAATTTGGTATATCGTACGATGTTTAGTGAAACTGGCGCCTGGGTCGTAAGATATATACCTGTATACAATGCATAGCCATTCAAACACAATTGGAAATCGATCGGCAAACTATCGGAATCAGCCAATTATCGCTGCTCCGTATGGTCTTATCCCGGTAGGAACTTCCGAAGCAAATTAACGCAATTTCCAATAAATCGGCCTTAAAGGCACTGGGTCTCAGATATGCATAGATAGTGACGAAACAAATTAGAAAGAACAGTTTAATTATAGATGTATATGTCTGAATCCAATTGTGCCCGCCGACTCGCCCTCACCTACCGCGTCCCACAGGCATTAACCCGCTATTAAATGGTAGATTTAAAGGTACATGCACACTCAGTAGGCACAACAAGTTCTTTATAGGAATTAAATAAGTGTATAATTGTGTCACTATTCCACCAGTTATATAAATTACTATAGTCTGTTTCACGAAAGCTGCCCAAATTTTACGGCTATATAGACAATTCAAAAACAATATTTGTTTCGATAATATTAAATTAAAGGAAAATTTAAGAATGTGCCTTCTTTTTATTTCGTGAAATTCGGTCAGATATTGATTTTATTACGAAAAATTTATTTGTCTATGGGAATTTAACATGGGGGAAAAAGTGGCAATGAAGTGTGGGAGGAGTCAAAAACGAAAAATATTGGAAATTGACTCCGAAACCTGACTAGATAGCTTGAACTAAGAAAACAAAAGTTAAATTTTAAAAATCGGTCCAGTATTTCTAAAATTAAAAAAAAATTCCCCATGTTAAATCCCCATAGACATCTTCACTCCGTGAAGATGTCTATGGGGATTTAACATGGGGAAATTGTTTTTTCGCAATAAAATCAATATTTGACCAAATTTCACGAAATAAAAAGAAGGCCCATTCTTAATTTTTCCTTTAATTGAATATTATCAAAGGAAATCTTGTTTTTGAATTGTTTATATAGCCGTAAAATTTGGGCAGCTTTCGTGAAACAGACAGTAGTGCCCACTATACAGATATAATCATTTAGTAATATTTATTTTACTGATAGTGACGCGCGGTGGTATCAGGCTATTTTCATATGCAAATGAGGCATGATAGTTTTTAATTATTTATACTAATAAAATGCGTCACCTGAAAAAATAATATTTTCGACATATTTTTAAGTATGATCATTGCGCATCAGACAATAATTACAGTGAATAAATAGTAATGTCCGTTAACATTTTAAGGAAACACGGTTATCGCCCCTGATATCAGTGTGGAAATGTATGTCTGATATAAAATGTATAATAATGCCAATCAATACTAGGGGTAATGGAGAATGGATGTTTATTTTGCCAGAAAATGTCTCAGATGATGTCTCTGATATAAAGAACAGTTTGTGCCTACCGAGTGGGCATGTACCTTTAAGGCACTGGGTCTCAGATATGCCTAGAAAGTGACGGAACAGATTAGAAACGAATAGTTTAATTGTAGATTTATATTGCATGTCTGAACCCAGGTGTGTCCGCTGAATCACCCTCGCATACCGCATCCCGCAGGCATTACACAGAAATAAAATGGTAGTTTTAATGTTGAAGATAAAATGAAAATGCATAAATATGATGTAGATCCTGATGATATTATGGATGTACACTATTTGCGACCAGTGTAGATCCAGATCAGCCTGTGCATCCACACAGTCTGATCAGAATCTGCACTGATCACCATTCCGTCAATGAAACATTCACGATGCTTCTAACACGCAATGCAGATCGTTATCAGCTTACATGAGTGTACTATTATATCAGCAGCTACACTGTTCACAAATCATATACAGTTAAACCTCTGTAAATCTAACACCAAGACAACATCTGTGATCATATTGTTGATGGGTTTCTTGGCCATTTATCTCAAGTGTTAATGTATGTTCATGATTGCACAGCACGAACATACGTATCAGAATGGTTACATGCCTGATTTACAGTGGAACATCTCTAAACCGGACACCCTGGGGACCTCACAGGATGTCCGGTTTAGAGAGGTTTCACTGTATAATCATATACACTATTGGTTGCCTGGAGTTTTACGTCCGTTCAACAAAATGATCATACAAAAGAGAGTGACCCTGCAATGGAGGAGCATCGCCCCTCGAACTCCCATTAGTGATGTTTCAGTGACGCTTATGATGTTTCATTTCGTTGTGATGCACGGGGAGCCCGCTGTCAGTCGTACTCCGAGCCAATACAGATACTGATCTCGCCCGGCTCTACGTTGGTCGAGTGGTACCACTCGTTCGTGTCGATCACGACTGAAATACACAAGCATAAACGGTTGGAGTCGTGTACCAACGCGATGTCTAACCAGAATGTTCTGTCTGTAACGCAGTGAGATTGACTTACGTCGCTCTACGTTACAGCCCAGTGAGACTGAATGTACGTCGCTCTGCGTTACAGCCATAAAATTAAGGTTACTCCCTGCCGGGCGCTGCTTTGGCACAGGTGAATACCGCGTGGCAGGGATGGTAAGATGGTTAAAACCTTATTATGTTTAGAAACCAGCAGAAAGTCAGAAATATACAACTTGCCATGAAAACAAAAAATCACCTCTAAAGGCATATGATTACGGGACCTTAGCAGTGACATGATAACATTACTTTCTATTCCGATCTTACGAGATGCTATATCGTGGGAACGAGTTAGAAAAAAAAGTGCGCTGCGGTATATTATTATAGTTTTAATGGCAATTGTACCATCCCTGCCATGCGTTATTCATCTGTGTTGTTTGGCTGAATGTATCTGAAAGGGGCATATCAGAATTTATTTTTAAAAACTACAAAAAATAAAAACGTGTGTTCATCATGGCCCCGTGTAAACTGATTTAATTAAGATATATGACGATACTAGGACCGCTGGGTTGTTTCCATTTTCACAAATCTGATAATTATGTACCAGTATCGGCGAAAATTGAATTTAATATCGTCATATATCAATTAAACCACTTTACATAGGGCTATGATGAAAACACGTTACTATTTTTTTATAGTATTTGTTTTCGAAAAGCCTGATATGCCCATTTAAGCAAAATGTATCTTGTCACAAAAACAGTCATCATGGAATCAATAACATTATCACAGCGCTCGCCACGGCATCACAGCTTTGCAGTAACATTAACATAGGTCAGCCGACATTATAGTATCAGATATTGCTTCCTTCATATAAATCAATATTCTAAAAAGATGTTTCTAAGACAAGCTATTTTTCTGATCAGGGACACATTCGTATTATATTAGTCATATTTACTTACCGGAAGTGCATATCAGTACTATTTTACCTCAGCCGCAGAAGGGAAGTAATATCTTAGAGAGCTGGGCTATCAGAGTGCATACTGACCTGGGGCGAATGCAGCAAAGCTTGATTTATGTGCCCTGACTCTCAACATTGAATACCTGCGTACCCAGTCGCTATATGGCACACCTGGCTATACATGTAACCAGATGGTAGAGCGGGAAATACAATTGCATTTCACAAAACTCATGCCTGTACGCAGAGGGGGTGTACGCACCCTCCATTAACCCTTTCAATATCACAGGCTTGTATAGTGATATTGGCAAAAAGTGTAGATCCAGATGAGCCGGCTCGTGACGAGCCGTCTCATCAGGATCTGCACTTTTTGCAAGTATTTTCATAATTTTGAGAACAAAAACACCACATGTTCATAAATGGACTGGTATGAAAATTATTTTGTGATAATTGGATTGGTTGCAAAATTAACATATCAAACGCCATTCCAGTTACTTAGGGATGAAACGGTTAATCTGCCAAGGTCTGTCCGTGGATGTGCAAAACAATGTTTAGCCCTTCGCGCGGTCGATAACACACCCCCACCCCGCCCCCCCCCCCCACCCCCATCCCTAAATTAATTCCTGCGTACGGGCCTGAAACTCCAGTGCCGGGAATGGGGATCGATCCCGGCCGCCGGAGTGATAGTCGGATAGTTATACATCTCAGTCACAATTTCACTCTGCATTGTTGCTTTTCTAAGCTGGGAGACTATAAAGTCTGTCCCCGCCCATTCTGGCCACAGAGCTATTATCCCGGGTTCTTTTCGCCAAAACTGTTACACTTACCCGAAAAGTATCCCAAAAGAAATCGTTCCGTGATGCACAAAAACTGGCGCCGAAGATGGCACTATTCTAGATTTGCGGAATGGTCCGAGGATTCCCGAGAGGCACGGCCGTGTACATTGATGATGCGTGCCGGCGTATTTAATGTTTCACGTCGACATAGGCGCCGGAGTCTTGCCTAGAAGCCACTCAGCTCTACTTCGAGCTATCGCATAAACGCATGTTCGTCTAGTAGCCGGTGCCGGCTACTAGACGAACATGTGTTTATGCAGTATCTTCATAATGGAATGTGCCATGAATCCGGCGTCTATGTCGATGTGAAACTGGAGCGGAGTGCAGCACCAGCGAAAATGGGGTCGATGATGACATGATTCTAGATTTACGGAATTGTCCGAGGGTTCCGGAGGGGGTCCCCGTCGTGTCATGGTTACTACTCACGGATATCCCCTCTGTCGACGGTGATGTTCATGCTGTGACAGTGGGCCTCACACTCGGGTACGGGTATCAACGTCCACGTCTTACGGCCAGATATCTGGGCTTGCCATGACGGCCGGCTCACGTAGTCCAGCTGTACGAATATACACCAGTCTTAAAAATAGGTTGCCGAACAGAGAAAATAGTTTGACTTATATAACTAACGTCGGGCATCTTTGATGTTCGAATTGTCAGTTTTATGGAAGCCAAATCTACATAAACTCAAATAATTATTGCTAGCTCTAAAATATTTAGAGCTAGCATTAAATAGTAAGAGGTAACATTAATTATTTGAGTTCATGTAGAGTTGGCGTTCCTGGACAGCATTGTGCTCCAATTATTCTACATATTGCAACGTTTAACCCCAATAAGTTATATATTACTCGTTTTAATGATTAACTGTTCGACAGGAAATGGAAAATAAATACGTGTATTGCATTGTACACTTGGCTGAACTATAAGTATGTTATTGTTCACATATTGGATTTTTAAGGAACTAAATGATGTGGTTGCTAACGCTCCCTCGCATTTAATTCCTTAAAAATATGTGAACAATAACAAACATAAACTCAACTAAGTATTGCTCTAAATAATTAAAGCGAGCATTACATATAATATAGAGCTAGCTCCAAATGATTAGAGAGCTATTCAAGTGATTTGGAGCTAGCTCTAAATAGTTAATGCTCTCTCTAAGCAATCTGTTCTAATTTTAGGATGGGGGTGTGTGGTTGGCGGCGCCGCGTCCGCCCATCCCCCAAAATTCGCCCTTGTGAAGCAGCACCGAAGACAACCAAATCAAGCTGTGATTCGTGATTCGTGATTCGTGCAGCTAAAAGAGAGACAACTCTGCTATGCAGCCATTACCAGTTGTTACTCAGTAGTGGTTCGTGTCGACCGAATGAGGGATCGTAGCTAGTTATTTCCTTTTGAATTTATTTATAGAAATCCGGTCTAAAGTGCATATTTTAGGGTCGTATTGCTTGTGAAAAAAAGCGACTGTCGCACAATTTGTTGCGTAAAGGAGTCATTATAGTGTTTTCGACTAGTGAATAGTTGAGGGAATGGTGGAGCCGCGCATATGACAGACCCGTCGAAGGATCGTAATATGTGGCTGTGACTGGAGAAATGGGGCTTATGACATTTGTGACTAGTGCAGCCCCTGATCACATAGCACACCCACGAACAGTGCAGATGCGCAGGCTGATCTCATGTGCAAACCCATAAGACCCATTTCTCCAGTCACAGGAATAACTATGGTTAAAAGCAAACAACTATATGTATTTACGCAGAGAAATGAAAACACAGGTGAATTACACAGGTGAAAGACTCGGACCTGTGACACAACAAAAATGCACATTACAAAAAATATTCATTACCCCATCCACTTAGTCTCATACAGTACAATCTTCTATAATAGAATATAGTACTGTATGAGACCAAGTGGGTGGGGTAATGTATTTTTTATAATGGGCATTTTTTTTGTGTCACAGGTCCGAGTCTTCCACCTGTGGTGAATTCACGCGTAGCAGGTATGGCAAAACGGCTACAATTTCCTTACTTATGTTTACAAACCTGCTATGCATAAAGTCAGATAAATAGCAATTACCGTGAAAACAAACAAAAATACACTATTTATATGAGGCCCTCAATCATATTAACCGCGGTGTTTTGAGTTTAAGACACTTCTATTTCTCTGCCTTTAATTTTGTAAATTGTGACCATATGTGTTGCCATCACTGCTAAGCGCTATCCACCTGTGAATGAAAATAGCACTGAAAGCAAACAAAAATGTATATAATCAGAGCTCCAGATAAGCTGCGTATTTGCGTAAATACCCAATTAAAATGGCCAAAAATCCAATTGAAATCAGAAGTAGCGTGTATCAAAAACCAATAACAAATTTGTGGTACCTGTATCATGCTACAGAAAACAATAAGCAGACCACAAATATAGCATATTGTTCTTATGTTCTATTTATTGTTCTAATGAAATGCCAAGACATGTTTTCATTTCGAAGCAAACTATTCAATAATTGCTGTCTGTTGATGTGTAAACAGTAGTGTGATTTTATTTTACCCAATTAAAATATTGAAATACCCAATTGCTTCAGATATGATTGAGTGACAATACTCAATTACTAATTCCTTATCTGGAACACTGATCTAATTGTTATACCTATCGCCGATGAGCTACAGGGGATGTAGCGATGTCCATGTACTTGCGTACGTGCGTGCGTTAGTTCAATAACACAATTATGTTCACTTTGTTTGTAAAGCAAATGCGTTAACGTTGTTTTTTTTTCCGTTTATTCAATGACTTGTTTTAGTATCAAGGCTGCTACCGAAGGGATTAGCTTAGTGATAACGATGCCCTTGTTTTTATGATAATTCAAGATCAGTAATAACTGGGAAATCGTCCATATTTTACCATCTCAACAATTGAAAGGAAATTTCACTTGTGAGCAGTACATGCTTAACTGGCAAAATGCTTTGTAATTGATTAATTGAATTAGTTCTGTTTCCTATTAGCCAAGGTGCATGATCACGTGGTTATAACAACAACAACAGTGGCTGAAAGTGTTGAAATCTTGAAAATATTATTTGATATTTTCCTTAATATGTAACGGACTTTGATGAAATATGGCGCAGCAAACACGTCTTCATGAGCTGCATTTGGTGGTCCAGGGAGTTTGGCACAGACATATGTCGTTTTTGAGAAGAAGTTGGGCGAAACTTTGATACAGAGACCACCAAATGCAGATTAACAAAACGTGTTTGATGCGCCATATTTCATCAAAATCCGTTACGTAATAAGGACACTATAACAGAATACGTACTTTGAATCGGATGGATTCTGGAAATTTCAGTACGTGTTGTTGTTGTTAGTACCACGTGATCATACACCTTGTAGAGGACATTTTGAAACGACGACTCACGTGAATGAAGGCACCCAGCCCCGACCCTCCCATGAATATCCAGTCTAGTCGGCTCGACTCGGAGTCCGCCGGCAGAAAATACGGCCTCTTATAATGCTTGCGTAGTTCGTCTGATACTTTCGTGTCGCAGTTGCTCCTGCAGATAAAATCGAATTCGCCCACTGGGAAAGTAATTTTGAGCGCAGGTGCAAGTTGACCACATGTTGAATTAACGGACCAAAGTATTGCGCAAAAGTAGCAGTAAGTGAAAATATAAGTTAATGCATGTTAATAATGCATTCACAGACCTTGGTCTGTTACTTCAACCTGTGAAGCTGGCGTGCTCAAATAAAACATGTCCATTAAAAAAGCCTTTTGCTCCACCAACCTGTAGCCGATTTCATCAAAATTGCAAAGTATACTTTTCTAACAAAGTATACCTTGAGGGAGTAATCATTTATTTTTCCTGAAATGCATTATTTCATATAGAACTAACGACTGCATATATTTGATGAATAAAAGTATGCAGAATTTTTATACTGAATTTATTACATTATCACAGCCAAAATGGTAATAGTAAAAATTAATAAATTTATCCTTAAATCGAAAATTTCTCCCTCAAAGTATACTTTGCTAGAAAAGTATACTTTGCAATGTTGGTGAAATAGGCTACTGGTGTCGTACTGTACGTTACGTTTATATAACGTAATGTACGGTACGACAACAGATGGGTGGTGTAATGGACAGGTTTATGTGTTATGCATGAATAATACAGCAGTTATTATATTTAGGTCTCACGGGACAGTACGGAGCTAACAGTAAAAGGTGGTGTACGATTTTCTATATACTTCAGTACTGACCCTACAAGTTACACCAGTTGGGTCTCACTAAAAAGCGATCGAAGCCACATAAAATCGTCAGGAATTGTCAGGAAGCGCCAATAACATTATGTTATGTATTTAATAACAAATATTACAATAGTACTGATAATAATTTAAATTTAAATGTTGTAGTAGATAGAAAAAGCATCAGAAATTGATACATGTACATGTATATTACTTAGAAACAAGCGTCACGAAGTTTCTCGCTAATTAGTGCTGAGAAAACGCGTCAAGAAGATTAAAGGTACATGCCCACGTGCCAGGTTATAATATAGAGAGGCATATTTTGTTCGTCTATACATTAGATATAACACTGTTCGGGCAAAATGAACAATTATACAATTATACATAATTGGCATTTTTATACTTCGTATATCACACATAAATGTTCACACTGATATCAGGGGCGATAACCGTGTTTCCTTAAAATGTTAACTAACATTACTATTTATTCTCTGTAATTACTTTTTGATGTGCAATGATCATACTTATTAATCTGTCGAAAATATTATTTTTTCAGGTGATTCATTTAGTTAGTATAAATAATTAAAAAATACCATGTCTCATTTGCATATGAAAATAGCCTGATACCACTGGCGTCACTATCAGTAAAATAAATATTACTAGATGATTATATCTGTATAGCGGGCACTCGTAATTTTTAGAACTGGTGGAATAGTAACACAATTATACACTTACATTTATTTAATTCCTATGAAGAACAGTTTGTGCCTAATGAGTGGGCATGTACCTTTAATGCTATGTAGTATACAGATAAAGCGTCACGAAGTTTATAGTTACATGTATATATCATAAGAAAAATTGTCAGGAACTGTATCTCTATATATATATATATAGCAACGAGAAAAAGCGTCAGGAAGTTCCATGCTATATGTGTACAGAATAAGCGTCAGGAAGTTCCACGCTACATGTAAACAGAATAAGCGTCAGTGATATCGACACAAGTGTGTTTTACAAAGTTAGCTTACCCCACACACTGATTATTTTTTGTGGAGATAACATATTCAGTACTTTCAGTACTTTGATTTATATCACAGGTCAGAGTCTTCCACCTGTGCTCATGTGCACCAACTTGACACTGTTAGTGGCTCCTGCTTAAACATATGTGCAATGTGGAAGGGTTAACGTACCAGCAGCAGGTAAGCCACCTGTGGCTGTGACTGGAGAATGCACATTCTGATCAGGAGCTGCACTATTCGCCATTTCATCAATGAAACACCCATTACGATACTAACACCCATTATATAGTATTAGCAGACTACAGGAATGCGTTATTAATCAGGAGCTGCACTGATCACAAATCACGTAAGCCGAATGTCACCAGTCAAAGTCACGTAATAGTCACAGCATACGCGTGTGCCCAGTATGCTCATGTGGGCCGTTTCACTAAACTTCGTACGACTAAAATGTTCGTAAGTTCAAAATTATGATAGTCTGTAAATGTCACATTAGCAATGTTTTCTTGTAAACAAGTATTGGATTTACATTTATTGAGCATAGGCTGCGTTTGCAGCCTATGCTCAATAAATGTAAATCCATCAATTGAAATTTCCAGACGATCCTAGATTTGCACATACGAACATTTTAGTCGTACGAAGTTTAGTGAAACGGCCCCCTGGTCTTTGAATGCAAATGGAGAAATGGGGCTTATGACATTTACGGTCACTCTATCTCTTTGTGTTAGCGCTCTCTTGTGTCTGTGAACGACATGTACTAAACTATTGACGGGTGTGTTTCATTGACTCAAGATTCAACAGTGCTGACCCCGATCATACTGCACGGATACGCCGACTGATCTGGATCTACACTGTTCTCAAAAACGTCGTAAGTTCAACATCTTCAGTCATAGATTAGACTCTATCGTATTGTTAATAAACAACGTTAACATATGAATGTACTTATATCCGGGTTTGTGGTTATTATGAAGTATAGTATGACAGTTAGGTCAAACGATCAACGATTTACATAACGTGGCGTCTGTAAAACGTTTTCTCGGCACAGGTGGAAGACTCGGGCATGTGACATATACAAATCCTATTACCCGACCTACCTAGCGTCGTACTGTACGCTACGTTAAGAAACGTAGCGTACAGTACGGCGCTAGGTGGGTAGGGTGATTGGATAATGGGAGTTTTCAATGAGATAGTTTTATGTCATAGGTCCGAGTCTTCAACCTGTGCTTCCCGTGCGTTCTTCCAGTAATGGTTTAGTTTTTCCGATCATATTTTATTTAAATTAATTCAGTATACTTGCGTATATATAATGGTAAGTTCTTACTAAATGTGGTACAGTATGATCATTCCACAACAAAACTATAGACATTTCACATGTTTACCTTTATACTGGTATATGTATAGCGAAAATACCATAGTATGTCAAACAAAAATATCTCCCCTGTTTAACCCTTAGACCGCTATCTTAATTTTTTTGTCGTCTGCTGTTTATTTTCTATTTTTCAGTTTTATCATCAAAAACATGGTTTGACAGCACTTTAGAATAATTTACAACATGGTTTGACAGCACTTTAGAATCATTTCCATTGGAAATGATTCTGAAGTGCTGTCAAGCCATGTTTTTCTTGAGTAATAATTCAAGATATAAAAGCAACAACAGACGACAATTGTTGTGAATAGCGGTTTAAGTATTAATACAGTTTCATATAGCATGTACTTGAATATAATTAATTGATAGTGATGGATGTTAATTACTGCCCATGGAGCACAACACACAGTGTATGTCAGGGACATCGCATGAGACACAACGCCTTTAAAGGTACATGTCCACTCAGTAGGCACAAACTGTTCTTTAGGAATTAAATAAGTGTATAATTGTTTCACTATTCCACTAGTTGTAAAAATTGTGAGTGCCCGCTATACAGGTATAATCATGTAGTAATATGTGTTTTAATGACAGTGACTCGCGGTGGTATCAGGCTATTTTCATATGCAAATGAGGCATGCTATTTTGTAATTATTTATACTAATTAAATGCGTCACTTGCAAAAAAATATTATTTTCGATAGATTATAAAGTATGACCAGTGCACATCATAAAATAAATAAAGAAAACAAATAGTAATGTCGGTTAACATTTTAAGAAAACATGGTTATCGCCCCTGATATCACTGTGGGAATGTACGTCTGTTATAAAATGTACAATAATGCCAATCAATACGTGGTGTAATGGTGAATGAATGTTTATTTTGCCAGACAATGTCTCAGATGATGTTTTTGACATAAGGACAATGTTGTGACTGCTGAGTGGGCATGCACCTTTAAGATACAATGAAACTATGATTGCGATGAATACAACACTAATGTATGTAAAATTCTCGACAGGGATAAAGAAGCCGGATCTATGAACGTGTTTTACAACTGGCGGTGAAGCGTAAAACCTTCCAGGTATCAAGCAATATAATATGTGTCCGGCTCGGTGTAAACCTACCTTATCGCATCGTCGTATTTTGGTGGTATCTCACGTATGCATACACAGCCGCCTGCGTTAATATTGCCAATAGTAGCAACGTTTCTGAGCATCTTTTGGCAATGCCAATTAGCAATCAAGCAGTTTGATTGACTGAGCCTGAGCTGTGGTACAGCTCAGGCTCAGTCAATCAAGCTGCTTGAATTAAAGCATAATATTCAAGTATTTTTTTTAAATAAAGTTGACAAATATTAGCAAGATTAGCGCAGGCGGTCATGTATCAATCAATGGAATCCCCGCCCGGTGGTGGGGGCGATGGGGGCGGTGGGGGCGGTGGCGGGCAGCCATCGACACGTGTACTTTTAGAAAGGACCGAAGTATATTCTTGACTGCATTAAATATGTGGGACAACGTTTTTTCCCCCGACACGATACCATGGACATAATTCATACAGACAATACATGTAGCCATAAAATATGCTCATATCAGGATAGTGTGTACTGTTTAATTCGGGCCTCATGAACTTTTAGTGTTGACATCCGTCAGCTGAGATATGCACCTTATGACATTTCCCCCCAACGTAGCGCCAGACCAGCCTGCACATCCAGAGCCTACGCTTTTCGCCACTCAGTCACAGTAGTCAGAAAAACAGTTATCTAATTCAGCGATTAAATGAGTAGCAAGACTGTTAAGATGAGTGCGTCTCAGATGATGTCTGAGATTTTTCCCGTCGACACAGTGCGTATGTGCCGTGAAACACGGTGCCGTGAAACATTTTTCATATCCAGTCAATACTATTTTTGCATTTTAAAGCCATTTATAGTTGTTGACGGGATAAATAGAATAGTAGGTTAGTGCCGTGAATGGGAAAAAATATCTGGCGCGGCACGGAAACGGGATGTGCTCGGCAGAGCCTTGCCAGATATTTTTCCTATTCACGGCACTAACCTACTATTCTCTATCTATTTTCCTTATTTCTGAACCAAAGTATATGTTGTGACCACTCATTTGAACCGTCTCGGCGAGACGGTTCAAATGAGTGGTCACAACATATACTTCTGATGAGAAATAAAGAAATTATTGAGCCTTGCCTGATATGTTTTCCCATTCATGGCATTAACCTACTATTCTCTATCTACAATTATCCCCAATGCCATTAGTCAGATTTTTTCTCTGCCGGCAGCCCATTTCAGACACGATTATCTGGGTATTTACAGAGCTCCAGATATGTTTTGTGTCTAAAGAGTATTGTACTCCCTGATTTCAAATTAAATGCGTATTTTATTTTTACAAATGGATTATTGATTTTATTCATTATTAAATAGGCAACAAATGATCAAAACAAATTTAAACATCGATTGATTTGAGTGTATTATTACGTATTCACTTATACTGTAATACAGCTGAAACTTTACTTAGTTGAGCTGCAAGTGTTTGCTTTTTGCAGCTCAATTAAGTACATTTTCAACTTTATTACAGTATTTTTACTACTCAATTTGAAAATCAATGCGTATTTTCACATTGCTGTGAGTATTTTGTACTAATACGCACATTATCTGGAGCTCTGTTTGTAGTGACTGCTACGTGCAATTGCATTCTTCATTTGTTTTGTAATTGTCCCCATTCGTCTGCAATTGCCGGTAATGATCATTTTCATAGGTATCCGTGCATATCCGTTGTCATTTCCGTGACGGCCCATTACCATTAATTGGTTGATGGACCCAGCAATTTGCAATGGAATCGACTGACCTTGATGAATACAGACATGACACCACTTCATGATTATTGTCTTTCCGTGTTTTAGTCACACAGTGTTCCTCCGGGTCTGGCGCCATATAGTGGCATATTTTGCTCCCGACACTTCCAATCCACTACCAGTAGTTGATTGATTCAGTGAGGGGCCCCCGGGATCCCGCCCCCTCCCTTTCAGGATTGTAGATAAAAACAATTGCAATTGAGAAGTTGATTGCTGTAAAAAAAAACAAGCAAGCACTGCCAAGTAAGGGTACTTTTATCAGATCAAGGTTTAGATATTATAGTGAGCCCATTCAGAAGATGTTACCACTTATCAGTATCACATGAGCATTATGTACTGAAAATTAGAATTTCGACTGCTCTCACACCCCCCCCCCCCCCCCCCCCCCCCCCCCCCCCCCCCCCCCCCCCCTCCCTTCGGCATCCACTGCATATCCCTCCTTCAGCCACCGCCCATACATAAAGTAATTGTTGTTGTTGTTAGCTTATATTTAACGGCGGCACTGACTCTAGGACATTGCATGCCGTCTCCCAAGAATGGGAGAAAGAACGGAGGTAGAGATTTTTTAGAGAAGCCGGTAATTCGTATTTACAGAGCAACTACGAATTATCGGTACCCATTTACAGCTGGGTGAACTGGAGCAGTGTGGATAAAGTGTCTTGCTCAAGGACACAACGCACGCCGCTTGTCATAAAGTCATTAAAATGCATTAGCCTCTATATATATATGAGCCGCGCCGTGCGAAAACCGGGCTTAATGACAACATTTTCAGTTTTTACTTTTTCGCGTATTCTGAATTGTACATCTTTTAAAAGCCATATGCCGCCAAAATTATCAAAGTATCCAAATTATTTTTCATTTTAGAAGTATTTTTATGACGCGTGGAAAAACTTATATGACGTTTTAGATCAATGACGTTGAAATTACGACGTTTTTATTGTACATCTTTTAAAAGCCATATGCCGCCAAAATTATCAAAGTATCCAAATTATTTTTCATTTTAGAAGTATTTTTATGACGCGTGGAAAAACTTATATGACGTTGTAGATCAATGACGTTGAAATTACGACGTTTTTATCAACGGCGTATACAAGGTGTTGATAAAATACCCGGAAAAGTCCTATAGATTTTGTCATCTTTTATCGCATGTCAACCAAATTTGGATATCTCGTAGCCTTTCCAAGTGTCTCCCATTAGGCCAAGACAAAGTATGAAAATAATGTTTATTGCAGTTGCTAATGTAACGTCATGTTTTGGATTGCGGCCCAAGTAACGTAATTTCGTATGAATACTTTTCAAATAAAGCAGAGTGTTGGCGTTTCCCTGTTGTTTGCTTCTGTCTGAAATAATTTTGGGGATAATAGCGACATTATTTAACATTTCGTATGCGACGACATACTTTAAAGTAGGCAGTAGGCCGCTTATAACATTAATTTTGTGACAAAACACAACGTCGGGCAGATTTGGTAGGTGATATCTTATAATTGTCGCCGTGTGTCTTTCTTGAGGATCGCATTACCATCGCCTGATTCAGACATACATTAGTATGCAATCAGGTGATAAGCTGATGATTTGATACTACAAATCGTGCGAAAAGCAGGTTTATGACCATCAAAGTTCCAATTAATTTCAAGACTTTTCGAAAACTCCACCGACCTCACTGTGTGTTTTGTGCATTATGTATTGGTTATAAACAAACAATCAAGAAACTGCATTGATATCACTGATTCTGAATCTATTAGAGAGATGTTGATGCATTTATTTTGCCAAATTCAATACAAACCCCGGATATATATGTCATTATATAGCTGCGTGTCTACCTCCGTTTATGATAAAATGAGTGGCATTAAATGGCATATCATTCGCTAAGTACTGGATAGAATTGTTCAAAAGTGTCTCAATTTACCAAGATAATAGATGGTAATATCGTTGGCATACACTAGGTTGTTCATATTTAAGATTATTTAGGAATCAAGGTGCAGTGTAAGCGAAGACTTCGCTGATATGTAACCAGTTAAATTATGCGTTCACCATTTTGAATTCATAAGGATAACCGACGAAAAAGAGTAACAATGTCAAAGAACGACTGTTAGACGACAATGCACAGCGCCTGAAGCATTTCTAAGTCATTGATGCTGCGAGGAACTCGTGCAAGTATCCTTGCTATAATATTTTGTCACGACACCATGTCCATAACGTCAAACATGTATTCACGTTCAGTGACGTCACAAGTACGTGACGTCAAGTCATGACGTCATAATATGTGTACTAAGGTAAAATGCATCGCGTCTCATATTAGTGAAAGTTTCAGTAAGTTATCATTTTCCGTTTTCTGTTCCACATAATGTTAACTGACACCAGTAAACGTAAACGGGAGGGCAAAATGTGAACTTTTACAGCGACGCTAAACAATTTGAAACGTCTTTTTTCCGACGTCGTTTACCGCTTTTCATGACGTTGTCATTAAACCCGGTTTTCGTATGGCGTGGCCAAATTATATAATATATTTATAATGTATGCACGTATGTTTCTACGTCCATTGGTTATGCATACACGTAGTTTACTATGTGCAAGCAAGTTCGTAGGGTAATAATTCCAGCACAAAAATATTTACACAATTCCCTAACATTTTATTGGCCCGTAGCAAGTCTCTGTCCAAAATTTATGTCCCAGTAAACTTCCACGCCGAACTACTTTCCGTAACCGTGAGGCGCAGTTAAAATAATTCTTAAGAAAACGGAAAATAAACACATTTTCTTGACGAATTTATTTCAAATGATGGAATTATTAGGAATGAATGGCCTTTTTGTGGAATTTATCGGGGATATAAACTTGGAAAAGTCGCGGTAATACTGGACGCGGCCTTAAAAAATTACAATTTTCGAAAAAAAAATAAAAAATCTTTTCTTTTTTTTTTTTTCTTTTTTTTCGAAAATTTCAATTTTTTATCGCTTCGTCCAGTATACCCGCGACTTTTCCAAGTTTATACCCCGATAAATTCAACAAAAATGCCATTCATTCCTATAATGTGATTGTTCGATGCCATTTTAGGGTGAGTGTGGGATGGCGGTCAAATGTACGAGTCTTTTACCTGTGACCAGAAATAGAGAATAGTAGGTTAGTGGCGTGAATGGGGAAAATATCTGGCAAGGCTAAGGAAACGGGATGGGCGAGGCTCTGCCGAGCACATCTCGTTTCCGTGCCGCGCCAGATATGTTTCCCATTCACGGCACTAACCTACTATTCTATATATCCTGTCAACACCTACACATGGTTTTAAAATGCAAAGCAATAACCCCGGCACCGTGTTTCACGGCACATACGCACTGTGTTGACGGGATAAAGTGAGCACTTACCATCCAATATACCAGGGCTTCTCACCGGGCTCGAAGTTGGCCCTCTCGTCGGAGATGTCAAAGACGTCAGCCAAGGTCTCGAACTCGGTCTCGTAAGGGAAAAACTGGCACTCTTCCTCCACTACATCCAAAGCCCCCTTCGTCTCTATAATAATTGAGGCAAGCCATGTGATTTTGTACCTTCGGACATCTAAGTACTTTCACTAAATATGTTTACAATATTTTTCATAAATAAAGTCAAAAGTTGACATGCGGAATACACTGACCATTTTTGTCAACTTTTGACGCCATTTACGGGAAATATTGTAAATTTTGTAAAACGTATTTCATGAAATGACGCAGATGTCCGAAGGTACAAAATCACATGGCATGTCTCATATATAGTTTATGGCAGTAAAGTAAATCGTCTTTAGAAGTACAGGAACCTTAAAAATAGGTAGGACTCGAGAAACTGGGCTTCGGCGTTTTGCGACCAGTGTAGATCCAGATCAGCCTGTGCGTCCGCACAGTCTGATCAGGATCTGCACTGTTCGCCATTCCGCCAATGAAACACATGTCATGCTTCTAACAAGCAATAATGCATATCGTTATTAGGCTACACAGGAGTGTTATTCTAAATTATTAGTTTTACATTTACGAACTTCTTTGTCTACGAAGCTTAGTGAAACTGGCTCCTGTGGATTACCTGTGTACAATTTCTTCAGGTACTGGAAGCTGAACGCGGTCATCGCTGTCCAGTTGCTTGTGGCGTTCTTGACCAGGACAGGCACGGAGGAGTATGCGTACTTCTGTAGGTTAGAAAACACTATTTACTACATGTGGCTGTGACTGGAGAACTGGGGACCGTTTCACTAAACTTCGTACGACTAAAATGTTCGTAAGTGCAAAATTGTGATAGACTGTAATTGTCACATTAACACTGTTTTCTTGTAAACAATTATTGGATTTACATTTATTGAGCCAAGGCTGCATATGCAGCCTATGCTCAATAAATGTAAATTCATCAATTGAACTTTCCAGACGATCCTAAAGGACAAGGGGTAATAAGGTCAAAAGTCGGCCTACACCCAAATTGGAAAATAGCAATGTAGTAGTGTACATCAATAAGTCAGGAAGCTATGTTGAAAATTTCAATTTGATATCTTTACTACTTTTCGGACAATATCGTTTTTAATGATACAACCCAATAGCACATTTCAATGGACAGCACCGTCAATTTGACGTTAACACATGTGAGATGACGTTACGATACTGGGAAGCGGGGGATTTTGTGATTGAAATATAATTGGCATTCTAGACAAACATCATGAAGCTCGCAGGAAAGAATTGATTGCCATGATTTAAGACAATATAACTGTATGGACCTAAACATCTTTTCAGTTTCGAGATGGCTGACCTTTTTCAAAATGGCCGCCATTTTTATCAATTTCATGACTATATACGAGCATGGCTTATGAAAACGTAGATTTAAAAAAAGGTAAAATTCGAGAAAAGGCATTATGTTTATTGCATATTGTCCATCACCCTAGTGCATTTATTATTATGCCTCACCACGATAGTGGAGGGGGCATTTAGTTTTACCCTTATCCGTCCGTCCCGTTCGTCCATCCGTCCCGCCCGTCACCAACCTTGTAAGTCGTAACACGTTTAAACCGTACTAGCTACACACCTGAAACTTGGTACATGTATGTAGCTTCGTTATGATGAGTAGATCTACAAAGTGTATTTTCTTTTTTTATTCGACCTCGGGGTCATAGACTATCTCTTTGTCTTGTAACTCGTAAAACTTTTAAACCGTAATAGCTACAGACCTGAAACTTGGTATGTATATATACGATATATATGTATAAGGCCATGAAAAAAAGCTATTTGCTTTTCAGATATCGCCGCGCCAGAAAAATCCCTGCACGTCGAGCATTTTATCTTCATCGTCGTCCATCCGTCCCGCCCGTCACCAACCTTGTAAGTCGTAACACGTTTAAACCGTACTAGCTACACACATGAAACTTGGTATGTATATATACGATATATATGTATAAGGCCATGAAAAAAACTATTTGCTTTTCAGATATCGCCGCGTCAGAAAAATCCCTGCACGTCGAGCATTTTATCTTCATGGAGAAATAAAATTGTACTTTAAATTCACCGCATGATCAATAAAAAACACGCTCATGCAACAATATGTTAAATCCAATCATGTTTGACGAAAATCTGGTGATGTTTCACGTGTAAAGATGGTATAGTAACTTTATAGAACATACATGTATATGCATCTGGCGACTCGAAAAAATCAGAGACAAACATCTGAAACAAAAAGACACGTGTGTTGTTTACAAATATTTGCCCTCCCGTGTCACATTCCACAATCCACGTGTCTGAGAACCAAGTACTTTTGTATGGCCTGAGTGTTATATCAATGGGATACATACAATATATATTATATATATATATATATAAAAACAAGTTTCATTTTCGACTACATAACAGTTGTCAATGTTGGGATTCGTGTAAGCAAAATATTGCGGTGTTTAATTTATACAAATTTCGAAGTCATTTGAGAAAGTCCTACACACTTTTTGACGTAAGAAAATGGCTAATTGTTTCAGCATCATTTTGAAAGTCATAAATGTCATGTCCGTGGAATATCCTTCTCTCACATCAGTGCATATGATAGATACTTTTTTTTCTCGCCCCTATATAGAACATATTTGCGAATCTCAAAATATTTGTCTGACGAGAATAATACCCAACTTTATGTTCGCTGAATATATGCGACTTTTGATATGTCCAACGTGCTCGCAATGTCAACAAAACGTCAAAACTTTGTTTTAACCCACGAATTGGATGCTAATACCAGTTCAATGGATCATTTACAAATTATTATTAAACTAATGTTCAATGTCATCACCATTCAGCCCACGCATGACTGCGGATATCCTCGTCTCAGCTCACCTGGTGGGCGAGAAAAAATGAATACACATTTCCATATCCGTTTTTGTTTGAATAATATCGTCTATCATTACAAAATCTGGATCCGGATACGGAAAGCAAAACATCTGATCGAATATTAATGGAAGAAACTATTTTTAGTTAAAATTAACATGCAAATAGGACACACTACACTTCTGTGTTATTTTTCATAGGTTATGTTCACGACCATGACTATTTGAAAAGCATGTTAACAAACACTTAACGGAGTGTATAAACAAGTACAAACTACTACATGCAACCCAATGTAGATTTCGAAAATCTCTTACTATTTTATTTTTTGATGTGCAATGATCATACTTTATAATATGTCGAAAATATTATTTTGTTCAGGTGGCGCATTTAATTAGTATAAGTAATTAAAATATATCATCCCACATTTGCATATGAATAGCGTGCACTCGTAATTTTTAGAAATGGTTGAATAGTGACACAATTATACATTTATTTAATTCCTATAAAGAACATTTTGTGCCTACTGGGTGGGAATGTACCTTTAATGTAGTAGGTCATAGATAGATACGCTTGGCTTTAATGATAATTGCTTCACATGATGTGATGTGATATATGAATATAATCTATGTAAATATTGTCTTGTTACTGTAGTACATTGAGCTGCCATCTCCGCCTTCTTTGTATGTACAAGCCATCGTACAGTTTCACCACTTCGTGCGTTTGACACATACAGCAAATAATATGACAGTAAACCAAAAACAATTTGGTGCAATACATCATAGACATATATGACTACGGCATGCTATAAATATTATGCCAGCAAACTATACAAAAGACGAGATACTTGAGCATTTCTCCCATCAATCTCAAAATATATTTTGATGTGTAAACTTTTCAATCTGATGCACAGCCTATTGTTAGTGTACACGTTATCGAATCCATAGGTAAAGCCATATTTACTCGCATAGTAGGTGAGTAGACACCAGGGACAATACAATCAGGTAACTGCTTACATGTCACTGGATTTGATAGATAATAACAGAGTACAGTAGTGGGTATATATTGTATTTGTTGTGTGGTTTGCCAGGTAAAAGTGATACACTGTGCGAAATTATGTGTGTGAGGCTATTTATAATGGTGGTTCATGTTGTTAAAAACACAGGCACAAACCTGTCCAGAAAACTGACATATTTTACAGTTTGGTGTAATATAATTGATAGGAGTCCGTTCTCTTGGGTTTTCTGCATTATACCATATGTTCTACTTCACATTTTGCGCTTTGTGTCAAACGCCAGAAGAGGTGAAAGTGGCTGATGGGAACACACAATATGCGGAGTTCATCATTCCATGTGCCGTATAGGATACAGTAACGAGGCAGTGTTCACATATATGTTATACATATATTCCATCACATTTACGAAGCAATTATCTTTGAATCAAACGATGATCAGGTATAGAATGGGTCCTTAAGAAAGCTTTTGACCTTGTAGATCACAATGTATTACTGCAAAAATTGAAAATCTATAAATTCAAAATGGCATCACTTAGCTGGTTGTCATCGTATTGAACTGACCGTAAGCAAAACGGTGGTATCTCTTCCGATTTCGCTAATGTCATAGCTGGTGTTCCTCAAGGATTAATTCTTGGACCAACGTACTCTATTTCTTTTATTTATAAATGATTTGCCTTTATTAATTAACAACTGATATGTTTGCCAATGACACAACAATTCATACATTCAGGTAGCGATCCAGTTATCATCCATACTAATCTACCACAGGTACTTTGTGGTATGAACGACAGAACGCTCTTTAAATCATACCCAATTTTACTCTGATATTAAATATTTAGAAGGTAGGACACTCGCCATCTTTTCAACCAACGGAAGTGGTACTAGTGTACCTTGGGCCCGGCTCGCTAATTTCAGTAATTGTAACGCGCGAGAAGGCCGGGACCTTGCTGGTCCCGGCCTTCTCGCGCGTTAGAATTACTGAAATTAGCGAGCCGGGCCCAAGGTAAATACTCCACTTCCGTTGGTTGAAAAGATGGCGAGTGTCATACCTTCTAATTATTTAATATCAGAGTATAAGTGGTTATGATTTAAATAGGCTTTTCTCGTTCATACCACAAAGTACCTGTGTAATCTACAAGCAGATCTAAGACTTAGTGCAATTGAGAATTGGTGTGACCAAAACAAAATGGTTATTAACGCAAACAAGACTACAAGTATGATAATTAGCACCAGACAAAATTTGCAGCTGTATCTGACCTGAGATTAACTTTTTCTGAATCTGCTATTGAGTCTGTAGCTTGTTTTTTTAATTACGAACATTTTAGCCGTACGATGTTTAGTGAAACGGGCCCCTGGGGCTTATGGGATTTGTGACCAGTGCCGAAATAGCACACTCTTGTAACCTGATATCCATCTAGTATGCTTGTTAGAAGCCTGATGGGTGCTTTGTTGATGGTATGGCGAACAGTGCAGAGCCTGATCAGACTGTGCGGATGCACAGGCTGATCTGGATCTACACTGGTTGCAAAACATATACGACCCATTTCTTCAGACACAGCCTTTGACTTGATAAATGGGGCATCCGCACAGTTTGATCAAAATATGCACTGTTCGCCATTCCATGAATAAAGCACCCATCGTGCTTATAACAAGCAATACAAATCGTTGTCAGGCTACATCAGGACAGGCAGCCTGGAGTAGGCGTATTTCTGTAATTTAGAAAACACCAAATTATTTTACTATATGTGGCCGTGATTTGAGAAATGAGGCTTATGGGATTGGGACCAGTGTAGCCCCTGATCAAATAGCACACCCCTGTAGATTTATAGCGATATATATTGCTTGTTAGAAGCACGGTGACTGTTTCACATGGTGGGGTTTATGGCTTTCGCGACCATTGTAGTTCCAGATCAGCCTGTGCATCCGCATAGCTTGATCAGGATATGCACTGCTCATCATGGCATCAGTGAAACACATGGTAATCGTATGCTTCTAGCGCAGGCTATCAGGCTACAGGTGTGTGCTAATTGATCCGGATATACACTGGTCACAAATCCCATAAGCCCCATTTCTCCAGTCGCAGCCACATCTAGATACATGTACATCAATTATACCCTGCATCTCTAGAACTGAAATATGGCTGTGTCTGGAGAAAAAGGGGCTTATGGGTTTTGCGACCAGTGTAGGTCCAGATCAGCCTGTGCATCCGCACAGTCTGATCAGGATATACACTGTTCGACTTTCCGTCATGTTTCTAACAAGCAATACAGATCACTATCAGGCTACAGGCGTGTGCTATTTGATCATGGGTCACAAATCCCATAAGCCCCATTTCCCCAGTCGCAGCCACATATGAGACACACCATGTGATTTTGTACATTCGGACATCTGCGTAATTTCATGAAATACGTCTACAAAAAGTACAAAATAACATGGCATGCCTCATATATGACCAGTCTCCCATACTTTCACTATTCGTATGGATAATGTGGGGCCTTCTTTTACACGACTTGCGACCTGTCTGCACTGGATCTGCATGATTAAAGCAACAGATTCACGTACAAAATATACAAAATACAGAAGAAACAAAATATAAAATCGCCATGTCCACCAATAGTTTTTACATTATTTTTCCCGCTGCAACCGTGTTTACATACGTGGAAAACAGGTTCTGAGTGTTTCCTTTAAAATGCTACAAATATGCTGAAAACTGGAGCTAAACACCCCCTCCCACACACACACACGCACGCACGCACGCACGCACGCGCGCGCGCACACACACACACACACACATGTTTCGCAAGTGGAATTGTGCAGTAATGGATCAGGATTTGCAAGCAAACTATGTATGTGACCTTAAAACTACGTATAGTAGAAATATTTAGTCTGTCTTACCTGTGTAAACGCCTCGGCCGATAGATTCCTCTCTACGGGAACCTCGGTCAGGTTTCTACAAACGTCACACTTGGCCAGGGGCCGAACGATCTCCATCACGATTCCATTCATGGATAACGCACACCGCGAATCGTAGAATATAAAATTGCTAATATCAATCCTTGTTTCTTCGTTCAGGAGTTGAGTGACAACCAGGCATAATATCACCACAAATATCGATGATTTTATCACCCATCTTTTGTTCCATTTATCTCTGGACTTCCAGCCGTTGTTTGGTTTATCTTTGCCGCGATTAGAGTTTGCAGTTTTGTCTTTAGCGTTGGCTATAGAGTCGTGTAGTACGTCTTTGATAACTGAATGGGACAAACCGTGCTCTCTAGCCTTTTTGTGCAGCTGGGAAAACTTCTGAATTAGTTTTTCTTTCTCATCGTCCTTTCCTTCTCTTGTCATGTTGACACTGCGTATGTATAGACGGGTTTTATCAACGTGACTGTAACTGGGGAGATGGGGCTTATGGAATGTGTGACCAGTGTAGCATGATAACGATCTGTATTGCTTGTTAGAAGCATGACAGGTATTTCGTTGATGCTGAACAGTGCAGATCCTGATCAGACTGTGTGGACACACAGTCTGATCTGGATCGACACTGTTCGCAAAATCCATAAGACCAATTTCCCAAGTCACAACCACAAATAGGTTAAACCGAACTTGTGAAGTCACGAGTAATTTCCTTCAGAACCAGTGCAACATCGACATTAGATTTGGCAAAGGTGGTCAGTTGCCGTCACAAACCTCGCTAACGGCAGCATGACCTCAAACTCTGCCAAATCATAACGCCGATGATTTTCCTATTCTATACACTCGGCCCGATGTTATTCAACTTAGAACCGTGCTCAACTTCGACCAATCATGCCAACTTCAAGGTGTATGATCACGTGGTTACAACAACAGCACCAAGTACTGAAACGTCCAGAAGCCCTCCGATTCAAAGTATTTTGTCCTTATTATGTAACGGAGTTTGATGAAATATGGCTCATCAAACGCGTCTTGTTAAGCTGCCAAGGTTTCGGTACTTTGGCCCAAACTTCTGTCGTGTTTGCGATGAATCGTGTCTACTGACACGGAAATCGGTTCTTCGCAAACGACATAAGTATGTGCCGAATTCCCGGGACCACCAAATGCAGCTCATGAAGACGCGTTTGCTGTGCCGTATTTCATCAAAATCCGTTACATAATAAGGAAAATATCAAATAATACTTACTTTGGAGTGGGCGCGCTTTCAACACACTTTCAGCCAGTGTTGTTATTGTTGTAACTGCGTGATCATGCACTTGAACTTGGAATGCACATTATAATTTATTATATACCTACCCATGAAATACATAGTTATACGATGTAAATAAAAGTCATATGTTCTCATCGACGAAATAAACCACTTCCGGTGAAAATACGACTACTTCCGATATCTATATTCATAACGCGCACCTGCAGTGCCGGACTGCAAATAGGCTGCAAATACACATTCATTACCGTATACAGTCTAAAAAACTGCTACAATCCATGGAGTGGTATATAATAGTAGACTTATAATAAATAGAATATTCATATTTTTGCAACGAATATGACATATATGTTCATCGAATGGTGTGGAATGTCCATATTTCACGAGTGCCGTTACCTCTATATAATATTATTATTATGTGTGTTGCAAACGTTATGTTTTCTATAGTATGTACATATGAGACAAAAAGCCATAAAAGTATGTACCAAAGAAGTGTATATTTCCTGTAAATGATTTCGAAATGCTATCTATTCCGAATTTGCTCTGAACATTTCGTCCACTTTCGATGCCATTTACGGAAAATATCGTAAATTGTGTACATATTTTCATAAGATATCGCGCATCTTCTTAGGTATGAAATCGCATGTCTTTTCTCATATAATAAGGGCCCGGGCCTTCCATAATCAATTGTGAAAATGTTTCCTAGAAAAATAAGGGTTGCGACATTTGTGATCAATCTTGTTCTACACTGTTTGCTATCCCATACAACCTTGCATTATGTCGGTGCGAGTGTCATTTATAAAGAGCAAGTACTGCATACAGGAATGGGTTCATATTTATGTGCAACCAGTGTAGTAACAGATCAGCGGCACACACGCCCAATCTGATCAGATGCTACGCTGTTGACCATGCCTTACTACCTTACGTTATGCATATGCTTTCAGTCAATATAGGGTTAACTGTATTGTAATTTTCAAATTTGCGGCACATATCAGAAAATGATAGGTCGGAAAATCTGTTTAATGGCGACGCGCTAGCGGAGCCATTAAACATGTTTTCCGACCTGTAATTTTCTGATATACGCCGCAAATTTCAAAATTACAATGCGGTTAACCTATTTCTAATGCACTCCTTTACTACTGGCGTAGGAATACATATTGAAATAATTTGCGACCGTTCATCAACAATGCTATGCCTGTAATGTATGACCATCAGCCAATCAGATTGCGTGATATTTATAGAGTGCATTAGAATACACAATTGTGGAACTATATCGTGTTATCAATCAGTACGTATTGTGCCAAATTCCAATACAGGGCTCGTTGCCTGATAAACACTATATTATAAATAATAAACAGGGGGCCGTTTCACTAAACTTCTTACGACTAAAATGTTCGTAAGTGCAAATTTAGGATCGTCTGGAAATATCAATTGATGGATTACATGTATTTAGCATAGGCTGCATATGCAGCCTATGCTCAATAAATGTAAATCCAATAATTGTTTACAAGAAAACAGTGTTAATGTGAAATTTACAGACTATCATAATTTTGCACTTACGAACATTTTAGTCGTACGAAGTTTAGTGAAACGGCCCCCAGGTGCGTTCATCTCATGTTGGTACATCTAAGCAACAGAATATGCATGGTCGTCTGGTGACTTTCCAGATCCGTCTTTTCACTCTTAGACCGCTACACACAACAATTGTCGTCTGCTTTTGCTTTTATATCTGCCTTATTTCTCAATAAAAACATGTTTTTGATAGCAATTCAGAATCATTTCCATTGTCAAAGCATGTTGTAAATTATTCTAAAGTGCTGTCAAAGCATGTTTTTGATGATACAACTGGAAAATAGAAAATAAACAGCAGACGACAAAAAAAATAAGACAGCGGTGTAAGGGTTAGCCCGTATTGAAAACATATAAGAATCGTCTTCAATGGTTATTTAAAGGCATGAGCTGTCAAAACATGTTTATGTCGAGAGAAATAAAACAACAGCAGACGACAACATTTAAATCAGTAAGAGCTAACTGTTATTTAACTTACCATATACGTACACGTGTGTGTTGTCCACTGTTCTCTTTTTATTTAATGTGTTATCATTTTAAACATGGTTTAACAACATTTTAGAATCATTTCCAATTGAAATGATTCTAAAATGCTGCCAAACCATGTTTTTACTAAGAGAAATGACAACATATGAAACAACAGCAGACGACAATTTTCGGTCCCGCATTCTAAGGATTAATCCAATGGCAATGTCAACAAAATTTAAAAGTATATACCTTATCGACGTCTCTCCGTTAATATAAACAAATCAATATGCCGTTTTCACGTACAAGTAAAACTATTCAGCACATTGTTCATAAAACATGGCGACCTTGCTTAACAATATTCATAACACTGTTTATTTCCTTCTAAATCCACAAATGTATAAATATGCGTAGTATATTTATTGGAGACACTCGCAGTATAAACACATTATCAGAAGAGGCCCTGCCTCGTTTTGTATGTTGTATCGTCTAAATCGAGAGCAGTTATAATTATGAACCCGGAACTTCGATGAGCGAGCTTTTGACAAATATGGCTGTGACTGGAGAAATGGGGGCTTACGGGTTCTGCGACAAGTGTAGATCCAGATCAGCCTGCGCATCAGGATCTGCATTGTTCGCTATTCCACCAATGAAGCACCCCATGTCCGGCCGTGTATCTAAGAAGCAATATAGATCGTTATCAGGTTATATGAGTATGTTATTGATCAATAGCTCTACAATGGTCACTGGTCACAAATCCCATAATCCACATTTCTCCAGTCACAGCTACAAATATGCTGCGCGCTAGAATGAGATGTTTCGATTACAATGCACGACAATGCATCTAAAATCTGATTGTAGTTTTGTTTTTTTGTTTCGCATCTGATGATTCATGCAGAATCAGTTGCAGTCTTGAAACGTTTAGCGCGGTAGAATAATTCAAAATATCGGAAAATGAATATGACGGAATGTATTGCATGTTGAGTAGAGTTGAAAAAAAACTTTCTTGTGTTATCAAAATCAGACATATGATACATGTACTTTGAATCAACTGCTTAAAATAATAGAAATATTGAGTGGCACGTCTGTTTAACATTTATCTTTGTACCGTCCATCATTCTATCTAGAAACGAACGCTAACGTTCTTAACCCTTACACCGCTATCTTATTTTTGTTGTCGTCTGCTGTTTATTTTTTATTTTCAATTTTTATCATCAAAAACATGCGTTGACAGCACTTTAGAATAATTTACAACATGCTTTGACAGCACTTTCGTTGGAAATGATTCTGAAGTGCTGTCAAAACATGTTTTTATGGAGAAATAAGGCAAGATATAAAAGCAACCGCAGACGACAATTGTTATGAGTAGCGGTCTAAGGGTTAACTTTCATCTATACATGGTGTAGACACGAAGAGATGAAATGTTATTACCTACCTATCATAGAATGTGGCTTAACCCTTTCAACCCTAGAGGCCAATACGCCAGCAAATGCAAACAGTGTATGTCCAGTTGAGCCGGCTCGTAACGAGCCGTCTCATCAGGAGCTGCAGCATCGTAACGAGCCGTCTCATCAGGAGCTGCAGCATCGTAACGAGCCGTCTCATCAGGATATGCAGCATCGTAACGAGCCGTCTCGTCAGGATCTGCAGCTCAGTAACGCCGTTCATAGGAACTGCAGATTGTAGCGAGGTCTCATCAGGAACGAAGTCATGTAACGAGCGTTTCTCAAGGATCTGCAGGATGTAACGAGCCGTAACCAGGTCTGCACCGTAACGAGCCGTCTCATCAGGAGCTGCAGCATCGGTTAAGAGCGTCTCCTCAGGAACCTGCACTCATCGTAAGAGGCCGTCTCCATCAGCGCTGCCGCATCGTAACGCCGTTCATCAGGGCTGCAAGCATCGTAACGACCCGCGTTTCATAGGTCTTGCCAGCATCGTAACGAGCCGTTTCTTCCCAAGGTTCTGCATCGCGAAACGAGCCGTCTCATGAGCTGCAGCATCGTCAACGAGCCTCTATCTAGGAGCTGCAGCATCGTACGAGCCGTCTCATCAGGAATCTGCAGCATCAGTAACGAGCGTCTCAATCAGGAATCTGCAAGATCGTAACGCCGTTCTCCCTCCGGAACTCCGATCGTAACGAGCCGTTTTCTCCCCGGATCTGCGCATGTAACGAGCCGTCTAATCAGGTGAGTGCAGCCATCGTAACGAGCCGTTTCTCCATAGGATGCAGCTTCGGAACGCCGTATTCGTTAAGGACTGCGCATCGTAAAAATTCTCGGTTCATCAGGACCTGCAGGCTAGTAAGCGTGCCGGATCTATCAGGAACTGCAGCATCGTAAACAGCCGTCATCAGGAATCTGCAGCAATCGTTAACGAGCCGTCTCACGAGGTCTGCAACCTTGTAAACGAGCCGTCTCATAAGGAAGGGCGGCAGGCATCGTAACGAGCGTCTCATCAGGAAAACTGCAAGCATCGTAACGAAGACCGTCTCATCAGGACTGCAGGAATCGTTTATCGGAGCCGGTCTAATCTGGAAGCTGCAGCATCGTAACGAGCCGACGGTTCTCAGGATCTGCCTGGCGCAAAATCGTTAACGAGCCGTCTCACCAGGTCTGCACAATCGAACGAGCCGTTTCTCTTCAGGGCTGCAGGCATCGTAACGAGCCGTCTCTTCGGAAGCTGCGCCATCGTAACGAGCCGTTCTCATCAGGATCTGAAGCCTACTTAACGAAGCCGTCTCGGTCTGGTGCTGCCTGCATCCGTAACGAGCGTTCTCGTCAGGAGCTACAGCATCGGTAACGAGCCGGTCTCATCAGGTCTGCAAGGCATCGAACGGAGCCGGGTCTCATCAGGGAATGCGCATCGTAACGAGCCGGTCCTCTTCCGGTTGTGCAGCATCGTAAGCGAGCCGTCTCTCAGGTCTGCGCCAGCTGCAGCATCGTACGTGCGGTCTCATCCGAGGCTGAAGCATCGTAACGAGCCGTCTCGTCAGGAGCTGCAGCATCGTAACGAGCCGTCTCGTCAGGAGCTACAGCATCGTAACGAGCCGTCTCATCAGGATCTGCAGCATCGTAACGAGCCGTCTCATCAGGAACTGCAGCATCGTAACGAGCCGTCTCATCAGGAGCTGCAGCATCGTAGCGAGCCGTCTCACCAGGATCTGCAGCATCGTAACGAGCCGTCTCATCAGGAGCTGCAGCATCGTAACGAGCCGTCTCATCAGGATATGCAGCATCGTAGCGAACCGTCTCATCAGGAGCTGCAGCATCATAACGAGCCGTCTCATCAGGATCTGCAGCATCGTAACGAGCCGTCTCATCAGGAACTGCAGCATCGTAACGAGCCGTCTCATCAGGATCTGCAGCATCGTAACGAGCCGTCTCATCAGGAACTGCAGCATCGCAACGAGCCGTCTCATCAGGAACTGCAGCATCGTAGCGAGCCGTCTCGTCAGGAACTGCAGCATCGTAACGAGCCGTCTCATCAGGAACTGCGGCATCATAACGAACAGTTTCATCAGGATCTGCAGCATCGTAACGAAACCGTCTCATCAGGATCTGCAGCATTTGTCACTACAGTGGAACCTCTCTAAACCGGACGCCCTGGGAGGTCCCCAGGGTGTCCGGGTTAGAGAGATTTCACTGCAATTAAACACTCCATGAACACTTCATGTTATTTTCAATCATGAAATTAAAGACAATGGCGTCTAGTGAGGGATGTTAGGGCATTACATGGGAGGTTTGGTTCATATTCTTCCAAAAGCACCAATTTTGGCACAGACGTCGCCCATACCATACTGTTTCGATTTTTGATGGGCGCCAAGACGGGCGCCACTTGGGGCCGCCATATTTGCGAAATCCAATATGGCCGCCACTCGGATTAGAAATCAATCGTAGGTAAAAACCAAAAGGGCTAGAACCATGAGTAATACATCTAAATATGGGTATTCGGGCTCGTAGATTCTGATGCTGGTCTTATTTCGACGATTTGTGGTCAAATTCGTCACTCAAGGTCATCTTCAAGGTCAAATTATGGTCGAAGTTTCAGTTTTAGGGGTTTCACATAACAAATTCCCAAACATTTAAATGACCATTTCCAATTATTAATATTAGCTTTATTTCGCACTGGTTTGAGATCTTCTTCACATACATCATTTGTTAAACAGACGTAAACCACATTTCAATCAATCAATAATCACATGATTTCCTAACATCCCAAATAAAATAAAACCGCGCGTAATTCTGAGAGGCGGAAAATGCGTGAACAACGCTGTCGTTTTTATTCAGATACTGAGTAGTGCAGTTAGTTAATCAATATTAGCAACAGCATAAAATTCGTTTGCAAAATTGATGTATGCATATCGCGAATCGTGAAAATTATGAATTGAGGTCTTTGTTGTCTTTGTCAATCGGACAAAACTCAAGAAGCCTTGCAAACTCCCAAGGAGGAGGGACTTGTATCACTTGAGAGAGATCTCAACGACTTCAATGCTATTAATCATAATACTCTTCCTTCTGTCATTAGCGTCAGCATTAGTCAGTTGAATGATGGTCTAGGTATTACAGCAACATTTAAATCACATAATGCTCAGTATCACAAAACATGCAGGAGGTATTGTAGACTGTAGTAGTTCTCGTGTTAAACGGGCGAGGGAGGTTATTGACAAAGATACCGGCCCGCACAATCTATCTAGTCCCAAAAAACTCAGATCATCTGGAGAAGTTCACCCTCCGGCCAATAGCAAGTACTGTGTAATTTGTGAGGGTGAGGACCAGATCAACCTTCATAAAGTATTAACCGATGCCATAGATGCCAACTTGAAGAGTTGGGCGAAGACCACGAAACACTTTCATTTACTTGGCAGACTGGTTGCAGTAGCGTCTGATGCGCATGCTGCTGATATATGTTACCACCATCAGTGTTATGTACGTTTCTGCGACTTTGCTCGCGCTGTCGAGCGACGGAACTCGGCTGGACCCTCACCTCCGCCCTTTGACCCCCTCATATGTGCTCAAATTATTCGGACACCACTATATTTAAGCTTTCGGAGCTTCGCAAGATGCATTAAAAGCTTATGATTGATCATGGTCGCCCATGCAGAGATACAAAAGAGCCACACTCATCTCGATTCAAAGACCATCTGCTCGATGCCCTGCCGGAATGGGTAGTGTTTTCCAAGGGCAATGAAGGCAGGAAGGGTATTTACATATCTCACACGTTGAAGGTAGCCGATGAGCTGGCAAAGACATATGTGTCTCAAATTGGTCAAGAGGACGCGCTTACGTTCATGCGGGCTGTCGTGATGATGCACAAATTTTGCCTACAGAGCCAGGACCCTTTCGGCGGCTCATTCTCCCCCAACTGCCTCACGGAACCAGTGAACGAGGAGATGCGGAGTTTCTTTAACCTGGGCCCATCAGCCCTTCATGGGCGTGAACAGAGCGGTGGCGATGACAATTTTAATGCGAGGGAGAAGATCGCATGCAATATCTCGCAGCTGCTCATCTACAATACCAGTAAGGGTACGCACCATGCAGTAAAGACGGATGCAGTGCGACACAACAAGGAAAGAGAAACCCCATTTCCGCTGTATCACGGCCTCAAGCTACACGGTCACGGACGGAGTAAAACACAGATTGAAATTGACAATGAACAGGGTATATCGGTATCGTACAGTCGTGTCATGGAAGTAAAGTGATGTCTTGCGTGGGCGGTGTGTGCTCACTATTCTCAGGATGGCGTTGTAATACCTACCAATAGTCGTCTCAAGGTCTTCACCACACACGATGTGGATAATATAGATAGCAAGGCTCAGGGCAACTTCTCATTTGATGAGTTCCATGGATATGTATTGAGCGTGACGAACCATCTTTCGCACGAGAACCACGGAATAAAGCGGCCACCAATCACAATTGACCCCTCCGATACGTCCATTGCGAAGCTTCCAGACTGGTCGGGGTACAGCTCGTTGCTTGCGAGCGACGAGTCGGTGAAGACTCCTGCTGAGATCGGCATCTATCAGACAAGGCCGCGTCCGCTTCTTCAATGAAGAACGCGATGGAGTTGACGATGCAGGCCACCGAGTTCATCAACCCTGGCCAGACCAGCGTTCTCGGTGCAGATCAGCCACTATATTCGATCATCACACTCATTCAATGGCAATACCCAGCCACATTTGGAGAAGGCAAGCTGGTTGTTATGATGGGTGGGCTGCACATTGAAGATAAGATGCATCTCATGATAGGCAAACTGCTGCGCGACTCGGGGTGGGCCACCGTGCTTTCTCAGGCGGAAGTCCTGACATCCGGTCGTGCACAGTCTGCGCTCAATGAGCATCACATCAAGCGCACACGATATGCCCATCAAGCATCTCTCATGTCTATGTACCTGCTCAAGCAGAAAGCATACTCAGAGTATTGCAAGAATGTAATGGATCCGGCTGAATCATTCGATATGTGGAATCGACGTTCCCAAACTGTACCCCAGTTCAAGTTCTGGTCAACCATAACTGAGTTGGAGCTGCTAATCATGCTAATGGCTCGGTTTGTGCGGTCACTGAGGGAAGGAGACTTCGCATGTGACGAACGCTGTGGCTGGTTTCATGCACTGGGCCACACGAACTACGCCCGTTGGCTGCCGGTACACGTACGTGACATGGTCGGTCTTCCAGATAACCATCCTGAAGTACATGCGGAGTTCATGAAGGGAAACTTTGTTGTGCAAAAATCTGCTAAAATGTTCAGCCTCATTGCCAAGGACCAAGCCCATGAACAATCCAATAAAAGCCTCCACGGTGGAGCGGTTGGACTCTATGAGAACCCAGAGGCTCTTACACTATTCATGTTGGCTGGACCTGTATGCGCGCGGGTGGTTGAGGAATTCGAGGCTTTACACGAACCACCATCGTCATCCACCGCTCATCACGAGGAAGGACACAGCTTGCAAGTCAAGTTTAGAAAGGATGTACTTTCGTTTGTCGATGTGGTAAATCAGCGTGGTAATCCTTTCCTTGTTACAAACCAGGAGCTTGTAGCACTCGATGCACATACTGCCATGGAAGAGGCCGTTGCTACATCGCTGTCTCAAATTCGTGAAGCTGGCCAAACCATTCACGCAGCATATATCATGTAAAGGCTGGTACACGTTTCTGTACCAGTATCTGATACAATCAAGCGGAACAACATACTAACATGTGCCAATCGATCTGACCCCAAGAAAAAAGGCACGAAGGACGTACAGAGGCAGAACATGACCTTAGTCACGCAACTTTTCCTGTCACTCCAGTCGCGTCCTGATGCCGATATGACGGAGTTCTTTCAGTTTGAAAATCAGAGAGAGCCACCGAGCCTCGCTGATCGAGGGTCGCTGCGCTTTGGAACAAAGTCAGGCATTCTGCAATGCCTCAATGCACCCACTGGCCGCGCAGCTGCTGCCAAACACGCCACGCTCGTGGTTTTAGATATGGCGGCAGTAATCCACATGGTGCGCCCGACTATGGCAAAGACATTCCGCGAGTACGTGACGCTACACATAGTACCATTTCTGGAGGCACAAATGAAGAGTGGTACCCAACGCATCGATACTATTTGGGATAATTACCCTGAGGAAAATAATCTCAAAGCTCTTACACAGAAACGGTGCGGTAATGGCCCACGAACAAGAGTTGGCGATGGAAGCACTCAGATACCAAACGTGAATGGAACAGTGGCTTCCTAAAAAACGAGGAAAACAAAAAGGAGCTGTTCTCATTCATCAGTACTCAGATCTCCAAGACTGACATGGGCGGAAGCTGCTCCTAGGTACTCACTTCGAGACCGTGCTCGCCAACAGACCTATTGACCTTGCATCACTTCAGCCGTGCAACCATTCCGAGGCGGACACTAGGATCCTCCTGCATTTAGCACATGCCGCAGAGCAGGGACATACAACAGCATATGTTCGTACAGTGGACAGTGATGTCGTGGTTTTTGCAGTCAGATTTTTCGAGACACTTTGCCTGTCAGAGCTGTGGGTGGGTTTCGGTAGCGGAAGAAATTATCGTGACATTCCAGTACATTCCATATGCTCCAATCTCGGTCCGTCAAAGTCCTTGGCACTGCCCCTCTTGGATGAAGGACCGCTTGGACAGCCTGGTCAAGCATACCTGAACTGACCGACACATTAGTGGCTCTAAGGCATGACCCTAACATGTTCAGTATCGAGTCTTTGCATATGCAGCGTATCGAACGCTTCGTCGTACTCATGTACCAGTACTTGGCAGCCCCTATTGGACTACTCTCAGCGATGCTTCAGTAGCTTGTTCCATTCTCTTACACTGCGGCTTCGTCAAGTCATGCACAGGACGGTGCAAGTGCAACCGTGCTGGTGTCCGATGCACGGTCCTCTGCAAATGCGAAGGGGGGGGGGGTGCGTAAATAACGAGAATGTTGATGAGGTGATGCAGTAGTAAGGACGCCAGACAGAACGTATAGGTAGCGAATTAAGAATATTGGTAACCATGACCTCAAATAGTCAGAAGTATATCAGAATATGATTATCCGATGCCACAAACCCCTAAAAAGCGATATTATTTGTGATCCCAACTCTTTTGACATTTTTTATGCAATTGACCTCTGGCTGACCTCAGGTTCGGGCGACCTCTGCCGTGACCCTGGTTTGTCATATTGCATCCAATGACCTTTATCGTGACCTTAAAATATGACAATGACCTCAAATTCTCTAAATAACATTATAATTGGATTCCCTGAACCCCAAAACCCATAAAAAGTAGTATTATTTATGAATATAGCACTTTTTGTTGTTTTACTACGACTGAGTTCTTACCCGACTGGCGGCCATATTGGATCTCGCCAAAATGGCGGCCCCGGGGGTTGTTCGTCTTGGCGCCCGTCGGAAATCGAAATAGTATGGTATGGACGACATCTTGGCTAAATTTGGTGTTTTTGGAAGAATCTGAACCAAATATCCCTAACAGCCCTAACTAGTCCTCAGGGATGATTGATATTCAGGGTTGAAAGGGTTAATTTTTATTCCTTCTGTTATGGTTGCGTTTTGTGTCACACTACTTCATTATTGCGTATAACTACGTCCACAGTATTACCAGTGATTGCAAAAAATATACGTTCACAGTGTAATAAGATGGTGTAATAAAAATCATAATACACTAGTGTAATAAATATGCAAATGAGACCGGTACAGAAAACACGATATGCGGTTATTACAGCTTCAACGTATTGTACTGTGCTTATTCAATAAATGTTATATAATATTGTGTTGATTTAATATGATATTTACTCTAATCTCGTTGACTGATATCATAAGAAACTCGGCATAGCCTCGTTTCTTATGAAATCAACAAACTCGTTTAATATATATCATATTAAATCATCACTCATGTATTATCCTCTATTTATTTAGTTTATTCTGTGTTGTTTTTCGTTTTCATTATTTAGTCGTATTCGTCCCTTGTATTATTCATTCGTGTTGCTTAGATTAAACAAGAATCAGCAATAGATCGAAACAAACTCAGATTTCTCGGCCTGGGGGCCGTTTCACTAAACTTCGTACGACTAAAATATTCGTAAGTGAAAAATGATGATAGTCTGCAAATTTCACATTAACAACGTTTTCTTGTAAACAATTATTGGATTTAGCATAGCTGCAGCCTATACTCAATAAACGTAAATCTATCAATTGAAATTTCCAGACGATCCTAAATTTGCACTTACGAACATTTTAGTCATACGAAGTTGGGTGAAACGGCCCCCAGTTGTGTGTGCTACCTGCAGCCTATTTCACCAACATTGCAAAGTATACTTTACTAGCAAAGTATACTTTGAGGGAGACATTTTCAATTTTATGATAAATTTATTAATTGTATTATACTGAATGTATTACATTATCACAGCCATTTGGCTGTGATAATGTAATAAATTCAGTATAATAATTCTGCATACGTGTAATCATCATATTTATGCAGTCGTTAGTTCTATATGAAATAATGCATTTCAGGAAAAATAAATGATTACTCCCTCAAAGTATACTTTGCTAGAAAAGTATACTTTGCAATGTTTGTGAAATCGGCTAGTGGTACTAAAACGGTCAAAGTAGTGTTTTTCGACAGACTCGCCAGCTATTACAGTGACCCAAGTAGGGCGCGTGGATATATCCCAGATATAATACGTATTCTCAGGAAATACAGACTAATGGACACACTGGGCAAAGGCATAGTAACTGGCTTAATTCCTTCAAAATTCACGTGGAAACAACAAGTAATACGATACGTTGACGAGCATGACTGGCGTGAACGGCTGTTTGTGACTTTATCAATATATTCAAGATTCTGTGTCACCATTTAATCTGTGGATATTCAGCTTAACTGACCATACAGTACTTGATAAAGTATCGCTCAGTCGTGTATCTCGTAGGTAGATATTTCTCTACACGCGATATCAGCATTGTCATAGATGTGGATTCAGTTCCGAACGCAGTTTCATTACATTTATTAACGCTCACTACGCGGGAGACAAAAAATGTCGTCTGCTGGTTTTCATTTTTGCCTTAATTCTTAACAAAAAACCTGTTTTGACAGCACATGAGAATCGTCTCCAGTGGAGACGATTCTCATGCGCTGTCAAAACAGGTTTATATCGAGAAATATTGAAAATAAAACATTTCTAGCAGACGACACAATTTAATTCAGCGTAGTAAGGGTTAATGTACATATTATGAACATGAGTGAGATGTATACTATACATTATGGAAGAAAATAGCATTGAAATGCGGTGAGAGCGTCTTCAACAAATTCACCGCATTAACAATACAACAGCAAATGTATGTACTGTTTGGTAGTGTCACAAATCACATGCAGATCACAGATAGTGAACAAAAGACCCTGCTATATATATACAGTGAAATCGCGATGGCTCGAAATGCCACGGGACCGCACATTTTGTTCGAACAATCGCATCTTTCGAGCGATCGCATCTTTCGATTTTGTTATATTTGCCGACTACTGTACCCGTCGGATTTAGGAAATAAAGAAAGCACAATAGAATGTATCCATGTTTTAGAAGATTATAATATTTATTCGCAGATTAGTTATCATGCGAAATTAAATAAACTACATGTATTTACAAAACTGTCTTTATTTTATGGATTTATTTGTATATTATGCTGTCATGATCGACAAGTATACACTTATTTAATTCCTGTCAAGAACATGTTTTATCTACTGAGTGGGCATGTACCTTTAACTGGAGCATCATACACGTATTGCTCATTCACTTGAGAACTATGTAATTCCCGATTGCTTGTAAGTGTACTGACATGCTGGAACAGCTTTACAGAAGATAATGTGTGCAGTGAAACTCTAAATAGCTTTAAAAGCAAACTAGACAAATTATGAAGACCAGTCAGATTCATTGTAGACCAAGTATATTGATAAAATAAGATTACAATACATTATAATTAGAAAAGCAACCGGAGCGTACATAAGAAAAAAATCAAGGAAGAGTAAACAAACCTTTGGGGCTTACACAACTCTTCAAGAACCTGTAGTATGTAGGTATGATTGAGCTTTGCGAAATTGCGGCAGGTCTCAAACTTTTATGGCGAGTCGTTTGTCACAATATCCGTGCTAGTTATAGCATGCATTACTTACAGCTATGTGCATATGATACATGTATATATACGCTGTATTATAAAGATAATATACATGTTTGCTATATTTGAAACATACCTGCAGTGCGTCGTTGTACTTTTTATGCCCCTTATCCGATAGCAAGGGGCATATCGCGTTGCTCTTGAGGTTCCGTCCGTCCGTCCGTCCGTCCGTGTACATTTACGTCGAAAAGTCAAAAAGTTTGTAAGAGTTTCTCCAGTTAGAGTCCAGTATGCCACGGGGGTATATCTATGTTTTACAAACATAATGTCTAGTTCGATCTGGTTTTTCAGACATTTGGTATGTGGGTCTCAGGTAGATGAAGAATATTTAGTTGAGGTCTAACAGATGCTTTATAGGCATGATCATTTGCTTTGATTTTGAATTTCTACGAAGGAATTCTAAGAATTGATTTGCTTTACCAGTTATATAATGTATGTGTTTGTCACATTTTAGATTACTTTGTAAGGTGAAGCCTAAATATGTTTCATGTTCAACTTTTTCTAATGGATGGTTATGAAGTTTATACGTGATATTAATTGGGGTTCTTTTTTTTAGTGACACTAAGGATGTTACATTTGTCAGGGTGACCCCGCCCGCCTGCAGCTTCGAGGTCAGATTGTAAATTTATAGTATCGTCAGAGTTATGGATTTATTTGTATATTATGCTGTCATCGACAAAGATTCCAATGGTGCTATGTTGTACGTAATTGGTAAGAATAAGGTCTAAAGTTGTGTTGCAGCAGATTGGTTTGTCCATGATTTAAGTTAGTGAGTGGTCTGCCATTACGGCTAAGAGTCCTTGATGGTGGTTTGTGTTATTTTTTCCGGGGATAATGATTGAGGTTTTCAATGTCAATGTTCTTTGTCCGTTTGCTATGAACGATGCGAGTGTTTTACAGAGGGACGTATCCGTAAGTTAATACGGAAAATTGCTGCAGCATATCCAAATTGTTCTCGTATCGTCAGTAACAGATACAGATTATGTAAGAGAAATGTATTTAAACACTCGTTTCATCTAGTAGATGTATATTGAATGAAGAGACATGCCGATCAGGTGCACGAATTACCTAATGAGCTGGTGGCGGCGTACAAAGCAAGAAACAGTTGCACTCTCCTTGTCAGTGTGTTCAATTCACTTTTATCTGTATATCGTAGTTCTGTCCATTCGACCACATATCCGACTGTACTATCCACTAGTCCGCGCCCTACTTATTTTCACACATGCGCTCAATTTCTTCCTTTTCGGCCTTTAGGGCCTTCGCGATTTACCCACAATTCCTTGTTTACATTTCCGGTGAAATAGTTTGAAGCGGAATGTTTTGATGAATGTTTATCATGTTTTTCTAATTGATTTGCTATAATACACATTTTCTAATGCGTCCTGTATACACATGGTAAGATTTCTAGATAAATTCGATGTGTTATTTATATTTTGGTCGTTGTAATTGCATGTAGTTCACGTGCAAGCTTATGTATCCATGGGAGAAACAGTTTCAAAAGTCATATTGCTGAACATCTATGACCACAGGGGCTTAAAGATGATGGTGATGTTGGTCATTGTTACCATCATTCATTACAATATTTCATTTAACATTACATTACACATACAGACCGCAAATATTCAAGTGGTGGGTGCGTCAAACTGCTGATCCAAATGGTAGAATCCAACGGTGTTTCCTTCGAGCCTCACTTCCACTGGAGGTGTGCGTTGTGTCCTTGAGCAAGACACTTTCTGATTAATTGCTACAATGTGGTAGAAGTTTATCACATTCCAATAGTTTGGTGAAAAGTTATTGCGAATATAGTCAAAATGTGTTAAATCCTTTGACCCTGCTGATGGAAAAGCTGTCTTATTTCGTAAATTAACTGTTGAACTACGAAACTAACCTGTCATCATGTCGCTGGATACTTCTGCTCCAAGTTTAATACCAATTTTGCTATGCTGATCCAGTATGCTGTTCACCCTTTTCTTTACACTACCAGATGCACAGCATTAGCTGAAAAAAATGTGACGTTGCAAATTCGCATGTGATGTCATGCTTCACACAATTTAAGTCACTTACTGACGTCAGAACTTTATGACATTTTACCTGCACAGACATCTTTGAACTGCATTGAATATTCAGGAAATTCCGACTCGATATGGGGATGTTAATGAACTTTAAATTTGTTTGGAAAGTCTTAGGTGCGCAGAATTAGCCGACAACATGGTACATACAGTTCATACAATAACTGCATGTTGGTGTAGAGCGTCGGACTGCTGATCCTATGGTCGTGGGTTCGAGCCTCACCAGAGGCAATTCAAGAAGTCGGACATCGTCCATTTTATGCATCAGCAGGTTATAATTATCTCCCTTGTCGAGCAGTGCAGGGGGAAATCTGACCCGTTTTCCTATATAATTTAATCATTTTTAAAGGCTTCAAACAACTAAAGTCCAGTCGCTAAATCAAATTTTAATTCAGATTCATAATGTTAAATGGTCATTAACAAATATTCTTATCACCATTTAGTATTTTCGTAGTTCAAAATGTGAAATATTCTGGCATACAAATTCTGTATTTTACAGCAAAAATGTATCGATTGACCCCCAAACATGTCGGGTCACGTGACTAGTGATACGTCCGCCGACTTCCAGAATGCGTTGTGGCCTTGAACAAGACACATTATCCATACTGCTTCTGTCCACCCAGCTCTAAATAGGTACTGGCTAATTACAGGGAAAAGTTGTTTGTATGTACATGTATATATGATCCTGCACATGATCTCCGAAAGGGTGTGTTGCTGTATAGATAGATAGTCGTACATATTCTGTAAGTCGTCACAGGCTATATTCGCCATTTTGGAGTAGAGGTATGTGGCGTGTATGTGTAGGTGACTGAAATCGCTGAATAGGTGGGCATCAAATTATCTGAAGTGGTTATTAATTTTATAAATGTGTCTTCAAGCTTTTCCATACAGTCAGAAATATGTCGTTATAAGCGTTAAAAACAAACAAGGGACAAAGTATGTCATACATTATATAGGCTCAAGTCTCTCAGTGTTAACTAAGAGGCAATTTCATCCAACTTTTTGTAGTATTGCTGAAGTAGATTAGTGTCATAAACCATGTTAAAAAAATAATATTTTAAGACTGTTACAGAGTACATTGTACATGATTTACTGTTGTAATTTAAGACACTGAAATTATGTTTGGAGCGAATGACATAGTAAATCCTAGCCTGACCTAGGATTTTAAAGTTAGTAGCCAAAATAAATCGGTAGCATGAAGAAAGGACAGGACTAGTTTAAATATATTTGCTCCAATATTTTGTAAGAAATTGTACTTTTTAGCTCGACTATTCGAAGAATAAGTAGAGCTTATGTTGTCACCCCGGCGTCACGTCACGTCTTGTTAAGGTTTTTAGTCAACCTTGTATATGGAATACTACTGGCCCTACACCCACCATACTTGGACAACTTCATCTCCTAGTGATGTACATCAATAACCCCTGATCTATATTTGACCTTGACCTACATTTCCTCTTGAATTACTTGGTTAATTCCCCTTGGTTAAGGTTTTTAGTCAACCTTCATTAAGGTTTTTAGTCAAGCTTGTATATGCAATACTACTGGCCCTACACCCACCATACTTGGACAACTTCATCTCCTAGTGATGCACATCAATAACCCCTGATCTATATTTGACATTGACCTACATTTACTCTTGAATTACTTACTTAATTCCCCTTGGTTAAGGTTTTTACTCAACCTTGGTTAAGGTTTTTTGTCAATCTTGTACATTAAATACTATTGTGCATCCAGACACCATACTTCGACAACATTTTCTCATAGGTATGTACATCAATAACCCCTGATCTATATTTGACCTTGACCTACATTTCCTCTTCAATTACTTAGTTAATTCCTTTTGGTTAAGGTTTTTAGTCAACCTTCTATATGGAATACTACTGGCCCTACACCCACCATACTTGGACAACTTCATCTCCTAGTGGTGTACATCAACAACCCCTGATCTATATTTCACCTTGACCTACATTTGCTCTTGAATTTCTTACTTAATTCCCCTTGGTTAAGGTTTTTAGTCAAGCTTGTAGATGGAATACTCCTGGCCCTACACCAACCATACTTGGACAACTTCATCTCCTAGTGATGTACATCAACAACCCCTGACCTATATTTGACCTTGACCTACATTTAACCTTAAATTACTTACTTAATTCCCCTTGGTTAAGGTTTTTACTCAACCTTGGTTAAGGGTTTTACTCAAGCTTGTACATGGAATACATTGTGCATACAGACACCATACTTGGATGTACATCAATAACCCCTGACCTTTATTTTACCTTCACCTACATTTAACCTTGAATTACTTGGTTAGTGTTTATAGTCAAGCTTGTATATGGAATACTTCTGGGCCTACATCAACCATACTTGGACAACTTCATCTCCTAGTGATGTACATCAATAATCCCTGACCTATATTTGACCTTGACCTACTTTTATCCTTGGATTACTTAGTTATCTCCCCTTGGTTACGGTTTTTAGTCAAGCTTGTATATGGAATACTCCTGGGCCTACAGCAACCATACTTGGAAAACTTCATCTCCTAGTGATGCACATCAATAACCCCTGATCTATATTTGACCTTGACCTACATTTACTCTTGAATTACTTACTTAATTCCCCTTGGTTAAGGTTTTTAGTCAACCTTGGTTAACGTTTTTATGCAGGCCGCAGCCACCTTCTTTGTCAAGCTATGTGTACATCGACAACCCTCGTAGTCGAGCTATGCTGTTTTCCTACAGCTCTTGTTCAAATAATTTGTTAAATGTTCGGTAGCCAAATGGCCATTTAAGTAGCCAATTTGTTATCTTAGCTACTTGTAGCATCAACATATACATCATGTGCGATGACAATTTTTTCTGACACAACTTTACAAAACATTTGTCAGACTATCGTGAATATATGTGTCAGAATTGGCAACTGATGGCATCTTGACAAATGTTATTAATTCAAACTTGGTCCCTCAAATGAAACCATAGCCCTGAAGTTGTTCTGCATTTCAGCTTCACTGAGAAGAGGACCTGAATCTGCAGAATGGCAGTTTACTTTGACCACCGATTGGACACAGAACAGTCGGGAATAAACACAGATGTATGCTGGTTTAGCGGAGCACCCGTACTGGCAGTGACATCATTCAGCGATGAATCTGGTGGTCTGTGAACTTGTTCTTGGAAGAGGTAAGCATTTCACACTTTCATACCAGGTATGGACTTTGGTAAGTTAATTTTCTGACTTTTCCATTTATTAGAAAGTATCCGCAGGTAGTACAGTAGCCTATTTCACCAACATTGCAAAGTATACATGTACTTATCTAGCAAAGTATACTTTGAGGGAGAAATTTTCAATTTAAGGATAAATTTATTAATTTTTATTATACTGAATTTAGTACATTATCACAGCCATTTTGGCTGTGATAATGTAATAAAGTCAGTATAATAATTCTGCATACTTTTATTCATCAAATGTATGCAGTGGTTAGTTCTATATGAATAATGCATTTCGGGAAAAATAAATGATTACTCCCTCAAAGTATACTTTGATATATACAGTGCAGTCTCCGTTTTTGTTCCACCGTAGACAACACTTGCAAACTCAACGCGAACGCAACGTGAACACAACGGTTTGATGTAGCGTTGTATACGTTGTTTAAACGTATAATATGGTTCGTACACATGTAATACACATTGTCAAACCGTTTAGTTTAAAAGCGTTGTATACATTATTTAAACGTATAATACGGTTCGTACACATGTAATACACATTGTCAAACCGTTTAGTTTACAAGCGTTGTATACGTTGTTTAAACGTATAATACGGTTCGTACACGTGTAATACACATTGTCAAACCGTTTAGTTTTAAAGCGTGTAATACGTTTAGCTTCAAGGCGTATAACACGCTTTGGCGTATACATATGTAGCGAGGTGAAAGAGTTGAAACGTGTACAACGCTTTACCTGGAAGCGTTTAGCTATATGAAAGCGTTGAAACGTGTACAACAGTTACACGTTTTAACGCGAATACCTGTTCGGCCCCGATCGCTTCGAGGCGTCCTTGTTTCGTCCCTTTTAAAATATCGCGAATACATACCCTCAGATCGAGTTCAAAGTACATCGGCGGTGTGATTTAGCACTTCAATTGATCCCTAATCCCTGATGCCTAATGAGTCATGCTTTTAACACGACAGATGTACCTTGTCGTTTATCAAAATGTTTGCGAATTGTAGATCACGTGAGCCGGCTCATCAGGATCTGCGGCATACATTTTATATACACAAAAATGACCCCTAATACAGCGTAATGTAACAGTTTCCTAACTTAATATGGAATAGCCCGGGCCGATAGTCCGTGTCAGTTACTTGGGGTTACATATTACGAACACAGATAAACACAGTGCATGGTTTCTTTATTTTATTTTCACATCATCAGAAATGGCGAGTCTAGGAACTCTCGTATCTTTACGCTGAAGCCAGTCTATTTCAGTCACTAATCAGCTATACACCTGTCCCACGCGTGTGTTAAGATTAATCGATATTTGGAGAAACTGAATACACAGCGAGCTGCACACCGGTTTAACACGGATATGGCCCGCAGATATGTGCCATAAATTACTTGGTGGTCAAAACCGGTAAATTTACAAGGTTTATAGCGAAATAGCAGCCGACTGGCAATTTTTCTCGGACCGATTTTTAAGACTAGTTTTCAAATCTCAATCGGTCTGAGAGTTCAAAAATCGAACCAGAACCGGAAAACTGAAAATTTTAGAAGCCCTGCAGTGAGTCTAGAAGTATATATACACACACGAAGAACGATCTAAGCATGCGCATTCTACGCGATACACATGATACACGGTTGGCATACCAAAACGTGTAATGCGTTAAACACGTGGAAACGTTTTATACGTATAACACGTTTTCATCTGTACGGTGCTGTGTACATGTAGAAGCGTGTAACCGTTCGTCAAAGAAAGTGTTAAATCGTTTAAACGGTTTACCTTAGCATTGTATACGTTTACAACCGTTGTATACGTTTACAACCGTTGTACACGGATTACACGCTTTTGAAAGTCAATGCGTTGTTTACATCCGTTGTATACGTTTACAACCGTTGTACACGGATTACACACTTTTGAAACTCAATGCGTTGAACACGGTTTGTTCGACTTTCGCGCATGCGCAAGAGTGGGGAAACGCAACGCATGGCCGAAAACGTATTACACGTAGACGACACACGGTTTGAAACGCAGCTAACGGAAACTCCACGGATACGCAATGCACAACACTTTGTACACGTATAAACCCGGAAACAACTGTATGTATACTTTGAAATGTTGATGAAATCATAAAAGTATAAACTTGGAAAAGTCGCGGGAATACTGGACGAAGGCCGGAAGGCCTCGTCCAGTATTCCCGCGACTTTTCCAAGTTTATATCCCCGATAAATTCAACAAAAAGACCATTCATTCCTTATAATTCCAGCATTTGAAATAAATTCATCAAGAAAATGTGTTTATTTTCCGTTTTCTTAAGACTTATTTTAACTGCACCTCACGGTTAAAGAAAGTAGTTTGGCGTATCAGTTTACTGGGATATAAATTTTGGACAGAGACTTGCTACGGGCCAATCAAATGTTAGGGAATTGTGTAAATATTTTTGTGCTGGAATTATTAAAGCTGTAACAATCATATAGCAGGTTTTCTGTAGCAATCAAATTTACATATTTATTACACTGGTATATTGTGTTGTGATTTTAATTTGTGTTGATACACTATTTAGTACACTGTAAAAGCCCATTTTATTCATACTGTAATGACCCTAAATATTCAGGCACAATTTGTTGCGGAAAACCCTATAAATATGGGTTTTCCAAAACAAATTGTATCCAAATACATTGTTATTGTGATAAACCAGTGCAACAATACTAACCCTAAATTGTGGGACATTTTTTGGGGCATTGGGTTGTGAAACAAATTGCATATCAGTGTCGCATATCATTGGCAAAGTATTGCGCTGCATCGAATGTTCGGTGAATCAAACACTACATGTAGTTATTATGATCACTGTTTTTGCGGCTCTATAGGGTGAGCGCCTGCTGAATGTGACTCTACAGAGGAGTTGCCAGGCGACCTCGTCCTGCTGGCATCCGAACAAGAAGATCATCGCGGTCGGCTGGGAGAACGGCGAACTGCTGATGTGGAACGGTGTCGACCATGAACTGTTTGAGGGGTTGCCACTACACAAACAAGCCATCACGATACTGGAGTGGAGCTCGAATGGCTCGCGACTTGTGTCTGGAGACAAGGTTAGTGATTGGGTCGAATTTTGTAACAACAAAAAAGTGGCTGTGACTGGAGAAATGGGGCTTATGAGATTTGTGACCAGTGTAGCTTCTGGTCAAATAGCACACTCCTGTAACGATCTATACTTCTTGTTAGAAGCATGCCAGGTTTTTCATTGATGAATGGTGAACAGTGCATATCAGCTGATCTTGATCTACACTTGTCGCTAAACCCATAAGTCCTATTTCTCCAGTCACAGTCACAAATGAGCTTGTTGAATCTTTGACCTTTTGATCAACTGGCAAATACATGTAGCCTGATTTGAATCATCAGGCATGTTTTCTCTTATTTCTGTCGGTAAATATCATGAATATGCCTCGGAGTTTCATTAGAATTACGTCCGGAGGAGGACGCAATTCTAATGAAATTCCAAGACACATTTACAGAAAGAAATAAGAAACATACTCACAATTTGTTGGATGATATTTTCACCGCTAGCATGCGAAGAGTTAACTGGAAACAATAGCGATATGAATTCACTGATGAAGCCTCGAGGTGTTTACAAAAGGATGAGATCCAAATTTGACGATCTTAAGCAACACGATCAGGGTCTGCAGTAGTTACAAACGTATTAAGGTCCATTTTGTCAGACAGTGACCCAAGTGGGTGGTAGGTGGGCGCATGCGATGGGTAATTTAGCGATCGGGGTTCATCCTTACTGGAATTCCGACTGGAGACTTGGTTTGGCCCTCACATACGTCTTTGGCATTTTGTATGTGACAGTTGAATCTGGTTATGCCCCTTATGTGAGTATTGCGATTATTCGTAATCCTATTCTAGGGGAAGGGGCCAAGTGACTTGGTGTGGTATGGACCTGGCACCAGGTCAGGTTATTCTAATTTCAGGGCTGAATATATGTTTCTCGATGTAAATATTCCGTTCTGATTTTGGGATTTTCCCCCCAATGTAGCAGGTTAAAATCGGATTGAACCCGTTTGCCCGGCCTTACATGACCTTAGCTGTTGATAGGCCGTTAAACATCAATAAACAAACAGACAGTGACCCAGCTAACAGCATACTAGCAGTACAGCTGATTCGGAACAATCGTGGTTTCGAAAAAGACCTCTATGTCATTTTGATGGGATCCATTGTCATATGTCCGTAATGATAATGTCTGTTCATGAACACAGTGCCATCCCAAAATGTATTGCAATGCTCATATACCAGAATTACAGTGGAGCCTCTCAAAACCTGACACCCTGGTGACTCCCAGGGTGTCCGGTTTTAGAGGTTACGCTGTGTTTCTTTTATAATGTATAAGGTGATGTTTACAGACGGGCATAGTGATGGTATGGAATGCGGACGGCAAGGTTATATGCAGTTCCCTCCTGACATGTCTTGCTGGGCTCATATGCCATTATTACAGTGGTACCTCTCAAAACCGGACACCCTGGCAGGGCTCCAGATAAGAAATTAGTAATTGAGTATTGTCACTCCATCATTTCTGAAGCAATTGGGTATTTCAACATTTTAATTGGGTAAACTAAGATCACACTACTGTTTACACATCAACAGACAGCAATAATGTAATAGTTTGCTTCGAAATAAAAACATGTCTTGGCATTTCATTAGAATTGTCTCCTTGGAGACAATTCTAATGAAATACCAAGATGTGTTTTCATGGAAAATAAGAAAAATATGCTATAATTGTGGTCTGTTTATTTTTCTGCACCATGATAAAGGTACCACGAAATTTGTATTGCTTTTTGATACTCGCTACTTCTGATTTCAATCAAAGTCCCACTGTATTGATTTTATAATGTGTATGTTGGTGATTCCAGGCGGGCGTAGTGATGGTATGGAAAGCAGACAGCAAGGGGCGGTTACAACAGAATCCCCTCCACCAGCACCACTGTCAGGAGCCTCTTACACAGATTATCTTCCGCCCACTGCCACCCCAAGACCCAACCACGTATGTTGTCCCGTCATTGTGGATGCAAATTGAAAGATGCTTTACTCTTACCTTTTCCATAATAGGCTCATTATTAGTAATGAGCTGGTTCAATAAACACAGAGCTGCAGTAGCCGATTTCATCGAAATTGCAAAGTATACTTTTCTAGCAAAGTATATTTTGAGGGTAAATTTTTAGGATATTTTAGGATAAATTTATTAATTTTTATTATACTGAATTTATTACATTATCACAGCCATTTTGGCTGTGATAATGTAATACATTCAGTATAATAATTCTGCATACTTTTAATCATCAAATATATGCAGTTGTTTGTTTTACCGTATATGAAATAATGCATTTCAGGAAAAATAAATGATTACTCCCTCAAAGTATACTTTGCTAGCAAAGTATACTTTGCAATGTTGGTGAAATCGGCTACAGATAAGGTGTGTATTTGGCGTATTTTACTCACTTATTTTAGCAGAATATGCATTCATTATCAAAAGTGGGAGTACAAAATACTCACAGCAATGTGAAAATACGCATTGATTTTCAAATTGAGTGGTGAAAATACTGTAATAAAGTTGAACATTTATTTAGTTGAGTGTTTGTTTTTTGCAACTCAAATAAGTGAATTTTTCATTTGTTTTGTTTTTTAACATTTGTTCCGTAAGGAAGCAAATCAATAAGGCATTTGTAAAAGTAAATTACCCATTGCATTTGAAATCTGGGGGTACAATACTATTTAGATACAAAATGTATGTGGAGCTCTGAAAACATATACAGTAATTTTGATTGTTTCAAATGTCTAACATATAATTTCTATAATTGATTATGTTTGAAAAACAAATACATGTATATAGTTTAGTAGTCCAGAATCGTTTCAATACACTCATATTCACATAGCAGCATTATCTAATATCAACGTGAACTTAACCCTCGTGGAGACGCGACAATTGTCTTCAAGCCAATTCTCACCCTTAAATATATACTAATGTACCACTTATCCATTAATCATTAAATATGTCACTGCCAATTGTCTGTTATACAAAAATCTGTCGACAATAAATTGTGGGTCATTAGTTTATCACAAAATTTCAAAGTATACTTATCTTGCTAAGTACACTTTGAGGGAGCAATTTTCAATTTAAGAATCAATTTATTAATTTGTATTATACTGAATTTATGACATTATCTCAGCCTTTTTGGCTGGGATAATGTAATAAATTCAGTATAATAAATTCAGTATAATAATTCTGCATACGTTTAATCATCCAATATGCAATCGTTAGTTCTCTATGAAATAATGCATTTCGGGGAAAATAAATGATTACTCACTCATTGTATACTTAGCTAGAAAAGTATGCTTAGCACTTTTGGTGAAATCGGCTACTTGTCCGCCCATGCATCATCACAAGGAATACCTATTTTCCAGGGACATCAGCAAGTTGGCGAAGGCGGCCGTCAGTGGGGACGAGGGTGCCCTGGACATGTTCAATTGGAAGAAGGGCAAGGGCAACCCAAAACTCACCAACCCATTCGGACCTAATGAATCACTGTCTTTCTATATTGGCGGTGCCTCTGGTGAGTGGTCGTCGGGAATATAGAGAATAGCAGGTTAGTGCCGTTTATGGGAAAAAATATCTGGCATGGCTTAGGAAACGGGATGGGTGAGGCTTTGCCGAGCACATCCCGTTTCCGTGCCGCGCCAGATATTTTCCCCATTCACGGCACTAACCTACTATTCTATTTATACCGTGAACACCTACAAATGGCTGTAAAATGCAAAAATATAACCCCAGCCACCGCACATATTCATACGCAGGGACTAGGTCGTATTGACAGGATATCAAAAATGTTTCACAGCACATACGCACTGTGTTGACGGGATAAATAATGTTTGACAATGTCCAGCTGTGTGTAAACGTTTGCCATGGCACTAGGGAACTGTTTGAACCCCAAGGCAGTATTTATGTGCAACCAGCTTAGCCCCAAATCAATGAGCGGATGTATGCAGCCTGATCAGGGATTACTCCGCTTGCCATGCCATCTGGATCAGTGTCATGTTTCGCATGATCGTTGCATGTCATATATGACTGGAACATTTGTTTTTGCACACAATATAGTTGGCACGTTCGGCATGTGTCCATATGTCTGTGTTACCAGACCGTGGGTGGAAGGTGGGTGCAAGCGATGGGTAATTTAACGATCGGGATTCATCCTTACCGGAATTCCGACTGGAGACCTGGTTTGGCCCTCACATACGTCTTTGGCATTTTGTATGTGACAGTTGAATCTGGTTATACCCCTTATAAGAGTAATCCTACCGGTATTACTTTTAAATAGGGGAAGGGGCCAAGTGACTTTGGTGCAGTATGGACCTGGCACCAGGTCAGGTTATTCTAATTTCAGAGCTGAATATGTTGTATCTCGATGTAAATATTCCGTTCTGATTTTGGGATTTTCCCCCCAATGCAGCAGGTTAAAACGGGATCGAACCTGTTTGCCCGGCCTTACATGACCTTAGCTGTTGATAGGCCGTTAAACACCAATAAACAAACAAACAAACTCTCATTATGTCTGCACGAGAAATAAAGAAAACAAATCTACACCACTTTTCAGCATACAAGAGTAGCTTCCTTTTTACACGTATGTGCAACAGGTGTAGCAACAGATCAGCTAGCGTGTGTGCGCAGTTTGATCAGTGGCTACACTGTTTGCCATCCAATTCAACCTTACATTATGGCTTAGTGAAAAAGCAATAACAATTTTGTGGTACCTTTATCATGCTGCAGAAAACAATAAACAGACAACAAATATAGCATATTTTTCTTAATTTCCATGAACACATCTCGGTATTTCATTAGATGCCAAGACATGTTTTCATTTTAAAGCAAACTATTCAATAATTGCTGTCTGTTCATGTGTAAACCGTAGTGTGATTTTATTTTACCCAATTAAAATTTTGAAATACCCAATTGTTTCAGATATGATGGAGTGAAAATACTCAATTACTAATTACTTATCTGGAGCCCTGTGAATATATATATAATAGCAGTGATCTGCTGAGTAGAACATGACTCGTATCTAGGCAGGTTATACATGTGTGGCCCAGTCCTGAAATAAAAGTGTCACAACCGCACTAGGGGACATAACTCGTGTCATTTTAGGTTGTATGTATGGTGTTGTATGTATGGTGTTGTATGCATGGTGTTGTATGCATGGTGTTGTATGCGTGGTGTTGTATGTGTGGTGTTGTATGTGTGGTGTTGTATGTGTGGTGTTGTATGTGTGGTGTTGTATGTATGGTGTTGTATGTATGGTGTTGTATGTGTGGTGTTGTATGTGTGGTGTTGTATGTGTGGTGTTGTATGTGTGGTGTTGTATGTATGGTGTTGTATGTGTGTGTGTGTGTATGGTGTTGTATGTATGGTGTTGTATGTGTGGTGTTGTATGTGTGGTGTTGTATAATGGTGTTGTATGTATGGTGTTGTATGTGTGGTGTTGTATGTGTGGTGTTGTATGTGTGGTGTTGTATGTATGGTGTTGTATGTGTGGTGTTGTATGTGTGGTGTTGTATGTATGGTGTTGTATGTATGGTGTTTTGGTGTCCCCTGCACACTATGATTGTATTCACTTCTGACATAATAGCGTCACAACTATGAATCAAATGACTGACCATGACCTACAATTGCTATATTTACATAGTTATTTCTCTTGGTTAAAGTTTTTGTTGCTTGTTTACTATCAAAGCGGTAGGTGGGACATCAATGTTTTATGAAAACATTTTTTAGTTTATGTCTGTTTTTTGGCGTGTCTAGGGCCTGGGACCATGCTTGTGAAGGTTTCGGAGTACAATATAAATACTCGGACAATCTTATTGTGGCAAACCACATATGAGACACGCCTTGTGGTTTTGTACCTTCAGACATCTGCGTAATGTCATTAAATATGTTTACAAAATTTACAACATTTTTATACGCCCGTTTGAAAAAACGGGACGTATTATGTATTCATCTTGTACGGGTGGGCGGGCGGGCGTGCACAGCTTGTCCACACAATAACTACGTGACGGATTGTAACCAAATTTGGTATACATGTTGTTTATCATGGCAAGACAAAGAAGCCTATGATTTTGAAAAAAAATTGATACTTATCTCCCCTTGGCAGCCATTTTTAGCTCGACTATTCGAAGAATAGTTAGAGCTTATGTTGTCACCCCGGCATCACCATCACGCCTTGTTTGAGGTTTTTAGTCAAGCTTGTATATGCAATACTACTGGCCCTACACCCACCATACTTGGACAACTTCATCTCCTAGTGATGTACATCAATAACCCCTGACCTATATTTGACCTTGACCTACATTTAACCTTGAATTACTTAGTTAATTCCCCTTGGTTAAGGTTTTTAGTCAACCTTGGTTAAGGTTTTTAGTCAAGCTTGTACATGGAATAATAGTGTGCATACAGACACCATACTTGGACAACCTTTTCTCATAGGGATGTACATCAATAACCCCTGATCTATATTTGACCTTGACCTACATTTCCTCTTGAATTACTTTGTTAATTCCCCTTGGTTAAGGTTTTCAGTCAAGCTTGTAGATGGAATAATCCTGGTCCTACACCAACCATACTTGGACAACTTCATCTCCTAGTCATGTACATCAACAACCCCTGACCTATATTTGACATTGACCTACATTTAACCTTGAATTACTTAGTTAATTCCCCTTGGTTAAGGTTTTTAGTCAACCTTGGTTAAGTTTTTTAGTCAAGCTTGTACATGGAATACTATTGTGCATAAATACACCATACTTGCACCAACCTTTCTCATAGTGATGTACATCAATAACCCCTGATCTATATTTGACCTTGACCTACATTTCCTCTTGAATTACTTAGTTAATTCTCCTTGGTTAAGGTTTTTAGTCAAGCTTGTAGATGGAATACTCCTGGCCCTACACCAACCATACTTGGACAACTTCATCTCCTAGTCATGTACATTAACAACCCATTACCTATATTTGACCTTGACCTACATTTGACCTTGAATTACTTAGTTAATTCCCCTTGGTTAAGGTTTTTAGTCAAGCTTGTAGATAGAATAGTATTGTGCATACAGACACCATACTTGGATAACTTTTTCTCATAGGGATGTACATCAATAACCCCTGACCTATATTTTACCTTCACCTACATTTAACCTTGAATTACTTACTTATTTCCACTTGGTTAAGGTTTGTAGTCAAGCTTGTATATGAAATACTCCTGGGCCTACATCAACCATACTTGGACAACTTCATCTCCTAGTGATGTACATCAATAACCCCTGACCTATATCTGACATTAACCTACATTTAACCTTGAATTACTTACTAAATTTCCCTTGGTTAATGTTTTTAGTCAACCTTGGTTAAGGTTTTTATGCAGGCCGCGGCCACCTTGTTTGTCAAGCTATGTGTACATCGACAACCCTCGTAGTCGAGCTATGCTGTTTTCCTACAGCTCTTGTTAATTTTCGCACTCTGTATCATTGTCCATGCAAGTTCTACTTGACCGATCATAACCAAATTCGGTATACATGTTTATCACGGCAAGACGAAGAAGCCTATTGATTTTGAAAAATTTCCTCATTTTAACAACTCGAGTTCTACGGTACTTGACCGATCCTAACCAAATTTGGTTTACATGTTTATCACGTCAAGATGAGTTATCTCCCCTTGTTGACTGGCCTTGCCTCGACAGGCATATGTATTGTGACCTTCGGCACTCTTGTTCATAGATAAAGTCGAAAATTGACAACATTTTCAGAGTACATGCGGAATTATATAATTCCGCATGTACTCTGAATATTTTGTCAACTTTTTACGTCATTTACAAAAAATATTGTAAATTTTGTAAAAGCATTTTATGAAATTACGCATATCCGAAGATACAAAATCACATGGCGTGTGTCATATTTATGCATGTTTCCCAGAATGAATGGTGTCCGAATGCATGGGTACTTTATTTTTTTTTAAAATGTACGTTTTAAATAAATTCTATAATTATTGTGCCATCAGGTGGCGTGTACTTCGTGAGTGACCAGGGCCACTGTTCCCAAGCCTTCGCCACTGACGGACCTGTCCTCAAGCTTCTATACTATGAGGAGAAGAACGTTCTGATCACGGTCACTGAGAACTTGGCGCTATCTCAGCATGCCGTGATGCCGGAAGGCGAGACGAAAGAACTCATGAAGGTGAGAATTTGGGATCATCTTGACTGAGATACTAGTAGTACAGTGAAACCTCTCTAAACCGGACACCCTGGGAGGTCCCCAGGGTGTCTGACATGGAGAAGTTTCACTGTATATCAGGCATTCACTCATTATGGGCCATAGTTGTGTGCTATGCGATCACGAACGAACATTATCACCTGAGATAAATGACCAAGAAACCCATTATACAATAAGAGGTGTTTTCATGGTCTCCACTGTATGTTGTATTGTATTTGTGTTGCCTGTGTAAAAGGTTTTGTTTTATTTCAATGGTATTACAAACAATTGTAGAAATAAACATTTGCCATAAACCTGATTTTTGTCGCTCCCGCTTGCAGAAAGCACGATATAGTCGGCACTTTGGCGTACATACGTGTGTCCGGTTAATGTTTTTGGTTAAAGTTTTTTGTTTAAAGTTTTTCATTATACTATATCTCTGCAACTGCTTTGCCCATTACCTTGAAACTTCACATGGGTGTTTATCACATGTATATTTTCATTCTACCCCCCTCCCGTGCGGCCCCTGTTCCCAATATCAAGGTCAAATTACTTTGAAGTTTTTGGTTAAAGTTTTTCGTTATACTATATCTCTGCAACTGCTTCGCCCATTACCTTGAAACAACTTCACATGGGTGTTTATCATCATCCATATTTTCATTCTGCCCCCACCCGTGCGGCCCCTGTGCCCAATGTCAAGGTCAAATTACTTTGAAGTTTTTGGTTAAAGTTTTTTCATGTACTATATCTCTGCACCTGCTTTGCCCATTACCTTGAAACTTCACATGGGTGTTTATCATCATCTATATTTTCATTCTACCCCGCTCCCGTGCGGCCCCTGTGCCCAATGTCAAGGTCTAATTACTTTGAAATTTTTGGTTAAAGTTTTTGTCACGACCGCTTGCGGAAAACGCGATATAATCGGCACTTTGCCGTACGTACGTGTGTCCAGTTAAAGTTTTTTGGTTAAAGTTTTTCCGTCTACTATATCTTTTTTTAGTGTCCATGCCTCGCCCCAAGGCGCGACATTCAGGCCGCAGTCATCTAGTGTATGATTAAGATTTATAACGGTGATCTATCAAAATCAAAGGAGACTTGGCCAATTTAAAAACAAGAGTGGCAATTGAAAATATCTGTATTTGCATAATTATTGCTGGCATTGATGTATCAACCTATCTCAGCATGTGTTTGTGAAAAAACAAGACACACAAACTTGTAACATATGAGCTAATTGAAGATATTCAACATCAATTTGTGTCTATACCCTTGATGTTTTATGAATGTAAAAACTCAATCAATCATTAACTTCACTGTTAAATTTCTCTGTCAGTTATTCTCATAAGATCAATACATTTTTATGCCCCCACCACCGAATGGTGAGGGGGGCATATAGTGTTACCTGCGTCCGTACGTCCGTCCCGAAACCTTAACGCTCGGGTAAATGACTTATAATTTCTGTTTCCTTGTTCGGATCTGCTTCACATTTCACACATGCATTGCTCCAATGCTCCTCTACCGCCCTGTGACAAATCCACATTCGTCCCGCCCCCCACTAAGCCCAGGGTCAAGGTCACAGACTTGTTGCGTTCGAAACCTTAACGCTCGGGTAAATGGCTTATAATTTAAATATGCTTCGTTTTCTTAGGCTGCCAGCGGGGGGCATTCGTGTGCCAACAGGCCACATTTCTAGTTGAGTATACAGTGTATTGGTGCACTGATACGTTTATACATTAATCATTATTATAATTATTCCAACCACTCCCGTTGAGGAGGTGGGGTGTAAGCTGTCCCACAAACTGATTCCCTACCAAGCTAGGTCATATTACCGAGCAATTACTTGCTTAATATGAAGACAAGGAAATTATGCAAATCCATGCATATACTAAATCGGAGCACTTATTTTAGCAGAATATGCGTTGTTTATCAAAAGTGGGAGTAATAATGCTCACAGCAATGTGAAAATATGCATTGATTTTCAAATTGAGTAGTGAAAATACTGTAATAAAGTTGAAAATTTACTAAGTTGAGCTGCATTTGTTCCCTGTTTAATAATGAAGACAATAATAATGCATTTGTAAAAGTCTTGTAAATACTGTTTAGATACAAAACTTATCTGGAGCTCTGCTAAATGTTTCAACCGATGCCGTTATGTAGGTGAAGTTGAGTGGGCGGGGTGACAAGCCGATGGTGAACTGGGCGGGGAAGGGCTTGCTGGCCACGGTGACGGGGGAGGGGGTGGTGAGGATGTGGGACCTCGACACAGAGGAGAACTACATACTCACACTCGACGGACACAGCGGCTACGACTCTAATGAGAATATCACCTGCCTTGCATTCTCCGACAAGAAGAGTAAGTTTTGGGATGCATGGTATACACTGGGGCTTTGACTGGAGGAATGGGCCCATGCAATTAACTAAAGTTTATAAACTGTTTAACTCTTTCACCCATAGGTAACCAACAACCAATCCAATCGTCAGACTAGTCCATTTATAAAAAGGTGGTGTTTTTTCTTTATAAAAATATGTATCGTCACGAGCCGGCTCATCTGGAACTTCACTGTTTTGTTTCAGACAAATCCATTTATAAAAAGGGGGTGCATTTGTTCACAAGAATATGAAAATTACTTGCAAAAAGTGCAGATCCTGATGAGACGGGATCCTGATGAGACGGCTCGTCACGAGCCGGCTCATTTGGATCTACACTTTTTGCCAATATACCACTATACAGGTCTGTAGAGTTGAAGGGGGAAAAACAGTTTATAAACTTTAGTCTATTGCATACACCCCATTTCTCCGGTGACAGTTATAACCTTTAGTCAACCCCAACGAGTACATTACCTGCCTCGTATTGTCTGACAAGAAGAGTAGGTGTCGGCATTTGCCGTATAAAATGTGGCGCATGACATCTGTGTTTATAGTGTCGGTCTAGTTCAGTGCGCTAGCAGACCATGGGATAGACTAAAGTTAATACGCTGTGGCTGTGACTAAACACAAATGTCATACATCTCATTCCCCAGAGCTCCAGATAAGCTGCGTATTTGCTTAAATATCCAATTAAAATTGCCAAAAACCCAATTGAAATCAGAAGTAGCGAGTATCAAATCAAAGGACTGAAAGTCCTGAAATCCTTCGCAGTTGCGACAAAAAGTATTCTCTCAAAGAGTCGTCACAGACTGGAATGCACTCCCTAGTGATTGTGTAAATTCGAACACACTAAATAGTTTCAAAAGTTCACTCAACTCCGCCTGGAAGAAGAGACCCAGCAAATTCAACACGTGAAAATATTGTACAGACATTTTAACCATGATTTAGTTGCGCTCTCCCCCCAGTTTCAAAGACAATTATCCAATTTGACGTGGCTAAAATAGGCCAGTACAAGCCTAGCTTACAAGAAACGGCCTTCAACCAAGGTTGAACCAAGGTAGGTAGAAAATAAAAAAAAAGTACTTGCCCAGGTCAAAAAGTTACTCTTTCAGTTTTTTTTAAAAATAAATTGCTATTTCCAGTTTTTGTAATGTTGCATCTTATTTATAAAAAAAAAGCTTTTACATATGATCATTACCAAAACGTATGAGACATATTCACTATTATTGTTATTTATATTTTAAGTATTAAATGAACATAAACAAACAAATAGCAGCGAATTTGCTCCGAGGCTTGCACACTTCTTATTTTCTATAAGCGTTGAGTGACATAGATTTAGTTTAATTTATAGTGGCTATGTTTGCGTGCGCTGCGTGCTGCCTTAATTACTAAATTCAATGGTTTCGGACCCGGCGCCGACCGTTTCGTCCCAAGCCGTTATGTTCGGCGTCTGAAATGCGCGTTAACCCAACTGTATACGAGACGATATATGTGGCCGCGTATACACTAGTCTATACTCGCAGTCCTATTATTTGTTAGCCCGGCCGCGTAAAGCCGACAAATAATCCGTGAATTAAACTTGCCCGATATGGACCGTATTCAAAATCGCTAGAGATTCTAACCGTAACCGTGTACATAGACACTGCTTGAATCTTACTTCCCGCAAATTGAAGTAAACTGTAAACAACAAATGGTCGCTGAATTAATACCATTTGTTGGCCGTTATCGATGGAATTAATTGGCAATTTCTTCAAAAAAAAAAATCCTGACCTAATCTTTCACTCGCCAAACTGGGCGAGTGCCTGTAGAAAGTACTCGACCGCCACAAAAAGCACTCGCCATGGCGAGCTGGGCGAGTGAAATTTCAACCCCTGATTATTGTATCGATTCAGGTGCGCGAAATGACCTTGTCAATTTGCATAAACTGAAGCCATCACAGGCGCTCGGATTGTTCAACAAAAATAATAGAGTCGCATTTCATCACACTATCGGATTATTTAATGATTAGGATGCATGTTTTGTTGAACGGGTATATAATAAATAGGTTTTTGGATTTGTACGGAAATATATTAAAATTATTCAAACTCTAAGACAATGTTTCCTTTGTGAAGTGTATCGTACTGCATTTTCTGTGTAACGTCATTATAGATTAGTTGATGTTTTAAGTAAAATGGACACTGATTAATAATATCGATGGCTCAAGATGATTATTTAAAGCATGCGGTATGTAACTGTCAAAAAACAATGTTTCTGTTTTAAATCATCATCATTTCGCTGTCCAATGTTGGATTTTATCGAGCCATTGACCTATGACTATGTAAACGATTCTGTAATTTGTCGGCATAAAATGGCGGAAACTACTTTTCATGAGACACGAGGTTAATTGTATCAGTGCGCGTGAAAAATAATATACTCAAATTAATACATGTTAGTTTATATTATATTAAATCAGATAAACATTTTGTAATATAAATGTCGTACAGAAAAATTAACAACACATGTATTACACTACACAATATAATGTTAGCTCACTATCAGAACTATTTTTCATGGCGTATAACTACGTATAAATTTTATAACTACGTATAAATTACATGTGGAGCGGTCGATCATTGCGCTAAAAATATAACCTTCCTAACAAAATATTTATTATGAAACACGACAGTTAATATTTTATAAAATCACAAACTGTTTTTAAAAATATAACTGTAACTGAAAAAAAATGTAGCTGGCCAAAAATGTGAGTGACACTCTCTCACGTGGCGTAGCTAGAATCATGAAGCATGAAGTACGTTCGTTGGTCGACAATTACTCATTTGCATAAATCATGTGAGGTCTCAAAAACCGTATAAGGACTATATCCAAGCAAATATGCTTGGATAAAAACAATATAAACTTTGTGGTACCTTTATCATGCTGCAGAAAACAGACCACAGGTATAGCATATTTTTCTTATTTTCCATGAAAACACATCTTGGTATTCCAAGGAGACAATTCTAATGAATTGCCAAGAAATGTTTTAATTTCTAAGCAAACTATTCAATAATTGCTGTCTGTTGATGTGTAAACCGTAGTGTGATTTTATTTTACCTAATTGTATCCCCCGGACTCCGTCGGGGGATACTATGGATTTGACAGCGCGCCGCGGTCCGCGTACGCGTCCGCCGCAGACACTTCTTGTCCGGAGCATAACTCGAACACCCTTTGGAATATTTTCATGAAACTTCACACATGCATAGACCACGACCCGAAGGTGTGTCGCGCACAAGAATGACAACTCTTGCATAGCTAATTTTTTAGTTATCTCCCTTTTTTGTTTCTCGCACTGATTTCGTGTCCGGAGCATAACTCCACCACCCTTTCGAATATTTTCATGAAACTTCACACATGCATAGACCACGACCCGAAGGTGTGTCGCGCACAAGAATGACAACTCTTGCATAGCTAATTTTTTAGTTATCTCCCTTTTTTGTTTCGCGCACTGATTGACCATAACTCGACCACCCCCCTTTGGAATATTTTTATGAAACTTAACACATTCAATTAGACCACGAACCGAAGGTGTGTCGTGCATAAGAATGACAACTCTTGCATAGCTAATTTTTGAGTTATCTCCCTTTTTTGTTTTCGCTCACTGATTTCTTGTCCGGAGCATAACTCGACCACCCTTTGGAATATTTTCATGAAACTTCACACATGCATAGACCACGACCCGGAGGTGTGTCACGCACAAGAATGACAACTCTTGCGTAGCTAATTTTTCAGTTATCTCCCTTTTTTGTTTTGCACACTCTACAAACTGGACAATAATGCATGAAGACCTGTTTTCTCGTCTGCTCTGTACACCTTTTCTCTTGTGCTCTGTACACCTTACCTGTAGAGAGAACAATAGAAACTGGGAGAACCATGTGCTAGCATGGGCTAGCATGTGCAGATGTCCAGTGCTTGACCACTGTTGACCAGGTAATTTATACAGGTAAATTACTACATTGGGTACTGTGTTGAAAATATTGTGGCATTATGTGGACCTCTGCAGATATATGTAGATAAATATAGGACTATTAAAAAAAATCTGGTCTCCAATAGCAAGCATTATTATTTTTAAACTTTTTTTTTTCCTTTTTTTTTTTCTTTTTTTTCAAATTATTTTTCAATTTGACTGGAAAAAAAATCTGGGCTCCAGTATCAAGCATTATTATTTTTAAACTTTTTTTTTCCATTTTTTTTTTTTCATTTTTTTTTTTAAATTATTTTTCCATTTTTGTCCAGTAGCATAAGGTCGTAAGTGCTATATACAGACTATTCACCTGTGCATGTGCTAGCATGTGCAACTGACCACTGACCACTTACAGGTAATTTATACAGGTAAATGATTATATTACATTTCCGTAAACTGTGTTGAAAATATTGTGGCATTATGTGGACCTGTGCAGATATATGTAGATAAATATAGGACTATTAAAAAAAATTCTGGGCTCCAGTAGCAAGCATTATTATTTTTAATTTTTAAACTTTTTTTCCATTTTTTTTTTTTCATTTTTTTTTCTTCAAATTCTTTTTGTCTAGTAGCATAAGGTCGTAAGTGCTATATACAGACTATTATCATATAATAAAACAATTATTGACTAGTGAGCCATAGAATATAATCTGATATTCTATGGTTCACTAGTCAATAATTGTATAATATGTTCGGGCCAGTGAAAATTGCTTTCGGGCCCAGGCTCGAGGTCAAGGCGGGACAAGGCGAGGCATCTGATTCCGCGGAATTCTTGTTTACTTATCTCCCTTTGTTGTTTCGTGCTCTGATTTTGTATCCAGAGCATAACTCGAACACGCATATACGCATTGCTCTAATGGTCCTCTACCGCCCTGTGCCAAATCCACGTTCGTTCGTCGCCCCCTCAAGCCCAGGGTCAAGGTCACATACTTAGTGCTTCAAAAACATTAATGCTTGGGTAAATATCTTATACTTTCTGTTTTCTTTCATGGATCATGGATCATCTTCATATTTCATATACGCATTGCTCTAATGGTCCTCTACCGCCCTGTGCCAAATCCACGTTCGTCCTGCCCCACCAATCCCAGGGTCAAGGTCACATACTTGGTGCTTCAAAAACTTTAACGCTCAGGTAAATATCTTATAATTTTTATTTCCATTCACGGATCAACTTCATATTTCATATACGCGTTGCTCTATTGGTCGTCTACCGCCCTGTGCCAAATCCACGTTCGTCCTGCCCCCGCCAAGCCCAGGGTCAAGGTCACATACTTAGTGCTTCAAAAACTTTAACGCTCGGGTAAATATCTTATAATTTCTGTTTTCTTTCATGGATCATCTTCATATTTCATATACGCATTGCTCTAATGGTCCTCTACTGCCCTGTGCCAAATCCATGTTCGTCCTGCCCCCGCCAATCCCAGGGTCAAGGTCACATACTTGGTGCTTCAAAAACTTTAATGCTCAGGTAAATATCTTATAATTTTTCTTTCCATTCACGGATCAACTTCATATTTCATATATGCGTTGCTCTAATGGTCCTCTACCGCCCTGTGCCAAATCCACGTTCGTCCCGCCCCTGCCAAGCCCAGGGTTAACATCATATACTTAGTGCTTCAAAAACTTTAACGCTCAGGTAAATATCTTATAATTTCTGTTTTCTTTCACGGATCAGCTTCATATTTCATATATGCATTGCTCTAATGGTCCTCTACCGCCCTGTGCCAAATCCACGTTTGTCCTGCCCCCGCCAAGCCCAGGGTCAAGGTCACATACTTGGTGCTTCAAAAACTTTAACGCTCAGGTAAAAGAAAAGAAAATTTTGACTTGCAATTTGGCCTCATTTATTATCAAAGCGATATGTGGGACATCCGTGTTCTATGAACACATTTTCTAGTTTATTAAACTTCACACATGCATAGAAGATGACCCAAAGGTGTGTCGCACGTAAGAATGACAACTCTTGCGTCGTTAATTTCTTAGTTATCTCCCTTTGTTGTTTCGTGCACTGATTTCGTGTCTGGAGCATAACTCGAACACCCTTTGGAATATTTTCATGAAACTTCACACATGCATAGACCACGACCCTAAAGGTGTGTCCCGCAAGAATGACAACTCTTGCATCACTAATTCTTTAGTTATCTCCCTTTGTTTTTCCGTCACTGATTTTGTCTCCGGAGCATAACTCGAACACCCTTTTTTCAAACTACTTGTGTATCTGGGGAGGGGGATACACATGCGCTTGTCGACAAGCGTCCATTTCTAGTTTCTTTACTGTATGAGCGATTTACTTCATGTGCATGTTTGTCATGATCTATATTTTCATTTCCCACTCCACCCATGCTCCCCACATGCCCAAGGTCAAGGTCAAATAACTTTTTCCAGTTCAGTAGATGCATAGGTATTTCTATAGTCTCCTATGACTTCTTTATGTGCATGTTTCTCATCATCCATATTTTAATTTCCCACCCCACTCATGCTTCCCCTTCCTGCCCCACCCATGCTCTCCCCTTCCTGCCCAACCCATGCTCTCCCCTTCCTGCCCCACCCATGCTCTCCACATAACCAAGGTCAAGATCAAATGACTGAAATTGCCAGTTCAGTAGATGTATGTACATTTCTCTATTCTCCTATAACTTCTTTACTGTGTCAACAGTTGGCTTAAATAAGGATGTACTTCATATTTCATATATGCATTGCTCTAATGGTCCTCTACCGCCCTGTGCCAAATCCACGTTCGTCCTGCCCCCGCCAAACCCAGGGTCAAGGTCACATACTTGGTGCTTCCATTTCTAGTTAAAATTTTGAAATACCCAATTGCTTCAGAAATGATGGAGTGACAATACTCAATTACAAATTCCTTATCTGGAGCGCTGTTCCCCTAGTAACAATCATAGTTAACAGGGGAATGAGATGTATGGCATTTGTGGTTACAGTCATAGTTGTGGGTGGCAGGTGGGAGTATGCGATGGGTAATTTAACGATCGGGGGTTCATCCTTACCGGAATTCCGACTGGAGTCCTCACATACGTCTTTGGAATTTTGTATGTGACAGTTGATTCTGGTTATACCCCTTATATGAGTCTTACGATTATTTGTAATCCTATTTTAGGGGAAGGGGCCAAGTGACTGGTGTGGTATGGACCTGGCACCATGTCAGGTTATTCTAATTTCAGGGCTGAATACATTTTTTCTCGATGTAAATATTCCGTTCTGGTTTTGGGATTTTCCCCCAATGCAGCAGGTTAAAATGGTATTGAACCCATTTGCCAGGCCTTACATGACCTTAGCTGTTGACGGCCATCTGGTTGTTTGTCAGTTGTGGCGGTGGTCCGGGTATCTGTGAGCCCCTATTCACTTGCATTTGTTATAGACTGTGAATGGAGGAATGGGGTGTATTAGTCGACCCCATCGAGAACATTACCTGCCTAGCATTCTCAGACAGGAAAAGTAAGTGTCACGATCAGAGCTCCAGTTAAGGTGCGTAATTTGACCAACTTTGGGTGAAATTTTGTTATTTCTTCATCAAAAATGGCAAGTTGGGAGTGCTTTCGAATCGTCTCATTGAGACGATTCTAAAGCACTCCCAACTTTGATCGAGAAATAAGAAATTTACCTCCAAATTACGCACCTTAGCTGGAGCTCTGGTCGCAATGCACGTAATATAATAAACTGGGATTGTAACCAGTTGAATGCGTTCATGGCATCTGTGTTTAGTAATGCCTGATACGATATTATGTTATCAGTCGGTACATATTCGGCTAATACAAAGCTTGTATAAATATTGGTTACCCATGTATACAGACACCCTGGCGGGCGGCACCAACATGGGCAACATCGCCCTGTGGCGCTACTCTGTGCCCCCGGGCAAGAAGAACGTGGACGGGGAACAGAAATGGAAGTTACAGACGCCCGCCACCGTCGAGGGGCCCGTCAGGCAGGTCATTGTAAGTGGAACATCATGTGTAAGGTTAAATGACCACAAATTCTTTGATATTTATATACACCAACAAAAACATTCCGGGTACATATAGTCGCCGCTCCGTCCATCGGTATGTCTGAGATCTGCGTTAATATTTACGGCCACCTACTATTCATACTTTCATTCTATGGCCCACCCATGCGACCCGTGTTCAATGTCAAGGTGAAATGACTTAGCCAAAAAATCTCCCATTAGTCGGATCAATACCAAACATCACCAATAGCTTCCTCACATTGATGGCTATCCACATCTCCCTCACATTGATGGCTATCCACCCAGTGTCATTCAGGTCACCTTGTGCTTTATTTTATTTTTTCTGTCAGCCAACCATTTCTCTTCAACCGACCCTACCCATACCACCACCCCTTTCTTTATAAGAAAGGGGTGGTGGTATGGGTAGGGTCGGTTGAAAATACTGTGAAAATTAAAAGCTTGTTTGTGACATTAATCTACTAGTACTTAATATTGTTGTTATCAGCCAGTACCGAAGAGTTAATGGTTTTCCTGCCCATAAGGAGTAAAGTTTAATACAGCTATCATAAACGACCTGCCTGAACAGACATAAATCATCAACAAAGACTACAGCCATCCCTCCATCATTTCACATGATAACCGAGTTCATTCATGGAACATTGGCATGGAGGCTAGCAGTTTAGTGACGTCATGTACAGTGGAACCTCTCTAAACCGGATACCATGGGGACTCCCCAGGGTATCCGTTTTAGAGAGGTACTTTGTGTTCATGAACATACATTATCATCGGAGATAATAGGCAATAAACGCTATCAAAATTAAGCAACAACTAACTTTTCTTTGTGTCCAGGTAGGAGAGGTTTCACTGTGATAGGACATAATTGTACACAGCATATACCAGTACACGTGCCACAAAAGAAACGATAGCTATTTTGAAAGCATAAATTATCAAAACCGGCAAACGTACGCATTTGGTCAGAGTATACCTTGGTGTGCAAGTCTGTGTGACTTCGTATGGTGACCCCTACGTGATTCGCAACGGTCTGATGTCAGCATCTGATGGTTAACTGGACATTTTGTTAGTGAAATTAGCGTAATACATTTGAATTTCATGTTATATTTGAGAATAAAGTAAAATGTAATGTTTACAATACATTTATTAACACTCGTATGTATGTATCGTTTCTTTTGTGACTACGTATATGTTGTTTTGTGGTTGTTGCAGTGGGGTTTGGCCAAAGATCTACAGGCGGTGAATATGATAGCCAATGTGTACTTACGGACATGTGATTCATTGTTTTGTTCCTGTTGCAGTGGGGTTCGACCAAAGATCTACTGGCGGTGAATACCATAGCCAATGTGTTCCTGTTGAACGAACATGTGATGAGTGCCAGCTTCAGAGATCAGGTACGTCAGTCACAGCTGGTGTCTGTGGCCGCAGCAGACAAAGGGGTTCTTGCGTGACTAGAATCAGTCGACTTTGATTTTGATACAAGCCATATGATTTTGTACCTACATGTAAAAAGATGTGTGTCATATCTCATGAAATGTCTTTACCAAATTTATGATATTTACTGAAAATGGCGTCGAAAGTTGACAAAATGTTCATAACAGATGTGGAATAGAATTCTGCATTTGCTATGAATATCGTCGACTTTTGACACTGTTTATAGAAAATATCACAGTTTCTGTAATATTTTTCATGAAACATTGCAGAGCTTCTTAGTAGGTACGAAATCACATGGCTCGTCTCATTTGTGGCCAGTTTAGCTCCTGTAGCCGATTTCACCAACATTGCAAGGTATACTTTTCTAGCAAAGTATACTTTGAGGGAGTAATCATTTATTTTCCCCGAAATGCATTTATATTTCATATAGAACTAACGACTGCATATATTTGATGATTAAAAATATGCAGAATTATTATACTGAATTTATTACATTATCACAGTCAAAATGGCTGTGATAATGTAATAAATTCAGTATAATAAAAAATTGAAGATTTCTCCCTCAAAGTATACTTTGCTAGATAAGTATACATTGCAATTTTGTTGAAATATGCTACTGGTGTGCTAATGACAATTATCTGGCTGTCAGACTTGGACAAAACATGGTTGCTTTTGTTTATAACTATTCTGTGCAGCCTGCATACCTATATGGCCTGATTAAACTGCCAATTGATTGCTTAATGAATGGCGACTATGTAAATGCAGGCTGGTCTGGGTCGACTGATCGGCAAGACATAAAGCCGGCTGTTATGAGCTGTTTGCCTATTTGTTTGTTTGCATCAATATGGTTACATCAGCTGTTGTTTGTAGGGTTGATAATTTGATCAAATATTTGACTGTGACAGAAGAAATAGGGACATCTGCTAACACAATTTTGCCACCATGTAACAACCTATTGTCTTTGTCAGAAACTGTTCTTATGTTTTACTGACTGAATGGCGAACAGTGTAGACCCAGATCAGACTGCACGGATGTGCAGTCTGATCTGGGTCTACACTGGTCGCTAAGTCCATAAGCCTAATATCTCCAGTCACAGCCACATATTTGCGGCTTATGTAAATCCAGAACAGCCTCTGCATCCGCACAGTCTGATCAGGATTTGCACTGTTTGCCATTCCATCGACGTTGCATCCGACATGCTCGTAACAAGCAAAAGATCGCTGCCAGGCTACAGGAGTGCGCTATTTCATCCGTAGCTGGGATAGGCCGTGGCTTAGGGGACATGGGTTGATTGTGAGTTTCAATCCACACCATAGGCATGAAAAATACTTCCATAGTATTTCCATCCCACTGGTATGTCGGATAAGACTTTAAACTGTGGTCCCATCTCTATATGACCTTAGCTGTTGGTGGGACGTTAATCCAATTCACTTTTTGATCAGGAGCTCCACTTGTGACAAATCCATAAGCCCCATTTCGATCAGGAGCTCCACTTGTGACAAATCTATAAGCCCCATTTCGATCAGGATCTCCACTTGTGACAAATCTATAAGCCCCATTTCGATCAGGAGCTCCACTTGTGACAAATCTATTAGCCCCATTTCGATCAGGAGCTCCACTTGTGACAAATCTATAAGCCCCATTTCGATCAGGAGCTCCACTTGTGACAAATCCATAAGCCCTATTTCTCCAGTCAGAAGCACATATGTCATTATTGTTGCCCACAGACGGCGGTTGTACAGTTCGGGCCGAGCTCACTGTCAATGGAGCTGTACGCCACCAGTACCCACCACGATCTTAAGACAGATATTCAGGTCAAGGGCATCTACACCACAAAGGTCAGTGTTCAAGGTCATATGAGATGGGCCATGTGATTTCGTATCTAAGAAGATGTGCGATTTTCAAAAAGATATTTACAGAAACTGTGATATTTTTTTGAATGTAGTCGAAAGGTGACAAACGTTTCATAGCATTTGCGGAATACAATTCTGCATTTGTTATGAGCATTTTGTCAACTTTTCGTCACAAATCATATCTTCTTAGGTACTAAATTACATGGCTCACATCATATGTTGTCCATGGTTTCATGACGGTTGTCAATTTGGCTGCCTAAGACAGTGTTGTCGGATTTTGTAGTAAATATTTGCGTAGGAACTTCATATTAAAGTTTCAGCAAAATGAATACATTTGCCATATCAGACTCTTCAGACAGGGGAGATAATCAGTTGCATGTAGCTGGCATTTTCCTATTTTACAATAATAATTTTGGTGAACTATTTGTTGATTGCTAATACAAACTATTCCAATTATTTGATGATTGCTAATACATATTATATTAGCAATCATCAAATAATTGGAATAGTTCATCAAATTATTATTGTAAAATAGGAAAATGCGAGCTACATTTTACATTGTTTGTTGTCTTTTCTGTCAGTGCAAACCCTGACCGATCTTGGCCACTCAATCAGATCAGTGTCTTCGTTGTTCCCCGTGGGATCAATGAGTGAATTATGCATCAAATGAACGATGTGAAGCGTTATCCTAGTACGACCGATTTTGTGGGATAATTGTCCTTATACTTTTATTTCCCTTTGAAACACAACGGAGCGCAAGCCGTCAATATTTTACCATATTGACGTCTCGTAATTTCATATTGGTTTGTGCCAGAATTACACTTCACCTCGTAAAATATAAAACACCAGTAATTTGTTTACTTCAGTTATAGTTTGTATATTTTTTGAGGCGCATATAAATTGTGAGGGACTTGATTTGTATGTGGATATACCCCTCGTTCCGCTGCGCAATATCGCACACTACGTTACTCGTGCATACAAATCAAATAACCTACACATATCACATTTTGGCTGTTGTATTAATTCTTGATGAAGTTACAATATTACAATCTTGTTTACGTAGAAAGCTATTGTTAGTAATTTATAATGACAAACTGGCTACTACAACTTCTCACCCAGGATGTGTAAAATGGTTTTATTATACCCCCACAAACAAAGTTTGAGGGGGTATATAGGAGTCAGCTTGTCGGTCGGTTGGTCGGTCGGTCGGTCGGTCGGTCGGTCGGTCTGTTGGAAATTCCCTTCCGCTCTATATCTTCTACACCCATGCTTGGATTATCAAATGGCTTGGCACAAATGTTTCTCATGATGAGAAGGTGTGTCGCGATCAATAACCACGCACCTACGTCCAAGTTCAAGGTCACACTTGAAGGTCAAAGGTCAAACCTATCGAAATTCCCTTCCGCTCTATATCTTCTACACCGATGCATGGATTATCAAATGGCTTGGCACAAATGTTTCTCATGATGAGAAGGTGTGTCGCGATCAATAACCACGCACCTACGTCCAAGGTCAAGGTCACAGTTGAGGGTCAAAGGTTAAACCTATTGAAATTCCCTTCCGCTCTATATCTTCTACACCGATGCATTGATTATCAAATTCCTTGGCACAAATGTTTCTCAGGATGAAAAGGTGTGTCGCGATCAATAACCGCGCACCTACGTCCAAGGTCAAGGTCACAGTTGAAGGTCAAAGGTCAAACCTATTGAAATTCCCTTCCGCTCTATATCTTCTACACCGATGCATGGATTATCAAATGGCTTGGCACAAATGTTTCTCATGATGAGAAGGTGTGTCGCGATCAATAACCACGCACCTACGTCCAAGGTCAAGGTAACAGTTGAGGGTCAAAGGTCAAACCTATTGAAATTCCCTTCCGCTCTATATCTTCTACACCGATGCATTGATTATCAAATTCCTTGGCACAAATGTTTCTCAGGATGAAAAGGTGTGTCGCGATCAATAACCGCGCACCTACGTCCAAGGTCAAGGTCACAGTTGAAGGTCAAAGGTCAAACCTATTGAAATTCCCTTCCGCTCTATATCTTCTACACCGATGCATGGATTATCACACTATGCCCAGGGTCAAGGTCACAGACTTGATGCGTTTGAAACCTTAACGCTCGGCTAAATGGCTTATAATCATAAATGCCTCGTTTTCTTTGGCTGCCAGTGGGGGTATTCGTGTGCCGACAGGCCACATTTCTAGTTTTTACTGATTTATGTTGTATTTTTCTTCTCTTGCAGGATTCATTGGCGGTGTGGAATGGTCGGCGGGTTATTATTTATGAATATTCCGAGGATAGATCTGTGATCAAGGCATCCGGCTCTTTCATGACCGACTCGATGGTGGTCTGTATATACGAGCGGAACCTCTACTGTATAGACCCGGGCAAGGTGCAGGTCCGCACCGTCCAGGTATGGCCTACACTAACACATGGACAACAATTGCACAAATTGTAACTCATTACATTCGGAATAAACCTTTACCGGTAAGAATTTTTTAAAATATTAAGTATATGTCGTGACCACTCATTTGAACCGTCTCGACGAGACGGTTCAAATGGTGGTCACGACATATACATGTACTTCTACGCATGTGTAAAGAAAATATTTAGGATTTTCAACAAACAAAATGGCGTATCCTCGATGGTGATCTGCATGTACTGTGTATACCCAGGCAAGGTGCAGATCCGCACCGTCCAGGTATGGCCTACACTCACACATGGGCAACAATCGCACATTCCCTGGACTGAGTTGGAGCATGCGAAAGGTACATTTAACGATAGGGCTCATCATTAACAGAATCCCGGTATCCCTGGTTTGACCCTCGGGTACATTTTTAGCTCGCCTGCACGAAGTGCAGAAGAGCTTATGGCATACCCCCGGCGTCGTCGGCGTCGTCGCAAACTTAATGTTGGGTAAATCTCTTATAACTTCTGTTTCCTTTCATGGAACACCTTGTTATTTCATACATGCATTCCTCAGATGACCCTCTATCATGCTGTAGCAAATCCATGACCCACCTCCCACCCCTTACCCCAAGGTCAAGGTCACAAACTTAGCATGTTCATAAACTTGACGTTGGGGTAAATGTCTTATAACTTCTGTTTCCTTTCATGGAACAACTTGTTATTTCATACATGCATTCCTCAGATGACCCTCTATCATGCTGTAGCAAATCTATGACCCACCACCCAACCCTTACCCCAAGGTCAAGGTCACAAACTTAGCACATTCATAAACTTAACGTTGGGGTAAATGTCTTATAACATCTATTTCCTTTAATGGAACACCTTGATATGTCATAGATGCATTACCCAGATGACCCTCTATCATGCTGTAGCAAATCCACGACTCATCACCCAGCCCTTACCCCAAGGTCAAGGTCACAAACCTAGCACATTCATAAACTTAACGTTGGGGTAAATGTTGTGTAACTTCTGTATTTACAGGGAATGCCTTCATATTTCATACATGCATTCATCTGATGATACTCTATCGTGCTATATATAGCAAATCCATGACACACCCCCCCCCCCCCCCACCCCTTTCCCCAAGGTCAAGGTCACAAACTTAGCACATTCATAAACTTAACGTTGGGGTAAATGTCTTGTAACATCTGTTTCCTTTCATGGAACGCCTTGATATTTCCTACATATGCATTCATCTGATGATACCCTATCATGCTATCGCAAATCCATGACCCACCGCCCACCCCTTACCCCAAGGTCAAGATCACAAACTTAGCACATTCATAAACTTAACGTTGGGGTAAATGTTGTGTAACTTCTGTTTCTTTACAGGGAACGCTTTGATATTTCATACATGCATTCATCTGATGATCCTCTATTGTGCTATAGCAAATCCATGACCCACCCCCACCCCTTACCCCAGGGTCAAGGTCACAAACTTAGCACATTCATAAACTTAACGTTGGGGTAAATGTCTTATAACATCTATTTCCTTTCATGCAACACCTTGATATGTCATAGATGCATTGCTTAGATGACTCTCTATTATGCTGTAGCAAATCCACAACCCACCATCCAACCCTTACCCCAACGTCAAGGTCACAAACTTAAGCATGTTCATAAACTTTACGTTGGTGTAAATGTTGTGTAAATTCTATTTCTTTACAGGGAACGCTTTGATATTTCATACATGCATTCATCTGATGATCCTCTATTGTGCTACACCAAATCCATGACCAACCCCCACCCCTTTCCCCAAGATAAACTTAACGTTGGAGTAAATGTCTTTTTATAACTTCCGTTTCTTTACAGGGAACGCCTGGATACTTCATATGTGCATTCATCTGATAATCCTCTATTGTGCTACAGCAAATCCATGACCCATCCCCCCACCCCTTTCCCCAAGGTCAAGGTTACAAACTTAGCACATTCATACATGCATTCCTCATGTGAATAGCTATCATGCTGTAGAAAATCAGCAACTTAGTGCGTTCATAAACTTAGCGTTGGGTTAAATTTTGTGTTTACTTCTGTTTTCAAGGAGCGCATTGATATTTCATACATGCATTCATCTTAATATGCTATATCATGCTATAGCAAATCCACGACCCGCCTTCCCCCACTGACCTCAATGTCAAAGTCTACCGCACACCCCTTAACCCAAGGTCAAGTTATATAATATTCATGTTTTTTGTACAACTGTGCCAAGTTTGAGTGAAGTCTGCCAACAGGCGAGCTTCGTTGTCTTCTGACAACTCTTGTTTGCTTTCTGGTATGTTTAGAGTTGAATCCGGTTATACCCAGTATAAAATGAATAAGATTAGTGATAATCCTATTACTTTTTTGGGAGTAGGGCTAAGTGACTCTGGTATAGTGAGGGCCTTGCACCCGGTCAGGTTATTCTAATTTCAGGAGTGAATATATATTCCACAAAAAGGCCATTCATTCCTATAGTAAATTCTCGGTTCTGATTTTGGGATTTACACCCCATCACATTATGTAACATGGAATTCGACCCTGTTAACCCGACCTAAAGTGACCTTAGCTGTTAATAGGCTGTTAAACACCATTAAATCAAAATTACATCCCTGGACTGTATGCATAGTCGTATACAAAAAATACATGATTATACTCCTGGCATACGGAGTATGTCGATGGGTATATAGTTTTCGTCATTGCGTCTGTTCATCCATCCGTAAGATTTGCGTCAAGTTTTTATTTGTCGGTCCAGGTGGCGGCCGGGGTATCCGTGAGCCCCTGTTCACTTGGACTGGTTTACAAATAATTTAAACAATATAGGAATTAATGGCCTTTTTTATGGAATTTATCGGGGTATAAACTTGGAAAAGTCGCGGGAATACTGGACGAGGCCGGAAGGCCTCGTCCAGTATTCCCGCGACTTTTCCAAGTTCATATCCCCGATAAATTCCACAAAAATGCCATTCATTCCTTATAATTCCAGCATTTGAAATAAATTCATCAAGAAAATGTGTTTATTTTCCGTTTTCTTAAGAATGATTTTAACTGCGCCTGACGGTTACGGAAAGTAGTTCGGCATAGGAGTTTACTGGGATATAAATTTTGGACAGAGACTTGCTACAGACCAATCAAATGTTAGGGAATTGTTTAAATATTTGGAATTATCATGTAGTAATAAGTTACAATTCTTGTTTACAATCAACTCTCGCATTACAATAAATTTTACCTCGACCTGTTTATATCACCAGGGCACAGTGAAACAGCTGATCAGCTTCAGTGAGGTCGAAGGTCAGCCTGTCTGTCTGGACGTGTGTGGCAACTATCTCATCATTGGTACGGACCTCGGTGTGCTCAAGGTGTTCGACCTCTCCAGAAGGTGAGTGCATGTACAATTGAAGGGGTTGGTAGTCCCTATAAGGGACTTAGCCCCTTCTTCCACTTACGCCTTCTATTTATTTTGTAATCAAAATTGTGTTGATAAATGTTGCTCCTGTCACCACTGAGTAAAGGGAGTGTGGCAAATTAATCCTTTCTAAAAAAACCATCCGGGGCACAGGTGGTGTAGTAAGAACACCAGGCATCAGGGGGCCATTTCACTAAACTTTGTACAACTAAAATGTTTGTAAGTGCAAAATTATGATAGTCTGTAAATTTCACATTGGCAATGTTTTCTTGAAAACAATGAATGGATTTACATTTATTGAGCATAGGCTGCATATGCAGCCTATGCTCAATAAATGTAAATCCATCAATTGAAATTTCCAGACGATCATAAATTTGCACTTACGAACATTTTAGTCGTATGAAGTTTAGTGTTTAGTGAAACGGGCCCCAGATCAGGCTATGCAGATTTTTGTAATTATGTATCCCCTCGGGGATATAGCATTAGTCTATCCACATGCATGCATTAGTAACACCTTTCATTTCTTAATAACTACTTCACTGATTTTAATAATATAACGCCACAATGTGTGTCATGTGATGGTGTGTTGTTTTGCATACACCCCACGTCTGAGCACCCAAGATCAAGATCGCTGAGGACTTCATTTTATCAACTGATAAGACAGCCTCAGTGGTTAGCTACATTGTATCATATGTTCTACTGTGCATAATCTGTTCTTGGTCAAACGCCACAAGAGGTGAAACTGGCCAATGGCTTAAACACACTGAACACTCCATGTGCCGTATAGGATTCAGTAACAAGATTGTTATTCATATATCCCATTCCATTTTAAAAGGAAACAGTTTTATATCATATGATGATCAGGGTACATTAGATCCTCTACATTATACATATTATATTGCCTTCATCACAACTAGTCCTAAACCTTTCCTTATGTGTGTTACATACTTAACCCTTCCTACGCTGTTGACGGAAATTGCCATCTGCTGTTTTTCATTTTTGCTTTAATTCTTAAAAAAAAACTGGTTTTGACAGCACATGAGAATCGTCTCCACTGGTGCTGTCAAAACCAGGTTTTTGTCGAGAAATATTGCAAACAAAACATTTCCAGCAGACGACAACATTTAATTCAGCGTAGTAAGAGTTAAAAGAAATTACATTTGAAATCAATCAATTCCTGTTATCTAGGGAAGCGAAGCCGCACAGTCACCCGAAGAACCTACATGAGCTGGTACCCGGGTTTGCTGGCCTACTGTCATGTAAGGTGAATTGCAACGGGACCAAAGTGAGCGCCGCCGTCAAACAGGTGAGCAGGATTGACTTCACCTGTTACATAGAGAATAGTAGGTTAGTGCCGTGAATGGGAAAAAATATCTGGCAAGGCTCAGGAAACGGGATGGGCGAGGCTCTGCCGAGCACATCCCGTTTTTGAGCCGCGCCAGATATTTTTTCCCATTCACGGCACTAACCTACTATTCTATTTCTCCCGTCAACACCTACAAATGGCTGTAAAATGCAAAAATTGTATTGACTGGATATCAAAAATGTTTCACGGCACTGTGTTTCACGGCACATACTCACTGTGTTGACGGGATAAAATAACAATCTGTGACTGGTTCAGTGAATAGAATATTTTTAGCAGGTAGTCTAGTTTCAATTTTTTTCATTGGCCAATCAAGCTGACTGATTTCAAAGACCGATTTCAGGAACATGCTTAATATTTAGCCACTGTGCAAGTATTCTACAAGTTTGAACTCCAAATGTAACTGTTTCATTGACTAATGAGCTATCTCATCAGGATCAGAAATTAAAATAAAAACCACTTAATTAATTAATTAAGCTGATGTAGTAATCTTAGCCAAAAAAGGTTAAACAGTCATCCAGTCCATAAGTCTACCACATAACGGCATGGAGGGAACGAGACGGACTCTGAGCTACATTTCTGTAGCCTATTTCATCAAACTTGCAAAGTATACTTTTCTAGCAAAGTATACTTTGAGGGAGAAATTTTCAATTTAAGGATAAATTTATAAATTTTTATTGTACTGAATTTATTACATTATCACAGCCATTTTGGCTGTGATAATGTAATAAATTCAGTATAATAATTCTGCATACTTTTAATCATCAAATATATGAAGTCGTTATAGTTCTATATGAAATAATGCATTTCGGGAAAAATAAATGATTTCTCCCTCAAAGTATACTTTGCTAGATATTAAGTATACTTTGCAATGTTGATGAAATCGGCTGCAGATGGACGCTGAGCTATATTTCTGAACCATTCGGTCACAATCATTCAATCACCAAGTCGGTCAAGCAATTGTCTGATTGATAATCCAGTCAGTCCAATTTACTAATCTACCACATTGCAGCATGGTGTGAACCTGACGGACGCGAAGCTGTATTTCTGGGACCTGGAGATTGACTCGCTGTCCTACTTCAACTTTGAGACGGGTAAGGGCGAGCAGGACGACTACCCGCCAGAACAGATGCTGGGTGTCGGCGCCGGCAGTGCCATTGAGATGAGCGACGCAGACAGGTACGCTGCCACCATGCTTGTCTGTTATCTTCTTTATCAGGGGTGGGAATTCTCAGGATATATCCTGAAATCAGGATTTGAGGTTCCTGATAATTGCAGAAAAAATACTAATGTCTACATTGGAAGCACACTTGTATGCGTTTGTGGGTGCAAACATATCGATGGTCTAGTAACATAAGGTCGTAACTGCTATGCTTTAGCATAGCAGTTACGACCTTATGTTACTAGACCATCGATATGTTTGTTTATGTAGCCATTTTCAGGAGTTTGCATTTGGAAGTGTTTCCAACCCTGTGTATTTAATGGAAGACACAAAGGTGGCTGTTGTAGACAGGTGGCTGTTGTAGGGAGGTTTGATATAAAGACAATTGTCCATTTAGGATATAAAATATTGTTGTAGAAAGGTTGCCATTGGGAGGGTATGTGGGTAGACTGTCTCCAAAGGTGTCTGGTTTGGAGATGTTCCACCGTAATAAGGGCAGTGTCATAGAGAGGAGTTCGGGTTCAAACAGTTCCCTCGTGCCACGGCAAACGTTTACCAATGGCTGGACATTGTCGAACCATATAGTTACCTTACAAACCTATCCACAGAGGTAAGGACCAGGCAGCGAAGGACATCGCGGGCCGGTTCCCGATCTGTCACCACTGGGACAACCATGACCCGAAGCTGGTAGTGTGTGAGGCCCGTGTTATCCCAGCTAAGTTGGATAAGGACGAGGCAGAGAAACACCATCACCGAGCATCACTCACGAAGGCTATCGAGGAGGGACCGGTACGTTGGACATTCAATTGTTGAATTGAGTAAATACAACTGGCACTGTCGTTGGCAAATGAGAAAAATTTAAAATATTTTGAAATTTTCATGTAGCTTTTTAAAGCTTATTCCGACTATAATATGAGACACGCCGTGTGACTTGTACCTTCGGGCATCTGCATAATTTCATTAAATACATTTACGAAATTTACAATATTTTTTATAAATAAAGTCAAAAGTTGACAACATTTTCAAAGTACATGCGGAATACTCTGAAAATTTACTCAACTTTTGATGCCATTTATGGAAAATATTATAAATTTTGCGAACGTATTTCATGAAATTATGCAGATGTTCGAAGGTACAAAATCACATGGCGTGTCTTATACATTAAACTTACTTTGATATGATATCACAACTGATTAACCATCTTCTCCATTGGCAGGTTGAGGTGATGGTGGTGTCGTTATTCTGTACACCGGAGAATGGGATCCTGATCCAGGACAGCTTCCCGCTGTCTGACGAGTACAACTGCCTTCTCGGTATCGAGGTGCCTTATTACTACTTCGTCCGCAAGGTGAGTCAAATTCCACCATTTGTTCCACCGTTTTACCCTACTGGAAAACCTCTCCAAACCAGACATTGTGATACACCTCGAATATGGCTGTGACTGGAGAAATGGGGTTATGGGCTTTGCGACCAGTGTAGATCCACATCAGTCTGATCAGGACCTGCACTGTTCGCCATTCCATCAATGAAACCCCAACCAATCAATCAATTATTCAAAATCAATCAATCAATATTTATTTGTGTATTAGATGGAGATCTCGGAGAAGGAGAAAGACAGTTGGAGAATGACCATGTGGTGAACACCGAGACATTTGACACTCTTCTACATTCAGACCTCTCCTGAGTCACAATTGTACTTTCATTCAGTGTGCATAATATATAATTTATTCAACTATCATTTTGAAATACAGGAATAATTTCCCCAAGATGTTTGTAAATCTATATTCAACTATCATTTTGAAATACAGTCGAACTTCGATGGGTCGAACAGCCTGCGTGGTTAAGTTTTAGTTCGACCCATCCGTTGTTCGACCCATCGGGATTTTCTACTGTAACCATTACAGATCGACGAGTTGGTCAGTGTACTAAGTGAAACAAGTCGTCATTACGACACGTTGTTTCATATAAATGCGCTTACATTTGCATTTACGGTTGATTGTCACAGTCGTTTATTAACAGAAACAGGCTTTAATAAAATAAAGAAAGCGGCAAACTCATGTGTGTTTTTATTTACATAGCCATTATACAGCAATAGAACATGAGAACAACAGAAAATGATTACGAAATAGAATTGGCGGACTTGATTGCCCCGTCCGATACGATCATGCCCAGTCGCCCCATCACATGTTGATTTACAACTTAACTTAAAAGGCCAGATGCTTGGGTCATTAATTAAAACCGAGCGATATTTCATTCCACATGTCCCATAAATTACCACTTTAATTAACTAACAACTTCGCCGACATTGGTCAATGCATAATTACCACGTATGCTGGTCATGACTGCCGTTATTGTATACGCTCAAATGACCACTTGAGATTTGTTTGACAACCGGTTAACAATAGGTGTGAAAGTCAATCAACTAGTCTGGAGACAATCGTCTGACATGTTCGAGTTTATGTGGTGTTTATAGTGGATTTATACACGACCGGGCGTGACAGCGATTCGAGGCATTGAGGGTTGTTCGACTTTCACAAGTTCGACCTATACCGGGTAGTTTTAACGTATTTATATAGGAATTATGCCGGGACCTAAAGGCTAGTTCGAGGCAAGCATGGCTGACGAGTTTACCAGGGTTCGACCCATCGAAGTTCGACTGTACAGGATTAATTTCCTCAAGAAGTTTGTAAATTCTATATAGAATTTACAAACGTCTTGAGGTTATTAATCCTGTATTTGAAAATGATAGTTGAATAAATTTTCTATTCAACTATCATTTTGAAATTGTATATTATTGTCTCATATGACCTATTAACCAATTAGATGGAGATCTCGGAGGAGGAGCAGAGCCAGTTGGAGAATGACCACGTGGTGAACCCCGACACATCGGCACTGATCTACCCGAAGCTGGTGTCACGACAGACAATGCGCGACTTCGTGGGCCTGGAGAGGAGTGACAAGGGGACACGTGAGGCGATGCTCAACTTCAGCTACTTCCTCACCATCGGAAACATGGACGAAGCATTTAAGGCCATCAAGCTCATCAAAAGGTTTGTGGTGCATTTGAAGGTAGAAAAGGATGCTAAGCCCTTTCCATTTGTGGCTGTGACTGGAGAAATGTGACTTATGGCTTTTCGACCAGTGTAGATCCAGATCGGCCTGTGCATCCGCACAGTCTGATCAGGATCTGTACTGTTTGCCAATGAAACAACCATCACGAGTATCATCAGTATATGTCATTATCAGGCTACAGGAGTGTGTTATTTGATCATAATTCCAGCACAAAAATATTTACACAATTCCCTAACATTTGATTGGTCCGTTGTAAGTCTCCGTCCAAAATTTATAACTCCATGCCGAACTACTTTCCGTAACCGTCAGGCGCAGTTAAAATAATTCTTAAGAAAACGGAAAATAAACACATTTACTTGATGAATTTATTTCAAATGCTGGAATTATAAGGAATGAATGGCCTTTTTGTGGAATTTATCGGGGATATAAACTTGGAAAAGTCGCGGGAATACTGGACGAGGCCTTCCTTTTTTTTTTTATTCTTTTTTTTTTAATTTATTTTTTTTTTTTTTTTCCGAAAATTGTAATTTTTTATCGCCAATTGTTTATTTTTATTGCCAATTGCGAAAGTGACTTTTCCAAGTTTATACCCCCATAAATTCCACAAACAGGCCATTCATTCCTATAATGAGCTTCATTAGCCACAACTCAAAAACACATTTCTCCAGTCACAGCCACATTTCAGTTAGTATGTATGTAGTAGGCCAGTCAAAGCTTGTTATTTGTGTATTAAGTAGAAAATTGAACTGCGGTGACAGTATGGGTGGCAGTGACTGTCTGTATAACCCTGCATGGGTTACTCCGTATAGATGAGCGTGTCTATATTGAGTATGCTGGTCTTCTTTCTCAGCAGGTCTGGCGGGGAGTCTTTCCTCTTTGTCCGATGAAAGTACAGGTGGCAGTGACTGTGTGTTGACTCTGTATAGGTTACTACATATAGAAGACAAGCATGTTTATACTGAGTGTGCTGGTCTTCTTGCTCAGCTGGTTGGGTGGCAAGTCATTGTTCCTTTTTGTCCGTGGCTTCTTCTTCCTCTTCGGGTGGGAGATGTGTACTTGTTACTTGTTTAATTCAGCGTGTCATGTTTACAGTGAGTCGGTGTGGCAGAATATGGCGAAGATGTGCGTGAAGAGTCGGCGACTGGACGTGGCGAGTGTGTGTCTTGGCAACATGGCTCATGCCCGTGGGGCCAAGGCTCTCCGAGAGGCCATGAAGGAACCAGAACTCGACGCCAAGGTTGCCATGTTGGCCATGCAACTCGGGCTCTTTGTAAGTCACGTTTCTTGTCCTCTTTGTAAGTGATGATTCCATTTTGGCCATGTTCGTTTATGTCACGCCTGCTTTCCGAAGTGGGATTTTGGACAGACGCATGGATTTCATTGTGATCACACTGATGTCTATGCATCCGTACGGAATCTGCGTTAAAGATTATAATTACGAACATCTCTGCAACCATAAGTTGAATTGACTTGAAACTTTATTATCATCCATACCCGCATGCCCAAGGTGAAATTTTATAAAACTGGCTTGAACTGCAGGCAGTGACCATCACGTTTTATCTCCCGACTTTCTGAAGATGCCTGATTCTGGCATCGCCCAATAACCAAAATGTTTGGTTTTTCATCTTGGGCTCTTGTAAGTTGCAGTTTCTTTTTACCTTGGTTATTCAGAGCTTATATCGTCATTATGGCATCGGTGACCATGTCAGACTCGGGTCAAGTTTCTAACTTCAATACTTTTAGGTCTACAGCCAATATACTTTCAGACAAAGCTCATGCTGGGGTATGATGTAAGCCCAATTTACTACATAGTAATGTAGTACAGTGGGGTCAACGTGTAAGTGCACACACGAACGAACACGACAGGTTGGAACCAACCTGTCGTGTTCGTTCGTGTGTGCACTTACACGCTGACCTCACTGTAAAAAACATTGTGGCCCTGACCAGGCTATTCTGTTGATTCATTTGATCAGTTCTAATGAAGAATGTCTGCTACCACGTAACCAGATAATGTAGACTATTTTGTATTGCGATTATATTGTACAGTGAAACATCTCTAAACCGGACACCCTGTGAGGTCCCCATGGTATCCGGTTTAGAGAGGTTTCACAGTAATTAAGCATTCCATGAACATTTTTTGTCATTTTCAATCACAGACATGACTATCAAATGAATTACAGTGATACCCATTTAAATTAAACACAATGGAGTCCCTCAGAGTGTCCGGTTGAGATAGGTTCTACTGTAATTTTATTGTATATCTATTTCATTCTGATTCACAGGAAGATTCCGAGAGATTACTGAAGAACTGTAAGAGATACGACTTGCTGAATGACTTCTATCAGAACGCAGGCCAGTGGGGCAAGGTAAGGCCATTTGATTCAGCGATGTATCTACCCTCACTTCTTCCCGTGAACTTTGTGCAAACATGCCTTTAGCACATATAGAAATTCTTAAATGCATAAGATGCCTTTAACAAAAAAAACCATGTTCAGAGCTCCAGATAAGCTGCGTATTTGCGTAAATGCCCAATTAAAATTGCCAAAAACCCAATTGAAATCAGTAGTAGCAAGTATCAAAAAGCAATAACAAATTTGTGGTACCTTTATCCTGCTACAGAAAACAATAACCAGACCACAAATATAGCTTTTTTTCCCATGAAAACACATTCTCAATTACTAATTCCTTATCTGGAGCGCTGCATGTTGTTGACACAATGGGGATTTCAGTTTTGCATTTGCTCTGAAATGTTTTACTAATGTTACATGCCATTTACAAAAAAAAAAATAATGTTGATATCCAAGCCGATTCCAAGCCGATTTTGAAGAACAAAACACATGTAAAGTAAAGAATATACACCACAGCATCTTGGAAAGGCAGTATCAATGGGTTTCACTAAAATTTATAATTGGTATTGTTCATAATTTCCAACCACGCACAATGTCATGTCATGGAATGTATGTATACTGCTTTTAAAGTAGAACCAATCCAGACCAGGGTGTCCGGTTTGGATATGTTCCAATGTATTTCTGGTATATGAGAAGTCACAGGGATTCTGCTGGGGAAAATAAATCGCCACTTCAACAAAAAAAAAAGAAAAAAAAGAGAATAACCAATAGGATAAAAAATTACAATTTTCGAAAAAATAATAATAATAAAAAAAAAGGATTATTTTTTTCTCGAAAATTGTAATTTTTTATCGCCAATTGTTTATTTTTATCGCCAATTTCGAAAGTGGCGATTGCCAGCGGAATCCCTAAACCCGTATATTCTGGACAAATCCGAACGCAATTTCAGGCAATGGAGACGGCCGAGATGTACGACCGGATCCACTTACGGACGACGTACTACAACTACGCCAAACATCTCGAGGCCAAGGGAGAATTCACTGAGGCCATACCAAAGTAAGCACAAATTTACACTGCATTGCAACTATTAAACAGTAACTTCAGAAAAGAAAACGGGCCATTTGCTCGACAAATTTTCTGGGCTCGTATGCCCAGGTATAGAAGGTTCTTTGAGCCAATTCCCACCCTTAAAAATAAGTAGGGCCACTGTATTGTGTTACTCACTGTATTGTGTTACTCACTGTATTGTGTTACTCAATATGATGCAAACTGACACATGATTGGGTGTGAAAGTTCTTGGTCCATCACAAATGTTGCTCTTGTTTAGTTTGAAATGAGACTTTTGTAAATATTATGTTCCGTGCTTCAAATGTGTTATCTGGTCCGGGTCTGCACTATTAACAAACGCAATTGCATGTATATATAAACCTGATTTTTGTTTTCCCCGCTGTGAGTCGTAGAAGTCACAATTCTGGCATCGCCATTGTTGTGCACATTAACCATTTTGGATGTACGTCCAAATATTTGCTAGATAAGTATACTTTGCAATGTTGGTGAAATGGGCTACTGATGTGTTAGTCAGATCTTTACCAAATTTTTTAAAATCTAGCTTTTCGATAATGATAGCTAACAACCTTGTATCATTCATTTATTAATTATGGATCGTCGCCTTGGCCAAAATAAGGCTGATCAAACATTTTTTTAATTTGTTTGTCACATGTAATTTGTTGCATAATGTGAAATGCAATATCATTATATTTCAGTTTTGAAAAGTCTGACACCCACAGATTTGAGGTGCCGCGGATGTTGTTTGACGAGCCAGAAGCTCTCGAACAGTACATAATGAAACACAAGGACCAGTGAGTTGATCATTTTTATTTATTATCCTTGTGTGGAAAGCCATTTTGAACATCTGTACCATTATTCTTTATGTGTAATTCAGCGTTGAGACTTGATAACTCGTTTTGACAATGGATCGGTTACCGCCGATGTAAATAAATAAATAAACGGTACTTAATTCTTCGTGAAAGTTTTACGATTTTGTAAATAATGTTTAGTACATGTCTTTGGTGCACTATATGTCATAACAATCTGTCTGTTTGTTAGGAAGATTTTAAAGAAAATCTGCTGTGAAAATGACGTCAAAGATTATATCACGTCGAAAAAACGTCATTCGGAAATGTTCGGAAACCACGTAATTCCGTGCTTGATACAGTCAATCAATTAATCAGTTGCCACTGCCCATTGCAGGTTGCTGCACAAGTGGTGGGCACAGTACATGGAGAGCTGTGGAGAGATGGAGACGGCTCTCCAGTTCTACGAGACGGCCCAGGACTATCTCTCCCTGGTCCGCGTCTACTGCTACTGCGGCAATATGGATAAGGTACATGTACATGCTGACTTCCTGCACTAATGGGGGGTCGTAGCTAGTTATTTCCCTTTGCAAATATATTTATAGAGATCCGGTCCTAGTTATTTTAGTGTTTATTTCTTACTGAATAACTTGCAAAAATAAAGACTGCTAACAGGGTAGACCCAGATCAGACTGCACTATTTCACAGTGTGCCTCAGTGTGTCGGTGAATTAGCCATTATGATCCAGCTAAATTATGCATTAATATCAGTATCAATGTGTATGATCACGTGGTACTAACAACAACTACAAGTACTGAAACTTCCAGAATCCATCCGATTGAAAGTATGTATTCTTTTATATTTTCCTTATTACATAACGGATTTTGATGAAATATGGCGCATCAAACGCATCTTGTTAAGCTGCATTTGGTGGTCTCTGTATTTTCGCCCAAACTTCTGTTGCTTTTGCGAAGAATCTATTTCCGTGTCTGTGACACGGAAATCGATTCTTTGCAAAAACTGTGCCAAACTCCAACTTTCATAAAAATCCATTGCATATTAAGGAAAATGTCAAATAATACTTACTTTGTGGAGTGGGCGACGTTGTTGTTGTTGTAACCACGTGATCATGCACCTTGATAGGTGATCAACCCCTTCACACATTGTTGAGAAAAAGAAATAATCCCTTTATTATGTTATCAAATCATGGTTAACAGTTACATTGCGGGAAACGAAAACTGTCGTCTGCTGTTGGTACACATTTTTGACAGCACTTTAGAAATGATTCTAAAGTGCTGTCAAATCATGTTTTTGATGTGAAAAAATGGAAAATAAACAGCAGACAACAACATTTAATTCAGCACTGTAAGGGTTAATATGTTGTGTGGGCATTGTACTTGTATCGGGTGTGTGATTGTGTTACCTGTGACCTGCTAGGCGTCGGAGATTTGTAACGACACCGGGGACAAGGCGGCCTGCTACCACCTCGCCCGACAACTGGAAAACCAGGACAAGATTAAGGAAGCCATTAACTTCTTCCAGCGAGCAGAGGGCTTTGGCAATGCAATCAGATTGTGTAAGGTATGTCACAGTCTGTTGTCCCTATATGGCCCGCATTAAATAACCTTAGCTGTTGATAGGCTGTTAAATACCAATCTATCAATGTCCCTATGTGGGTTTCCAGCCGGCAAATGGAACCTTACAGTATTTTCAATATTGCCAGTTTAATCCTTCCTACGCTGTTGACAGAAATTGCCGTCTGCTGTTTTTCATTTTTGCTTTAATTCTTAACAAAAAACTGGTTTTGACAGCACATGAAAATCGTCTCCACTGGAGACGATTCTCATGTGCTGTCAAAACCAGGTTTTTGTTGAGAAATATTGAAAATAAAACATTTCCAGCAGACGACATTTAATTCAGCGTAGTAAGAGTTAAGTCCATGTATGTTCACACCATTAGGATGTAATTGTTTTATTATTTGCATTAGATTCTGATTAATTTATGGTCACAAATATTATGCGGTGTTTTTCGTCAACCAGCGTGTTTTACTTTATATGATCTGCGACATAAACAAAGCAATGAATGTGGCATCCCTGCCTCTTATAGCCATTGGATTAATGGAAAACTAAATGTCAAGTCCTATTCATTCAAATGACAATTAATCTTTTAATATCATTCTATTTACTACAAGTAGATCTTGTTATTAAATGGCCATTAAAGTGGCTGTCTCAGATGCGGGTAATTTAAGCAAAACCGTTGGTAAAAGAGCATTTAACAGTAGTTAAAACAGTATTTTCTGAACATAGATGACACTATAGTGTCCTGAAAAAAGAAAGGTAAATTTAGCATGAAATTTCCTCGCCTTAATGTTTACGACATCGAATGCCGATATGCAAATGCGATAATTAACCAACAAATGCATGTTTATGACCAAGAACAAGTTGCGACTGTATTCATACAATATCCTTTGATACATCTCAACTGCTTTTGTGAAATGCTTGTGAAATAACATCTGAGATACAGCCACTTTAAACACCCACTGAATTTAACCCTTTGAGCACGAAAGGCCGCTATAGCCGTTTATGCAAACAGTGCAGATCCAGATGAGCCGGCTCGTAACGAGCCGTCTCATCAGGATCTGCACTTTTTGAAAGCAACTTTCATATTTTTGAGAACAAAAAATACCCCCTTTTCATAATTGGACTGGTCTGAAAATCATTTTGTGATGATTGGATTGGCTGCAAAATTAACATATCAAAATCCATTCAAGTTTCTTTAATAGGGGTGAAAGGGTTAAATCAATGTTTAATAGATGCTTTATATTGCCATTCAATCAATCAATCGATCCATGCCTGTAGGAGCACCACTACGAGGAACAGCTGATGAATCTAGCGTTGCTGGGTCGGCCGACGGACATGATGGACGCGGCCCGCTACTACGAGACGGTGCCCTCACAGCAGGACAAGGCCGTCATGTTGTACCACAAGGTAGGCCGCAATCAAAACACCATTGGACTCGTGTTTCCATCAGAACCAGTTGACAGTCTAGTGGACGTGCATTGAACTTCAATATATTAAGCCTTAGAATGGGGAAATAACAAATGGAGTCTACTGTAGTTTTAGATTTTGTCTGTCTCAATAAAAGATGGTTTGACAGCACATTAGAATCATTTCCAATGGAAATGATTCTAAAGTGCTGTTAAACCATGCTTTTGATGAGAAAAATAGAAAATAGAACACAAACATCAGACTGCAAAGGTCATACTTCCATCTCTGCCTTAGCAGTAAAAAATATGCGCATCGTATGGTCTATATTGCAGAATGTGAATTCCTCCACGGCGCTAAATATGGCGTTCTCCTAACAAGCTCAAAGCTACTCCTACTATATTTCAGGCGGGGAATTTCTCTAGGGCGCTGGATCTGTCGTTCTCATAACAATATGAAAGCTACGTGTATTCTTCAATAATATTCACAAGTGACTTTCGTGTGGTATGGACCTGGTGCCCCCCCCCACCCCCCCCAATGCAACAGGTTAAATACGTTGGTCCGGCCTTAAATGACCCTAGCTGTTGTTGATAGGTCATTAAACACCTATAAATTAAATCAATACTATTCTTCAACTTTATTTCAGGCTGGCTATTTCTTTAGGGCGCTGGATCTTTCTTTCTGCTAACAATATCAAAGCTATATGTATTCGTCAACTTAATTTCAGGCGGGGAATTTCTCGAGGGCACTGGATCTGTCATTCCGTGCGAAGCAGTTTGGGGCCCTACAGATGATCTCTGGGGACCTGGACGAGCGGGCAGACCCGGAGCTGTTACAGAGATGTGCCGACTTCTTCCTCGAGAACGGCCAGTATGACAAGGCTGTCGACTTGCTAGCCATCGGCAAGAAGGTAGCTGTCTATAACTGGCTGACATTTTAACCCTTTCACCCCTAAGTAACTGGAATAGATTATGATATGTTAATTTTCCGACTAATCAGATTGTCACAAAATTATTTTCAGACTTAGTTAATTTATAAAATGGGGATTTATTCTATAAAAGATTGAAAATTGCTTGCAATAAGTGCAGATCCTGATTGTTAGAAGCAGTGCAAATCCTGATCAGGCTGTGCCGATGCACAGGTTGATGTGGATCTACACTGGTCACAAAACCCATAAGCCCACTCGTGTAACCTAATAGCGATCGATATTGCTTGTTAGAAGCATGACGGGTGTTTCATTGATGGAATGGCAAACAGTGCATATCCTGATCAGTTTGTGTGTGGCTATATACTGGTCGCAAAACCCATAAGCCCCATACTTTCTCCAGTCACAGCCACATATGACAGTATACAGTGTACATAGGCATAGCAGGGATCGCTAAATGGCTACAATTTCCCTAAATATGTTAAGAAACCAGCAGAAAGTCAGAGAAATGAAGATTCCTATGAAAACCAAAAAACAGCTACTAAATATCTATGTCATGAACATGTGTGTGGCGATCTTGTTGTTTCAATTGGTTTAACTATTCAAAATATCATCAAAACCCCATTATTTTACCCAGTTCTGTTGTTCACAAATGGCACCAAGCTCCAGGACAAATATTTATTTTAAGTACAAACAATATAGATGAGGCTGTAAGAGTAGCAGATCAGGAGTTAGACTTACCAAAATGCCATTAGCCCGATTTCTACAGTTATTGACACATTTAATTTGTCAATATCTCTCCTCTCGTCAGTACTGGGAGGCATTGAAAGATTTGCATGGACGAGCATGTGGAACTGAACGAGGACCTGTCAGAGAAGCTGACCCCGGGGAAGGAGGAACTGGGTGGGGACGTGATGGAGAGGATGAAGATACTGGAGGCCATCGCGAGGTCTGCATGCACCAGGGACAGTACCACCTCGCCACAAAGAAGTTCACGCAGGCCGGCAATAAGATGAAGGTCGGTGGTAGTTGCATTTAGAGCCATGCCCTTTCGCACCACAAAGTAATTTTTTTTTTTAAGTAATAGGCTCTTATAGTCCATCTATCTATCTATATATACTGCTTACACTCCCATTGCAGGTATTATGAACAGGTATTTTATTTCAAATATACAATCGTGTTCATACAATTTCAAATACAATCAAGGTTCCCGGTAATTAGCCATCAGTCTGTTGTAGTTGTCCTTTATTCCCTATGTCCTTTCACCTCAAAGTTTTGTTCTTATTTTTTAAGAGAAGTCTGGGCTATTACATGTTAAATTTCAGGTTTGTTAGAAAATGAGTCATTTTGTAGAAATTAAGAGGCTACATGTATTTTCAAATAGTGCAGATGGCTCGTTGCAAGCTTGCAAGTGGATCTACACTGTTTGCAAACACATAGAGAATGCCAGATTACTGTCTTTTGATATCAAGTTCATCTGGTGAGGCCAGGGGCCTATTTCATCAACATTGCAAAGTATACTTTCCTAGCAAAGTATACTTTGAGAAATTTTCAATTTTAGAATAAATTTATTATTTTTTATTATACTGAATTTATTACATTATCACAGCCAATTTTGGCTGTGATAATGTAATAAATTCAGTATAATAATTCTGCATAGTTTTAATCATCAAATATATGCAATCGTTAGTTCTGCATGAAATAATGCATTTCGGAAAAATCAATGATTGCTCCCTCAAAGTATACTTTGCTAGGAAAGTATACTTTGCAATTTTGATGAAATCGGCTACAGGAAAGCTATCGCCGAGGTCTGCATGCACCAAAAAAACAGGGGTGCATAACAGTGTTCTGCAGACATATTCTCTAATCTTGTCATTGTTCCACCAGGCGATGAAGGCTCTACTGAAGTCCGGCGACACGGACAAGATCATCTTCTTCGCGGGCGTCTCGCGTCAGAAGGAGATATACGTGATGGCCGCCAACTATCTTCAGTCCCTCGACTGGCGGAAAGACCCGGAGGTGATGAAAAACATTATTGGGTTTTACACGAAGGGACGTGCGTTGGACTCGCTAGCGACGTTCTACGACGCGTGTGCTCAGGTCGAAATAGATGAGTACCAGAACTATGACAAGGCCCTCGGGGCGCTGGGAGAGGCCTTTAAGTGTCTCGGTAAGGCCAAGATGGCCGACGAACAAGCGCAGGAGGAGCGACTTGGTCAACTCAAGAATAAAATCACGCTCATCAAGAAGTTTGTCACGGCACGCAGGTGAGGTGTCTTACTTACTTTCTTGTCTTTCTGTACTTAAACATTAACCCTTTCAACACCACAGGCCTGTACAGTGTTATTAGCAAACAGTGTAGATCCAGATGAGCCGGCTCATGACGAGCCGGCTCATCAGGATCTGCACTTTTTGCAAGTCATTTTCATATTTTTGAGACCAAAAACACCACCTTTTCATAAATTAACTAGTATGAAAATCATTTTGTGACGGTTGGATTTGTTGCAAAATTAACATATCAAAATCAATTTCAGTTACTTAGGGGTGAAAGGGTTAACCCTTACAATGCTATATTAAATTATGTCGTTCTGGTGTTTACTTTTTATTTTCCATTTTTCTCATCAAAAACATGGGTTGACTTGTAGTGTATCTTGCGTGGCTGATGATTTCATATGATATTTTTTACTTCTATTAAATCATCTCAAATGTTGCATTTGCCCACATCATACATTGGAGGTGAACTAATCACATCATGTGTTTACTGTAGTGGTCTCAGTGCCTGGCACCGGATCAGGACACTGTCTTTCAGTGCTGAAAGATTTTATTGTACAGTGCCCCCCACCCCCGCCCCACGCGCCGCCCCCCCCCCCCCCCCACCCCCAGTATGTAAAGATTTTATGCAATAATTACTTTATTTCTTACATACCTTCATTACCATTGCATACATTGTTTGAATATGCAGAGAATTGCTTTTTCAGTCGTTTCAGACCATTTCATATATTCCATCAGTTGGTTAACATACTGAATATTATTATTGACTGTTTCAAATATGCATAAAACTGTTGATTGGCTGCTTAAATTCGTGTAAAATAGTTGATTGGTTGCTTCAAATGTGTGTGACATAGTTAATTGTTTTCAACTTTGTATCAGGGCTCCAGATAAGGAATTAGTAATTGAGTATTGTTACTCCATCATTTCTGAAGCAATTGGGTGTTTCAAAATTTGAATTGGTTAAAATTAAATCGCACTGCTGTTTACACATCAACAGACAGCAATTATTGAACAGTTTGCTTCAAAATGAAAACATGTCTTGGCATTTCATTAGAATTCCTTGGAGACAATTCTAATGAAATACCAAGATGTGTTTTCATGGAAAAATAAGAAAAAATATGCTATATTGGTGGTCAGTTTATTGTTTTCTACAGCATGATAAATGTACCACAATTGTTCTCATTGCTTTTTGATTCTCACTACTTCTGATTTCAATTGGGTTTTTGGCAATTTGAATTTGGTATTTACGCAAATACGCAGCTTATCTGGAGCTCTGTGTTTATAGAGACTACCAGGCTAGTCTTTATTGATATCCGGTTTATCAGGCAAGGCTTTCAAACATGTAGGAATTCTGATTTTGTGATTGTGATTTTGTACCTTGGACATCTGCGTAATTTCATTAACCCTTATACCGCTACTTACAACAATTGCCGTCTGCTGTTGCTTTTATATCTTGCCTTATTTCTCAATAAAAACATGGTTTGACAGCATTTCAGAATCATTTCCAATGGAAATGATTCTGAAGTGCTGTCAAAGCATGTTGTAAAGTATTCTAAAGTGCTGTCAAAGCACGTTTTTGATGATAAAAATGGAAAATAGAAAATAAACAGCAGACGACAAAAGAAATAAGATAGCAGTCTAAGGGTTAAATACGTTTACAAAATTTACAATATTTTCCATAAATGGCATCAAAAGTTGACACAATTTTCAGAGTACATGCGGAATTATAATCCACATGTACACTGAAAATTTTGTCAACTTTTGACTTTATTTATGAAAAATATGGTAAATTTTGTAAATGTATTTAATGAAATTACGCAGATGTCCAAAGGTACAAAATCACATGGCATGTCTCAAGTGTGATGCTAGAGGATTGGCAAAAATCGCATGGCTTTCGTTTAAATGAATGCAGATTTGTTTCGTTGCGTCATTACAATGACATAGTGTGGTAATGTGATGCGACATGAATGTCAGAGAAAGTAGTTGTGATCAGGATAAGCATATCTACACAACGAATGATACTATAAGTTGATATCAGTCGGCGTATATTCAGTCGATTCATAGCGAGTTACCTGATAAAAAAAGACTTAAGTAGTTGCTTGGTTGTTTCCCATGTATTGCTGTGTGTTACAGGATGTATGAACAGGACTCGGAGGATGCCATCAAGCAGTGTCAGGTGTTGGTGGAGGAGCCTGACCTAGACCGCTCCGTCCGCGTCGGCGACGTTTACGGCTTCATGATCGAACACTACGCCCGCAAGGAGCGCTGGAAGGCGGTACGTGCATTGTCGCTATCGTGTAACGTTTAAATTTATACTATATATGTATATAGGAGTCGGCTTATCTGCTGATCGGTCTGTTGGAAATTTCATTTCCACTCTATATCTTTTAAACAGATAAATGGAGGTCAAAAGGTTAAATTTTGTTTCCGCTCTCTGTCTTCTAAACCGATGAATGGATTTTCAAAAACATTGCCACAAATGTTTACCATGATGAGACAATGTGTCGTATTCAATACTCGCGTCCAAGGTCAAGGTCACTTAGAGGACAAAGGTCAACAAATGTTTGCCATGATGTCCCGTTCAATTCCTACGTATCTACGTCTAAAGTCAATGTCACTTAGAGGTCAAAGGTCGAATTACCTTTCTGCTCTATATCTTCTAAACCAATGAATGGATTTTCAAATTATTTGTCACAAATGTTTGCCATGATGAGACAATGTGTGGCGTTCATTACCCACGTGTCTACATCCAAAGTCAAGGTTACACATAGAGGTCAAAGGTCAAAAATGGGCATGAAATTTTGATTCCGACCTTTGAAACTGTCTAATATTAAATCTTTTCATGTGTCAAAGTGATGTTTGTGGGGGTGTTATCATTGGATTTACATTTATTGAGCATAGGCTGCAAATGCAGCCTATGCTCAATAAATGTAAATCCAATAATAACACCCCCACAAACATCACTTTGACACATGAACAGATTTTTCAAAGGTCGTAATCAAAATTTCATGCCCAATTTATGATCACTCCTGTGATAGCTCTAGGTTGTATTACAACGATTACTAACAAGTACGAGATCACTTGTACAAACAATGAAGACGTAAGGGTGATCCTTAATCTGTGAGGAAACTGGAGTACCTGGAGAAAACCAACTTGTCTGGTTTGGCGACCACCATACCATCTCACTGCCCTGTAGCCTATTTCACCAACGTTGCAAAGTATACTTTTCTAGCAAAGTATACTTTGAGGGAGAAATTTTCAATTTTCGGATAAATTTATTAATTTTTATTATACTGAATTTATTACATTATCACAGCCAATTTGGCTATGATAATGTAATAAATTCAGTATAATAATTCTGCATACTTTTAATCATCAAATACATGCAGTTGTTAGTTCTATATGAAATAATGCATTTCAGGAAAAATAAATGATTGCTCCCTCAAAGTATACTTTGCTAGATAAGTATACTTTGCAATTTTGATGAAATCGGCTACTGGTCGAGGATCGAACCCGGGCCGCATTGATGAGAAGCGTGCTCGTTACCACCAATTGTGCTGATCCTAACTTTGAAAGGTCAAACACGGGATTTATGACACCTGATAAGGGCATACACTGTTTACGATTTAGTCAGGATAGCATATAGCCAGAAAAATTAGCCCAGTAGCTGGCAGTGTATTGCACTGTTAAAAAGGGGGATAATTTATATTTAACCCTTTCGCCCCTAAGTAACTGGAATGGATTTTGATATGTTAATATTTCAACCAATCCGATTGTCACAAAATGATTTTCAGACTAGTCCATTTATGAACAAGGGGATGTTTTTATTCTCAAAAATATGAAAATTTCTAGTAAAAAATGCAGATCCAGATGAGACGGCTCGTCAAGAGCCGGCTCATCTGGATCTACACTGTTTGTCAATACCACTTTACAGGTCTATAATGTTGAAAGGGTTAAATTTGATTTGTCAATAAAAGGGGTCTTACAGAATACAATATCAAGAAGTTTCATGAAAAGAAATAGAACTTGCAAGAAATTTACCAGCTAACCCGTTGTGTTAAGTTTTGTGATGGTTGCATACAATTTTATTCCACTATGCTCCCCACAAACTCGTTGTAAGGGGTATAATAATCACTAGCATTATCGAACACATGGCCAAAATTCAATAAAAGAGCAACTTTTCATATACAATGTATTGTCTATATATGTGCTACCCATCTGAGGTTCTTGGAAATTATTTTATCCCGTCAACACTGTGCGTATGTGCCGTGAAACACGATGCCGTGAAACATTTTTGATATCCTGTCAATACAACCTAATCACTACGTATGAATATGTGCGGTGGCTGGGGTTATTTTTTTGCATTTTACAACCATTTGTAGGTGTTGACGATATAAATAGAATAGTAGGTTAGTGCCGTGAATGGGAAAAATATCTGGCACGCCACAGAAACGGGATGTGCTCGGCAGAGCCTCGCCCATCCCATTTCCTGAGCCTTGCCAGATATTTGTTCCCATTCACGACACCTACTATTGTCTATTTATTCTTCTTTAATGCAACGTTTCAGGCGTTCAACTGTATGGAGGAAATGAAGACTCGGATCACGTCAGTGAACATTGCCTACTATGTGAGTATGCGGACTATAGAGGCTGTCCATCAGGCGCTAGATATTCCGCTCAGTCGCACGATCGACACAACAAAAATGAATGGATATCGGGGCGCGGGTCATGAGGATGATGATGGCGAAATCGTGGAGGAGGAAGTGGCTATGTATGCGGGCGACGATATTTGATCTACAATAAGTGGCTAGGTATCGGGGTGACGATATTCGATCTACAATAAGTGTCTAGGTATCGGGGCGATGATACTTGATCACAATAAGTGTCTAGGTATTAGGGCGACGATATTTTATCTACAATAAATGGCTAAGTATTGGGGTGGCGTTATTTGATCTACAATGAGTGGCTAAGTATTGGGGCGGCGTTATTTGATCTACAAGGAGTGGCTAGGTATATAGTGGTCAATACCGGATCTACAGGAAGTGGCTAAGCACATGGTGACCTACAACAAGTGGCTAGGCATATGTGGTCAGTACTTGGTCTGGAAGTGTCAAGTGAATCTGTACAGGTGGTACCATAGAGTAGTTGATGCCGGGTATGGAAGGTTCTTTGAGCCAATTCCCGCCCTTAAATATAAAATAAATAGGCTAGTTGATCGGGATATATTCATGTTGACCCGCGGCGTTCGCGAAATGGCAATGTAGCAGGTCGACAATAGCTGATCATCATGTCTCTAGTGATCTTGTAGTGTTATTTTAATCCTTTCACCCCTTAAGTAAATGGAATGGACCGTGATCTGTTAATTTTCGGACCAATCACAAAATGATTTTCAGACTCGTCCATGTATAAAAAGGGTTGGTTTTTTTTATAAAAAGTATGAAAATTACTTGCAAAAAAGTGCAGATCCTAATGAGACAGCTCATCTGGATATACACTGTTTGCTAGCACCAATATAGAGGTCTGTAGTGTTGAAAGGGTTAACAACATAGGAATAGATATTCGAATATCTGACACACAGTGTCTTTAAAAGGCCAAAAAAAAAAAATATTGTTGTCTGCCTTTTTTCATTTTTACATGGGAACCATCATCATTGTCAAAACCTGTTTTTTGTCAAGAAATGTTTTAAATCTGAAAAACAGCAGATAACACAGTTTTAATACCGCATGTAACCCTTACAATGCTGAATTCATGTTTGTCGTCTGCTGTTTATTTGTTAATTTCCATTTTTTCTTATCAAAAATATATTTTGATAGTGCTTTAGAAACATTTGCAATGGAAATGATTCTAAAGTGCTGTCAAGCCATGCTTTTATTGAGAAATAAGATAAATATAAAACAACAGCAGACGGCTATTTATGTTTCCCGCATTCTATTAAAGGGTTAATTGTGGCATCATTCCATTCCATTTTAGCATGTAACGAGAACTCCATTGAGTGTTGTGAATTCATAGATATCTCTGTTCCTGGGGGCCGTTTCACTAAACTTTGTACGACTAAAATGTTTGTAAGTGCAACATTGTGATAGTCTGTAAATTTCAAATTAACAATGTTTTCTTGTAAACAATTATTGGATTTACATTTATTGAGCATAGGCTGCATATGCAGCCTATGCTCAATACATGTAAATCCATCAATTGAAATTTACAGACGATCCTAAATTTGCACTTACAAACATTTTAGTAATGATGTTTCACAATGAATCTCAAGGTGCAGACCCTATATGGCTGTGACTGGTAAAATGGGGGCTTAAAGATACATGCCCACTCAGTAGGCACAAACTGTTCTTTATAGGAATTAAATAAGTGTATAATTGTATCACTATTCCACCAGTTCTAAAAATTATGAGTGGCCGCTATACAGATATAATCATTTAGTAATATTTATTTTACTGATAGTGACACTCGTTGGTATCAGGCTATTTTCATATGCAAATGAGGCATGATATTTTTGAATTATTTATACTAATTAAATGCGTCACCTGAAAAACTCGTATTTTCGACAAATTATAAAGTATGATAATTGCACATCAAAATATAAATACAGAATATAAATAGTAATGTCAATTAACATTTTAAGGAAACACGCTTATCGCCCCTGATATCAGTATGGAAAGTTACGTCTGATATAAAATGTATAATAATGCCAATCAATACGTGGGCTAATGGTGAATTAATGTTTATTTTGCAAGAAATGTCTTTGATGATCATCTGATATAAAGAACATTTTGTGCCTACTGAGTGGGCATGTACCTTTAAGGTGGGACTTGTGACCAGTGTAGCTCTGAATAAAATAACTCACTCCTGTAGCCTGAAAACTGTCTATATTACTTGTTAGATTGATTCATTAATTATCAATATTACTCATTAGAAGCACGATGGGTGTTTCATTGATGGAATGGCAAACATTGCAGAGCTACGCTGGTCGCAAAACCCATAAGCCCCATTTCTCCAGTGACAAACACGTATATGGTGGATGCATCATGTTCCTCCAATTGATGTGATGCATGTAGTTTACTGTGATACATTCAGTTATAACATTCCGTTTCATGCAAGTGGTCAATTTTATGAAAATTGGCGACTGTATATGAAAGTCATGATTACAGAAATATGGCTGTGACGCAAGAAATGGTGCTTATTGGCTTCGTGACCAGTGTAGATCCAGATCAGACTGTGCATTCGCACAGTCTGATCAGGATCTGCACTGTTTGCCATTCCATCAATGAGACGCCTTTCATCCTTCTCACAAGCAATCTATTTTGTTATTAGGCTACAGGTGTGTGCTATTAGACCAGGACCGACACTAATTGCATGTCCAATAAGCCCCATTTCTCCAGTCACAGCCACAAATAGTTGCTTTTGTTTTATGATTTGATATTTTTTGTATGGTTTTGTTACTTGATTGTAAACAACGTTTTGCGTACGTTATCATTTGGCTAATAAAAGGGCCCTTACACCGGGTGTGGGATCACGTGGTTCCCGAACTTGGTAGTTTCAACAAGTCATTTTTGCATTAATGGTTTACATAAACACGCATTTTTAGAAGCAATGGATTGGATTTGGTCAATCAATCAGAAATTGCCACTTACTTGATTGTGTATCTTGTTTTACTCTCGTACTTCCGTCCTTATTTATAGTACATGATCCAACATTATTTATATAAATTCTATGATTGTGCTATCAATAAAATGATTCTATTTTATATACATTATTGTTTGTATATACATGTACGTTGTGTATATAAAGTGTATGCTGATTTGTGAAATATTAAATCTATCTCATCATTGTCATCTCGTGAAAATTACTTCGAGAATTAACATTGTATTCACCCATCCTCTAGTATAAATGTTACCTGATAAATAGAATACCAGGGGCCGGTTGCTCAAAACACCAGTTAGCTTAACGGACTGTTAAATCCTTAACGGACTGTTAAATCCTTAACTGAATGGTTAAAATCTCTGTTAAAACAGAGATTTTAACCATTCAGTTAAGGATTTAACAGTCCTTTAAGCTAACTGATGTTTTGAACAACCGGGCCCAGGCTCGTATATTTTTATATCAAATTTATCAGGTTTGTCTCGGAAAGGGTAGGAAATGCTTACGCGGTTCATAGCCTTACCTGATAAACGCGACATCAAGATACCAGCCTGATCTTCTCTATGTACGTCTATCACAGTCTTAATAATGAAAACTCCAATCCGAATCTCAAGTTCTTCTGTTCATGTTCAAATGTCCTACAGTGAAACCTCTCTAAACCGGACATTTGGAGAGATTACACTGTAAATCAGGCATTTGATCATTCCGAGCCATATGTGTGTGCTATGCAATCACGAACAGACATTATCACCAGAGATAAATGACCAGAAAACCCATCAAAAGTAAGATCACAGGTGTTTTTTGTGATGTCCAGTTTAGAGGGTTTCCACTGTATTACTGTCTGCTTCACGAAAGCTGCCCAAATTTTACGGCTATATAAACAATTCAAAAACAAGATTTCTTTTGATAATATTAAATTAAAGGAAAAATTAAGAATGAGCCTTCTTTTTATTTCGTGAAATTTGGTCAAATATTGATTTTATTGCGAAAAAACAATTTCCCCATGTTAAATCCCCATAGACATCTTCACGGAGTTCACGGAGTGAAGATGTCTATGGGGATTTAACATGGGGAAATTTTTATTTTATTTTATTTGAATTTTAGAAATACTGGACCGATTTTTAAAATTTAACTTTTGTTTTCTTAGTTAGATCATATCCAAGTTATCTAGTCAGGTTTCGGAGTCAATTTGCAATATTTTTCGTTTTTTGACTCCTCCCACACTTCCTTACCACTTTTCCCCCCATGTTAAATTCCCATAGACGAATCAATTTTTCGTAATAAAATCAATATTTAACCGAATTTCACGAAATAAAAAGAAGGTTCATTCTTAAATCTTCCTTTAATTTAATATTATCAAAAGAAATCTTATTTTTGAATTGTTTATATAGCCGTAAAATTTGGGCAGCTTTCGTGAAACAGACTATAGGTCGTACGACAACACCTTGACAAATAGGGTTATCGAATTTGCGACTCGTGTAGCCCCAGGTCAGTAGAGCCTGTAGACACTGATCTCTATTGAATGGCAAAAATATTTAAGATGAAAACTGTAGATCCTTGTCTGGTTTGCTTGTTTTTACCATGTAGCTCCTAATCTACAAGCATATTGGGAACTACATGGTAAAAACTATTAACTCGATAAGCTCATTTTTCGCGTCACACGTGTGTTGTTCCATCGTTATAAGACTAAACTTGTGATATTTTCTAGTGCTATATCTAGCTGTTGTACCCTGTGCCTTAGTGTATGATTATATACCTGGGAATTAAAGTTATTTATTGTATAACATGTTCTTCGGCTGTGTAATAACGCTACGTCGTAATTAAAGTGACCGTGTTTCAGACTCGTTTTTACTGTATGCACTATGATGTGTACCGTCTGAATTTTAAATTCAGACGGTACACATCATAGTGCATACAGTAAAAACGAGCATTCTTACCGCTTTTGTAGATTTTCATCGAGGCCTACATTCCGGTCACTGCAGATAATCATCACATCGAGGACGATGGTCCCATTCGCTGGCACATGCAAATTTGTATGACACAAAAACAGCCGAGATATATCAATGATTGTCACATGAATATAATCACAACGTTTCCTTGATCATAAACTTGCGTTTGTCACAGTTGCTCGATAGCTTTCGACGTCGTAAACAGCAAGTCAAGGAAATTCCAAGCTCTCTCAGGAAATTCCCACTAATAGTGGCGTAATACCTTGCAGGGATTCAGTTTCCATTGATTATCATTTTGCGGAATATATGACAGAACAACAAACATGATTTATTAAAGTATCTTCAGCTTTGTTCTCTTCTAGATAATCACCATACCATAGCTTAGTACACGATGTACATGTAGGACAAAGAAAAATAGCTCACTTTGTGGCTGTGACTGAAGAAATTGGACTTACAGGATTTGTAGTCAGTGTTGCTCATCAAATCACAGTCCTATAGCCTGATGACGATCGATATTGCTTGGTAGAAGCACGTCGAGTGTTAAATTGATGGAATGGCGAACAGTGTAGGCCCTGATCACACTATGCGGATATGCAGGCTGGTTTGGGACTACACTGGTCGCATAACCCATAAGCCCTATGGCTCCAGTCATGGACACATTAAACAATGTGATTTTTTAATGTAATCTCGGACGTCGTATTCAGCTTAATAACAAAACGCTAGTCATCCATATGTTCAGAAAACCAATAAAAATATACAGTTCAATGCCCTTATATCCGGGGCCTCTTTCACTAAACTTCGTACTACTAAAATGTTCGGAAGTGCAAATTTAGGATCGTCTGGAAATTTCAATTGATGGATTTACATTTATTAAACATAGGCTGCAGACCCGGGACCTTTAACCCTTACTACGCTGAATTAAATGTTGTCGTCTGCTGGAAATGTTTTATTTTCAATATTTCTCGACAAAGACCTGGTTTTGACAGCACATGAGAATCGCCTCCAGTGGAGACGATTCTCATGTGCTGTCAAAACCAATTCCCGTCAACAGTGTAGGAAGGGTTAAACACACTAGTCATAATATAAAAAACGAAAACAAACGATCATCCGAGCAACTTCAATGCCTGATTATGCCATTATGCAATAGAATCTTAACAATTGTTTTGTTTCACATATTTATAAAATTCAATGACCGATTACGATCGGGGTTCATCCTTACCAGAATTCTGATTTTGGGATTTTCCCCCAATGCAGCAGGTTGAAATGGGATTGAACCCGTTTGCCCGGCCTTGCATGACTTTAGCTGTTGATAGGCCGTTAAACACTAATAAACAAACAAACAAACAAACAGAATTCTGACTGGAGACCTGGTTTGGCCCTCACATACGCCTTTGGCATTTTGTATGTGACAGTTGAATCTGGTTAATACGGTATACCCCTTATGTGAGTATTACGATTATTCGTAATCCTATTTTAGGGGAAGGGGACAAGTGACTGGTGTGGTATGGACCTGGCACCAGGTGAGGTTATTCTAATTTCAGGGCTGAGTGTATTTTGTCTCTATGTAAATATTCCGTTCTGATTTTGGGATTGAACCCGTTTGCCCGGCCTTACATGACCATAGCTGTTGATAGGCCGATACACACCAATAAACAAACAAATATTCTCGGTTAATAAATATATTGTATCACAACTCGTCCTCCATGTCCAAATCCTGCTCTTTAATTATGTAGTTTGAGTGGCTTAACTAGTTCATCCTCAGCCATCCTTACCGGAATCCCAATATCCCTGGTTTGGCCGTCCGGTACATTTTTGGCTGTCCTTGTTACTTGACAGTTGGATCCAGTTGTACCCATTATAAAAGTAGTAAGATTAGTACTAATCACATTACTTTTAGCGAGTATGGCTAAGTGTGGCTGCTAGTGAGGGGATTAGCTTCATAATAAAAATGCCCTTGTTTTTTCCATTTTCCGTACAGCTAGCTTTGCAACCACCATAGTTGCACATTATCTTTAGCCAGTGGTGTGCTATCACTCGCCACTGTGAAACACATGACCTTCAAATGACCTTGGATCTACATAATCCACTTCACTGAATTGGCACTTCAAATAAGCATTATTGCGAGTTCAGCAGTTGTTTTAACGGTACATTGTCTTTTATTTTTTCATATCACAAAAACATGTTTTGACGATGCGAGAATCCTCTCCATCATGTATCAAAACAGATTTTTGTAAAATACGAGAAATATTGTAAATAACACAAAACAGCAGACAACAAAGGTTTTTAATTGAACATTATAAATAGAGGAACAAAATAATGGAACATTAAAAAAATAACTTCATACAAAGTACAAAATCTTTGCCACGCCGCCACACTTGTGGTATCGATACTTCAATATATATGTATCAATACAGTATCGACAGCTGTGTAAAATCGATACATGACACCTCTAATTATAAGGGATAACCCTTTCAACACTCTTTCCTAATATTTGCAAGCAGTGTAGATCATTATGAGCCGGCTTGTAACGAGCCAGCCGTCTCATCCAGATCTGCACCACTTGTGCATATTTTTTTTACAGAATTGTCCACTTTTATGCATAATAGAACAGTCTGAAACTTAACATGGGATAGTCCATGTCAGTTATTTAGAGGTGAAAGGGTTAACTATTTTCTGTCTCCACCTCGTACTCCAACTTATCTGAATATGTAGCTTTAACTGAAGAAATGGGGCTTATGGATTTTGCGACCAGAATTCCGACTGGAGACCTGGTTTGGCCCTCACATACGTCTTTGGCATTTTGTATGTGACAGTTGAATCTGGTTATACCCCTTTTGTGAGTATTACGATTATTCGTAATCCTATTTTAGGGGAAGGGGCCAAGTGACTTTGGTGTGGTATGGACCTGCCACCAGGTCAGGTTATTCTAATTTCATGGCTGAATATATTGTTTCTCGATGTAAATATTCAGTTCTGATTTTGGAATTTTCCCCCCAATGCAGCAGGTTAAAATGGGATCGAACCCGTTTGCCCGGCCTTACATGACCTTAGCTGTTGATAGGCCGTTAAACACCAATACACAAACAAACAAACTGTCTCCGCCTCGTACTCCAACTTATCTGAATATGTAGCTTTAACTGAAGAAATGGGGCTTATGGATTTTGCGACCAGTGTAGATCCAGATCAGCCTGTGCATCCGCACAGTCTGATCAGGATCTGCACTTTTCACCATTCCATCAATGAAACACCGGTCTTGCTTCTAATAAACAAACTAGATCGTTTTCAGGTTACAGGGGTGTGCTATTTGATCAGGAGAAACACTGGTCACAAATCCCATAAGCCCCACTTCTCCAGGCACAGCCACATGTTATATATTCATTATTTATTGAGTTTTATACCTGTACAGTAGAGAAGTATACCTGTTGATTGTATGTGAACCGATTCCGACTACCGTCCACAGTCATTGCTTTTGTAATGCAATATTTGACCAAATGAAATAAAATATTTGAAATTGACAACGATTTAGTTTTGTTTTCATGCTTATACGAGACACAGCATGTGATTTTGTACCTAAGAACATGTGCCATAACTCATAAAGTATATCTTTACAAAATTTACTATATTTTCCATAAATGACGTCAAGAGTTGACAACATTTTAATGCAAATACCAAATAATTCCTACAACTACTTGTACTAACATTTCATTGGACGAACGCCGTCACGTGTCGTTATCGAGTGACGTCAGCATAATGATACGACGTAAACAAGTCTGTGCTCTTTTCAAGGAGACGACATCATATTTGCTTGTTCAGTAGCAGTGGGTGGTTGGTCGGGTGAACTCGACGGCGTAAATTAACAGTAGGGGTTCCTTCTTATAGGAATCACGATTTGCCTTGTTTGGCCCTCAGGTACGTTTTTATCTTTGGCTCTTTTGTTACCTGGGAGTTGAATTGGGTTATTGCCCATTATAAAAATAGTAAGATTATTACTGATCCTACTACTTTTGGGAGGTTGCCATGTGATTCTGGTGTGGCGAGGACCTAGCATCAGATCAGGATTATTCTGATTTCGGCTGAATATATAGATTTTTTATTGTAAAATTCAGTTCTGATTTTGGGATTTTCCCCCATTTGTACAGGTAATATATGACCCGGCCTTAAGTGACCTTAGCTGTTGATAGGCCGTTAAACCCCAACAAACAAACGTTTGGTAGCATGAAACATTACCTGATAAATAGAATACCATGTTAGCGTCTTTTGATATTAAGTTTATCAGGCTTGGCTGGGAAGTGGTAGGAATTCCTTGGCGAGCCTCGGAACTCCTACATGTACGTGTTTGCTAGCCTTACCGGATACATTTGACATCAAAGTTCACTGGCCTGGTATATCTCTATGTTCGCTATCGCGAAACACTCCAAATGGATGTCGTGGAATAGCCAGACCTGTACATGTATTCACAAGTTTGCGAGCGGATCAATAGCTACACTTGTCAAAAGCCCAAGGAGGAGCCAGAGGAGATTTAGTTTAATTTATTAACGAGTGTTAAGTGAACCCGTTTTATTATGCCCCCGCCACCGAATGGTGAGGGGGGCATATAGTGTTACCGGTGTTCGTACGTACGTACGTATGTACGACTTGAAACCTTAACGCTCGAGTAAATGGATTATAATTTCTGTTTCCTTGCTCAGATCTGCTTCACATTTCACACATGCATTGCTCCAATGGTCCTCTGCCAACCTGTGACAAATCCACATTCGTCCCGCCCCTGCTAAGCCCAGGGTCAAGGTCACAGACTTGGTGCGTTCGAAAACTTAACGCTCGGGTAAATGGCTTATAATTTCTGTTTCCTTGCTCGGATCTGCTTGACATTTCACACACGCAGTGCTCCAATGGTCCTCTACCGTCCTGTGACAAATCCACATTCGTCCCGCCCCCTCTAAGCCCAGGGTCAAGGTCACAGACTTGGTGCGTTCAAAACCTTAACGCTTGGGTAAATGGCTTATAATTTCTATTTCCTTGCTCAGATCTGCTTCACATTTCACACATGCATTGCTCCAATGGTCCTCTACTGCTCTGTGACAAATCCACATTCATCCCGCCCCCGCTAAGCCCAGGGTCAAGGTTTCCTTGCTCGGATCTGCTTGACATTTCACACACACAGTGCTCCAATGGTCCTCTACCGTCCTGTGATAAATCCACATTCATCCCGCCCCCGCTAAGTCCAGGGTCAAGGTCACAGACTTGGTGCGTTTGAAACCTTAACGCTCGGGTAAATGGCTTATAATCAAATATGCCTAGTTTTCTTTGGCTGCCAGCGGGGGCATTCGTGTGCCGACAAGCCACATTTCTAGTTTAGTTTGAATCCAATGCAGTTTACGTTAAGTGGGTTGTTGGTTGGGAGCAAGCGATGAGTAATTCAACGATCGGGGTTCATCCTTACCGGAATTCCGACTGGAGACCTGGTTTGGCCCTCATGTACTTCTTTGGAATTGTGTATGCGACAGTTGAATCTGGTTATACCCCTTATGTGAGTATTACGATTATTCATAATCCTATTTTAGGGGAAGGGGCCAAGTGACTGGTGTGGTATGGACCTGGCACCAGGTCAGGTTATTCTAATTTCAGGGCTGAATAATTTCAGGGCCGAATATATTTTTCTTGATGTAAATATTCCGTTCTAATTTTGGGATTTTCCCCCCAATGCAGCAGGTTAAAACGGGATCGAACCCGTTTGCCCGGCCTTACATGACCTTAGCTGTTGATAGGCCGTTAAACACCAATAAACAAACAAACAGTTTACGTAAGTAGGTTCCTCCAATTTTCAAATGAACTGGAAATTGAACACCTTGCAAACCAGTTCCCAGCCACACGCTTTCTCTGCAAATAATTACTGTTTGACCCCTTCAACCCTAAGTAACTGGAATTGATTTTGATATGTTACTTTTGCAATCATCATAAAATAATTTTCCGTCCATTTATTATAAGGGGGTCACAGTTTCTGTTCTCAAAAATATGAAAATTACTTGAAAAAAGTGTAGATCTTGACGAGACAGATCTGGATCTACACTTTTTGCCAATACCACTATACAGGCATGTGGTGCTGTAGGGGTTAAAACCCAGAAAAATCTATTGTTTTAATTAATTTCGTCACAGCATACCCCCAATTTGTATTTGCCCATTTCTGAACAATGAGAACAAGTCGGGGTGGCACTGGAATGAGCATGCATCAATTAAGGGTACATGCCCACTCAGTAGGCACAAAATGTTCTTTACATCAGATACATCATCCGAGACATTTTCTGGCAAAATAAATATTCATTCACCATTACCCCACGTATTGATTGACATTATTATACATTTTATATCAGACGTAAATTTCCACACTGATATCAGGGGCGATAACCGTGTTTCCTTAAAATGTTAACAGACATTACTATTTATTCTCTGTATTTATTTGTTGATGTGCAATATTACTTTATAATTCCAGCACAAAAATATTTACACAATTCCCTAACATTTGATTGGCCCGTAGCAAGTCTGTCCAAAATTTATTTCCCAGTAAACTCCCACGTCGAACTACTTTCCGTAACCGTGAGGCGGAGTTAGAATAATTATTAAGAAAACGGAAAATAAACACATTTTCTTGATGAATTTATTTCAAATGCTGGAATTATAAGGAATGGCCTTTTTGTGGAATTTATCGGGGATATAAACTTGGAAAAGTCGCGGGAATACTGGACGAGGCCTTCCGGCCTTCGTCCAGTATTCCCGCGACTTTTCCAAGTTTATACCCCGATAAATTCCACGAAAAGGCCATTCATTCCTATAATAATCTGTCAAATTTTATTATTTTTCCAGGTGACAAATATTACTAAATGATTATCTGTCTAACGGGCACTGGTAATTTATCGGTATAATAGCGACACAAATATACACTTATTTAATTCCTATAAAGAACATTTTGTGCCTACTAAGTGGGCATGTACCTTTAATATGTTGTAAAGTCTGATTAAAATTAAATAGCAAAACTTAATCAAGGTGAAGTTTAATTCAAGCAGTCTCATTAGGACCGACACCTCTGTTGATATTTTCTTATTTCGAACAACAATAACATGTGGTTGTCGTTCTAGCTACTGCTGGTAATTTAGTGATAAGACATAAAACAAACGTACAAGTAGTTGGTATAATTTATTCTGTAATTTACATCACCTCGAGACATAAACTGCAGCAAGTTTCAATTCAGGGTGGACAGAATCACAGGTTGAAGTAACGGACCAAGGTCTATAAATACATTAAATATGCCTAAAAGCATCAATAAATGAAGAAAAAAAATTAAAAAAATTTACCCCCTCCATGGCACAATAACTTTGGCATACACGTAATACAACATAACTCGTTCAACACTAGAAATCTGTGGAAAATTCAATGTTTTGCATGCTGTATGAAGTCAGTGTTATTCAGATTGAGGTTCATTGCTGCATATTGGACGGATTGAAGCCTATAAACACTGCATTTCAAAGAGACCCTAAAAAACTGGAATGGATTTTAATGACATATTAATTTCCGACCAATCCAATCGACACAAACTGATTTTCAAACTATTCAATTTATGAAAATGGGGTGTGTTTTTTTGTTAAAGAAATGATAATTACTTACAAAAAGTGCAGATCCTGATGTGACAGCTCGTCACGAGACGGCTCATCTGGATCTACACCGTTTGCAAACACTGCTATAGTGTTGAAAGGGTTAAATTCAAATTTAACTAGATTTGATTGGTACACGATCCGATAGCTTTACAATGATTGGTCCAAACTGATACCACAAGGCATTATCACATTCTAGGCGGGGACACACAAGTGCTTCATAAATTATAGTAAGAAAATGTGGCCTGTCGGCAGATTGGAGAACGCTATATGCCTCAATAGGTAAACGGAATTCCAAACTGAATTGAAATTTGCTGAATCATAAATATAACCTGTCTCTGATATGCCATGCTGAGCAATAACCAGGCATAAAGCATAGACTATATTTGGGACGCGCCATCTGATTTTGTACCGAATAACATGTGCGATTTTTCATGAAATATACTTGTAGAAACTTTGATAATTTCTGCAAGATGACAACATTTTTATAGCAAATGCGGAATACAAATCCGCATTTGCTATGAAAATGTTGTCATCGACGTTGTTTATGAAAAATACCGTAAATTTTGTAAATGTTTTCATGAACAATCGCACATGTTCTTAGTTACAAAATCACATGGTGAATCTATATGTAGGCCAAGATCTGACAAACCAGGAGCATCTTATTCAAACCACCGGCTGGGAAAAGGGACATTTGCAACCAGCGTAGTCCCAGATCAGCATCATGCACATGATAATTGAGCACACTGACATTATTTTACATTACTGTATGTTGGATTGTTCATTAACTCAACTATGATCAGTATAAACCCCGATAAGACCGAGTCCCAATTTGTCAGATTTTGGCCCAAAAATAATAATTACATGTGAAAAGGTACAACTGACTTGGTGAAAGCAAACAGGTTGAGAACAGCGCAGTCGGACCTAGGTCTTCATTTATGGTAAATGATAATGGAACTTTCAATTTCAGGCCAATGTTTAGTCCCAAACATACTATCCAAACATGCGAGACGTATCTTTGGGAACAAAACCACGAAACACATCCCTACACTAGTCGTAAAACCCATAATTTCTCCAGTCACAGCAGCATATACTAGTAATGCATACTTAACCCTTAGAATGCGTGAACCGAAAATAGTCGTCTGCTGATAATTAATATTTTGTCTGTTCTCTCAGTAAAAACATGGTTTTGCAGCATTTTAGAATCATTTCCATTGGAAATGATTCTAAAGTGCTGCCAAACCAAGTTTTTGATGAGAAAAATGGAAAATAAAAAATATTCAACAGACGACACAAATTAATTCAGCATTGTAAGGGTTAAATCTAATTCTGCCTGGGAAGAGCACATGTACTAATACCTAGGCTGCCCGATGAAAAAAGCTATCTTAGGACATTTTCAGCATTTGTAGACCATGACAAACTTACATGTTCCCACCATTAGAATAAAATACTACTATAATCAATTTGCTGAGAAGAGTAAGACTACTTCCAGGGCGAACAGTGTAGGCCCTGATCAGACTGCGCGGAAGCGCAGGTTGATCTGGGCATACGCTGAGCGAAAAGTGTAGACAGAGGTACTTTATCTCAGAAAATTAATACACAACTATCATCATGATCATTGCCAACAGTTGGCCAAATGAATACACGACTGTCATTAACAGCAGTTAAAGCTTCTATTCTAAAATATTCCCACAGTAACCATGTACATGTTCACTGGTTTTCAAACTAAAATGAAGCTAGCCCCTATACTGCTAGATTGATTGATTGGCATAGTTTATGCCCATTCAACAGCAAGGTTATATACAGGTGGGAATGGGGAAAATACTGTGTATTCAGCACTAAAAATACAATAAAGCACTGAAGACAGTACCCTGATCCAGTGTCTGGCACCATACACCAGTAGCCTATTTCATCAACATTGCAAAGTATACTTTACTAGCAAAGTATACTTTGAGGGAGTAATCATTTATTTTTCCTGAAATGCATTATTTCATATAGAACTAACAAATGCATATATTTCATGATTAAAAGTATGCAGAATTATTATACTGAATTTATTACATTATCACAGCCATTAAATGGCTGTGATAATGTAATAAATTCAGTATAATAAAAATTAATAAATTAAAAAAAAAATGAAAATTTCTCCCTCAAAGTATACTTTGCTACTAAAGTATACTTTGCAATGTTGATGAAATAGGCTACAGATCACTTAGTCCTGGGTGTAAATCCCAGTAACATTCACTGTTGAGCTATGTATGATTTGATATGATGTAATGGTGTTTAATGGCCTGTCAAGATTATCTACAGAAAAAATAAAAATTCAGCCCTGAAATTAGAATAGCATAACCCGGTGCCAGGTCCTCACAACATCAGAGTCCGTCCCTAAAAGTAATACAATTAGTACTAATATTACTACTTTTATAATGGGATAACCAGATTCAACTCTCAAGTAACAATGAAGCCAAAAACGAACCCGAGGGCCAAACCAGGAATATCAAGATTCCGTCAAGGATGAAACCAGTCGTTAAATTTACACTTCGCATTCTCCCAACCAACCGTCCACACGTAAGATATGAACAGAATCACAATGTCTGATAACCAACAGATTACATGCCTAAAACAGTCTAATAGTCTAAATTAAATACAAGTACATGTACATGATTAAACAGTACAATAGATTACAAAGTGAAAATAAATATCACTTCACCGAGATTCCTTTGTATATAACATCACATACAATAACACATGGTTTAATATAATTAGTATGTCAGGATTCATAGTCGGAAATAGTCCAGGTTCTAAAGCTAGAAAGAAATGAGGGTTCGTAGTCGGTTGTTTCCCTTCACAAATCTGTTTATTGAGATCCGATCCTATGCTGTATTTCAGCGTTTATTTCTTACTGAATAACACAAAAATTAAGTTTTGCGAACAGAGTAGACCCAGATCAGACTGCACACCTGTGCAGTCTGATCTGAGTCTACACTGTTTGCTCCGTTTCATGACAAATCATGCTAGATTCGCTCTTTTTACAAGCAATAAGGCCCTAACCTACACAATTTGGACCGGATTTCTATAAATAGATTCAACGGGAGATAACTAGCTACGATCCCCCATTGCACAGTAGCAGAAGAGCAAAAGAAATACACAATTTCTATCTGGGTACCTGACTGAGAAAAGAGACATTACGACGTGTGTGACCAGTGTAGACCCAGATCAGCCTGCGCATCCGCGCAGTCTGATCAGCGTCTACACTTAGAGAATGGTATGCCACTGTTTCAGTCTACTTACTGTGACGCTCTTTCTACCTTACCAAAGTAACATCGTAGCAGTTATTCATGTTTATTATCTAGGTCTACACTGTTCACCAGCGACTGAATCAAGCTTAATTGTTGTCACGACAGGCGATGAGGTCCTAATACGAATATGTACAGTTTGTTTGTTTATTGGTGTTTAACAGCCTATCAACAGATAAGGTAATTTAAAGCCGGGCCAACGGGTTCGATCCCGCATTCATTCATTAAATTACCCATCACATGCTCCCACCTGCCACCCACCAGTCTAGATGTTTCAGGGTCAGGATTTGCACTGTTCACCATTCAAATAAGAAACACCTGTTCATACAAGCAATATATATTGTTACCAGGCTATAGGAGTCTGCTGTTTGATCAGGAGCTACATAGACACAAAAAGCCATTTCTTCAGTTACAGCCATATTTGTGCTCTGACGGAAAGTACATGTAAGTGGTTTTAACCATGACTTTTCAATTTGCCATTTATTGTTTGCCATTTGGTTCGCTTCGTTTGTTTGTTTGTTTATTGGTGTTTAACGGCCTATCAACAGCTAAGGTCATGTAAGGCCGGGCAAACGGGTTCAATCCCGTTTTAACCTGCTGCATTGGGGGGAAAATCCAAAAAAAAAATCAGAACAGAATATTTACATCTAGAAAACATATATTCAGCCCTGAAATTAGAATAACCTGACCTGGTGCCAGGTCCATACCACACCAAGTCACTTGCCCCCTTCCCCTAGAATAAGATTACGAATAATCATAATACTCACATAAGGGGTATAACCAGATTCAACTGTCGCATACAAAATGTCAAAGACGTATGTGAGGGCCAAACCAAGTCTCCAGTCGGAATTCCAGTAAGGATGAACCCCGATCGTTAAATTACCCATCGCATGCTCCCACCTACCACCCACACATTTGGTTCGTACGAGGTGGCCGAAGCATGTATGTTCAGGCTAGTGGAACAAGAAAATATGGGATGTCGACACACAAATTCCCCCGGTAGCAGATTTGAGAAACTCTTGCAAACTTGCAGATGGATGAACGGACACACAGTCCAAACACTATATGCCTCACGGCTCTGCCGAGACTGGGCCATAAAAAACAACATAAATACAAATTTCAGATCACTAGTATACCTGGATCAAACAGTGCAGATCAAATCTATGTCATTTGATTGTCATGCCATTTTGAAGTTTCAAAATACTATGCCAACGTGACTATTCTTGCGTACGAAATAAAACATATTAACCCTTACTACCCTGAATTAAATTTTGTCGTCAGCTGGAAATGTTTTATTTTCAATATTTCTCAACAAAAATCTGTTTTGACAGCGCATGAGAATTGTCTCCATTGGAGACGATTCTCATGTGCTGTCAAAACCATTTTTTTGTTAAGAATTAAGGCAAAAATGAAAAACAGCAGACGGCAATTTCCGTCTGCAGCGTAGGGAGGGTTAAATGTGATGTACACACACCATCCTCATGTAAACATAAAGTAAACGCAAAACAGAATCATTCTACGACAAAAGTCAAAAACGGTATTTACACTGAGCTACCTGTCAGTTTGAAGTTAAAACAGATTATAAAACAAGATCACCTCAAATGAGCCTGAAGTGCTCACCCGAGTCAATTTAGTGGTAAATTCAAACACATGTTGATTGCTTAATGGATTTAAAATCTTTATGATTAAGAATTTACAAAAAGCTATTGACTATTGAACGAGTCGATGAAGATGAGGGGGCCATTTCACTAAACTTTGTACAACTAAAATGTTCGCAAGTGCAAGTTTAGGATCGTCTGGAATAACAATTATTAATGTGAAATTTACAGACTATCATAATTTTGCACTTGAGAACATTTTAGTCCGAAGTTTAGTGAAACGGGCCCCAGACAAGTGATTCTCATACAAGTCACCAAAAGGGTAAATAAGTGCTTATTACATGGTCGATAATGATACGTCAGCACATATATGCAGATGGTGGACGTTTGAATTATTGAATTAATTGTGAACGGTGTAGACCATGACCAGACTGCACGGATGTGCAGTCTGGTCATGGTCTACGCTGTTCACAAATTTAACAATACCAAATACAATCTGAACACTCCTGTTTGGGATAAATACTATTCCGAATAAGAGTTAAACGTTAGCAGATAAATTTGATTTATTGGTGTTTAACGGCCTATCAACAGCTAAGGTAATTTAAAGCCGGGCCAACGGGTTCGATCCTGCATGGAACCTGCTGATAGCAGATACAATGACAACGATGGACGGTAACAATAGCGTACAAGTCAGACGAGTTAAAACATTTATAACACAAAATAATGGCAAGTTCTAACAAAATAGGGCTCAAGGCCTTTGAGATCACTGTCGACCAAGATTACTCTATGCATCTGGGGGACTTACACTAAACTTCGTACAACTAAAAGGTTCGTTAGTGCAAAATTATGATACTGTAAATTTCTGTAGTCTGTAAATTTCACATTAACAATGTTTTCTTGTAAATATTTATTGAATTTACATTTATTGAGCATAGGCTGCATATGCAGCCTATGCTCAATAAATGTAAATCAATCAATTGAAATTTCCAGATGATTCTAAATTTGGACTTGCGAACATATTAGACGTACAACGGTTTAGTGAAACGGTATTTTTTTCCTACATAGTCATGCAAACATCTGGGATGTTTCGGACGCGGTAGCTCCTTATCAGACTGCTGGAGTGTGCTAGCACACCAGCGGGTTGGCTGGTCACAAATGCTATATGCCTCTTTTGTCAGTGCCATATACAACAGCGAGTCAGAAAGGTATCATGTGGCCTTTGCAATCTGATTGTATCAGTATAGGTTGGTGTATGTTTATGGAAGTACGCCTATGGTGGGAGTGGGGGGCAACATTTCCAAACATTTTTCAATCTTATTTCTCTGTACAACTACATTTGTATATGTTGTGATGACTCAAATGAGTGTGCACAACATATACATTTGATGAGAAAAAAAAGTAAAATATTAATTTTATTTTTTATTTTATTTTTTTATTATTTTTTTTTACTTACAAAATGGAATATTCTTAGCACGAAAAAATGGCTGTTCCCATGATGGACCACCTACACTGGCTGCAAATACGACACAGACTTCCAAGGACATTCACTCACGGAAACTAAACTGAATCAATCGGTGGACTAGCATTAACAGAACATGCAATGAGAATGTAATGTATAGTGGAATCATCGAGCATCTTAACCAATTTAATGTCATAATACCAATTAATATTTTTGTGAAATTTCAAAATACCGCATTTATTGACGCCGCCAAGATATACATTTTTCCTCAAATGTGTTTTACTTTAATTGTACCAGTGAATGAAGAAATATGGCTCGTGGCATTTGCGACCAGTGTAGACCCAGACCAGCCTGCGCATCCGCGCAGTCAGTAGCCGATTTCATCAACATTGCAAAGTATACTTTAGTAGCAAAGTATACTTTGAGGGAGAAATTTTCATTTTTTTTTTAAATTTATTAATTTTTATTATACTGAATTTATTACATTATCACAGCCATTTAATGGCTGTGATAATGTAATAAATTCAGTATAATAATTCTACATTCTTTCAATCATCAAATATATGCAGTAGTTAGTTCTATGTGAAATAATGCATTTCAGGAAAAATAAATAATTGCTCCCTCAAAGTATACTTTGCTAGTAAAGTATACTTTGCAATGTTGATGAAATAGGCTACTGGTCTGGGTCTACACTGTTCGCCATTCAATCGGTGAATCCCGACATAGCCCTTACATGGCATCAATAGTGAACTAGCAAATTCAGTTAAACTGGCAAAAATGCTCATAAGCCAAACTTGAGATTTTGATGTGATTTTGTACCTAAGAAAATGTGCGATGTCCTGAAAACTATTTACCAAATATACAATACTTTTTGTAAATGACGTTAAAAGTCGACATGAAAATTTCAAAACATTTGACGTCCTTTACAGAAAATTTACGTACATATATTTCCGGACAAATCGCACCTCTGCAGTATTCAATGAATCAGATAGCAAATGTGCCACTAGTAGACAATAATCACAAGGCATTTTGGACCAATGTAGATCCTGATCACTTTGAATGAGAAATGAGTTAATGATTTTCAGCCATCTAGCTAGCCAATGAGAAATTATTTCACAACTTCAGTTAACCAATGAAAACCAATGAGAACTGTTTATATATAAATAATTCAACATAAGCAATGAACCGATATATCGCTGAATTGAATATTGTTATTTGCTGTTTATCTTCCATTTTTCATGATTAACATGTCTTGACAGTGCATGAGAAATGTTCCCAATGGAGACGATTCTCATGTACAGCCAAAACATTTGTTTTGTTAAAAAAAACAAAAAAACCAGCAACAACAATATTAATTTCCCACACTTTCAACCCTTTTCAGACTAGTCCATTTAAAAGTAGGGGGTGTCTTTTTTCTCCAACAAATATGAAAATCACTTGCAAAAGTGCAGATCCTGATGAGACGGCTCGCTATGAGCCGGCTCATCGGGAACTACATTGTTTGCAAACTCTACTAAAGAGGTATGTACGGTTTGTAGGGTTGAAAGTGTTACAATCAACGATATTGGCATTTTTATATATGACGAGATTCTGTTTGAAGCGAGGATGACAATTCTATAGTGGGCGAGGATTGACGAGCATGAATTGAGGACGGTTCAGCAGTGATGTTGGTCTCATTGTTTGTGTTGGTCCCAGCTCTCGTCGTGAGATTGTGTATGTACCTTCAGCAGGCTCCGTGGGTTGTCAACCTGAAATGGTCGAGAATATGTGATTGATTTATTGATTGATTGATCAATTCATTCATTGGTGTTTTACATCCATTCAATAGCAAGGTCATAATATGACCTTGCTGTTGAATGGACGTGAAACCCCTGGCACCAGATCAGGACATTGTATTTTAATATTGAACGTTCTTATTGTAATTTCAGTGGCGACTGCATGGTACTCCCCCTGTACAGGTGATTTTCCATCTGTATTTGTGGCTGTGACCGGAGAAAAGGGCTTATGGGATTTGTGACCAGTGTAGCTGCTGATCAAATCCTCTGATATAGCCTGATGACGATCTGTATCGCTTGTTAGAAGCATGACGGGTGTTTCATTGATAGACTGGAACAGTGTGGAACTTGATCAGACTGTGCTGATGCACAGGCTGATCTGGGTCTACGCTGGTCGCAAAACCTGTAAGCCCCATTTCTCCAGTCACAGCCACATGAGAATGCACAGGTCTGTACGATGGAAGTACTGTGCATTCAGCACTGAACTTACAATAACTAGCCATTATGTTTGTAAAACATGGATATGCCCCCCGTGGCATACTGGGGGCCGTTTCACTAAGCTTTGTACGACTAAAATATTCTTAAGTGCAAAATTATGATTGTCTCTAAATTTCATGTTAACAATTTTTTCCTGGAAACAATTATTGGATTTACATTTATTGAGCATAGGCTGCATATGCAGCCTATGCTCAATAAATGTAAATCCATCAATTGAAATTTCCAGACGATCCTAAATTTGCACTTACGAACATTTTAGTCGTACGAAGTTTAGTGAAACGGCCCCCTGGACTCTAACTGGAGAAACTCTTACAAACTTTTCGACTTTTCAACGTAAATGTACACGGACAGACGTACAGACATACGGAACCTGATCTGATCTGACCTTTACTGCACCAGACCACTTGACCCCCAAGTGTTAATCCCAGTGAGATTCATCACTAAAATGTGAATATGTAGTTCATCATTAAAGGTACATGCCCACTCAGTAGGCACAAAATGTTCTTTGTAGTAATTAAATAAGCGTATAATTGCGTCACTATTCCATTAGTTCTAAAAATTGCAAGTGCCCGCTATACAGATATAATCATTTAGTAATATTTATTTCAATGATAGTATCTCGCGGTGGTATCAGGCTATTTTCATACGCAAATGAGGTATGGTATTTTTTAATTATTTATACTAATTAAATGTGTCACCTGAAAAAACAATATTTTCGACAGATTATAAAGCATGATCATTGCACATCAAAAAATAAATACAGAAAATAAATAGTAATGTCCGTTAACATTTTAAGGAAACACGGTTATCACCCCTGATATCAGTGTGGAAATTTACGTCTGATATACAATGTACAATAATGCCAATCAATATATGGGGTAATGGGGAATGAATGTTTGTTTTGCCAGAAACTGTCTCTGATGATGTCTCAGATATAAAGAACATTTTGTGCCTACTGAGTGGGCATGTACCTTTAAGATATGCATACCCTGCCACGACTTACCATGACAACCACGTGGTTACTGAATCTGTGACATAATTTAATGTAAATATCACACATCTTCGTAGAATCACATGGCACGTCTCATATATAATGAGTACCGGTGATTAAATTATGAGAAAGAAGTATGTCAAGGCCAAATGAAGACCACACAACATACAGTTGTTTCCAGTGAGTATTATTAATGTGATAAAATTGTGGGAGTCAGGGGGCCGTTTCACTAAACTTCATACGACTAAAATGTTTGTAAGTGCAAATTTAGGATCGTCTGTAAATTTCAATTGATGGATTTACATTTATTGAGCATAGGCTGCATATGCAGCCTATGCTCAATAAATGTAAATCCAACAATTGTTTACAAGAAAACATTATTAATGTGCAATTTACAGACTATCATAATTTTGCACTTACAAACATTTTAGTCGTAGGAAGTTTAGTGAAACGGCCCCCAGGTGACTTTAAGCCTTTTATCCCCATATGTTATAAATCCAAAATTTGCAAACACTAGATCAGTTGCCAATTTCATCAAAATTGCAAAGCATACTTATCTAGCTAAAGTATACTTTGAAGGAGTAATCATTTATATTTCCCGAAATGCATTATTTCACATAGAACTAACGACTGCATATATTTGATGATTAAAAGTATGTAGAATTTATTATACTGAATGTATTACATTATCACAGCCAAAATGGCTGTGATAATGTAATAAATTCAGTGTAATAACAAGAAACGAGGCAAAGCCACGAAGGCCAGGTTTTTTTCCAAGCATAGACATTTGGATAACATAATTATACCCACTTTTTGTAGACTAGATGGCCGTGGCCTGCATGTCGCGCCTTGGGACGAGGCATGGACATTAAAAAACTAGATTTGTCAGTAAGCGGGGGCTTACGGAATACCCCCCCGCGTCAGCCTTGACCTAGAATGAATTCCAGCTCACATACTATCATTTTCAGATAAAAGACTATGTCAGCACATATGGAGAGTGCGATGGTGGTTCCAGTTGAAAAAAGCAAACTAGACATTCTAAGTCCGTGACCTTGACCCCTGGCATAAATGGGTGTCGTAGGTTTGTTGCAGAATGATGTATGAGTGTCAGAGAACGGCCGGGTAAAATATCACTGCATTCCGCAAAGGGAAAGAGAAGTTATAAGGAAATTTACATTTGTTAAGTTTTAGTTTTTTTCTAAGTTTATAAGTCCGTGACCTTGAGCCCTGGCATAAATGGGGGTCGTAGGTTTGTTGCAGAATGATGTATGAGTGTCAGAGAAGGGGTGGGTAAAATATGAAAGATTTCCGCAAAAGGAAAGAGAAGTTAAAAGGAAATTTACAATTGTTAAGTTTTCGTTTTTTTTCTAAGTTTCTAAGTCCGTGACCTTGACCCCTGGTATAAATGGGGGTCGTAGGTTTGTTGCAGAATGATGTATGAGTGTCAAAGAAGGGGCGGGTAAAATATGAAAGATTTCCGCTAAGGGAAAGAGAAGTTAAAAGGAAATTTACAATTGTTAAGTTTTCGGTTTTTTTCTAAATTTCTAAGTCCGTGACCTTGACCCCTGGCATAAATGGGAGTCGTAGGTTTGTTGCAGAATGATGTATGAGTGTCAGAGAAGGGGCGGGTAAAATATGAAAGATTTCCGCAAAGGGAAAGAGAAGTTAAAAGAAAATTTACAATTGTTAAGTTTTGTAACGGACGGAAACACGGACGTTCTTACATTAGGGTACTTATGTGGCTTATCACATGTTAAATATTAGCCACATAAAACGATTTTTACCCACATAAAACGATTTTTTAGGTGGCTAATTGTAACCAACCCTATCCTTTAACAAGTCCATAACCCTGTGGGGCTAGCCACATAAGTACCCTAATGTGTGCCCGGAAACTCGGACGGACGGACGGACGGACGGACAAGCTGACTCCAGTATACCCCCCACAACTTCATTGCGGGGGGGGGGGTGGGGGGGGGGGGGGTATAAATAGATATAGTAGATGGAAAAACTTTAACGAAAAAAAGACTTTAACCGGACACACGGACGTACGTATGTACGTATGTACGTACGGACGTAATGACGGACATATGCCAAAATGCCGACGATATCGCGCTTTCCGCAAGCGGGTGCGACAATGATGATAAACACCCATGTGAAGTATCAAGGTACTGTAATGGATGAAGCAGTTGCAAAGATATAGTACACGAAAAACCTTAACAACAAAATTCAAAGTAATTTGACCTTGAATTTGGGCACAGGGGCCGCACGGTTGGGGGTTAGAATGAAAATATGGATGATGATAAACACCCATGTGAAGTTTCAAGGTAATGGGCAAAGCAGTTGCAGAGATATAGTATAACGAAAAAGTTTTAACCAAAAAACTTAACTTTAACCAGACGTACGTTAAAAAGTTAACGTTGAAAATGGCTAAGTCAATTACGTAGAAATAATAGGTGAAGGTAAAACAAATGGTCACATGTTGGATAGTTGTATGTGGTGGGCACCCCTTGATTATGAAGCTGTGAAAGTTTGGTGGTCCTAGGTGGTACAGTACCAAAGAAATTGACTTAAACACGAAAACTTAACATTGTAAACGCGAAAACTTAACATTGAAAATGGCTAAGTCGACTGCGCGGAAAAAATGGGTCAAGTTAAAAAAAAAGTAACATGTTGGATAGTGATATGTGGTGGGCACCCCTTGATTATGAAGCTGTGAAAGTTTGGTGGTCCTAGGTGGTACAGTAACAAAGAAATGGACTCAAACTTAACATTGATTGTGGACGCCGCCCGCCCGCCCGCCCGGCTTTCGCCAATCCAATAGCCTGGATTTTTTTTTTAAAAACCTGGCTAAAAATTAATAAATTTATCCTTCAATTGAAAATTTCTCCCTCAATGTGTACATAGCAAGATAAGAATACTTCGCAATTTTGGTGAAATAGTCTACATGAAATGCAATGTTTGTCAGTGATTTTCAGATATTAACTAGACATTATGTTTGTGAAACCTACCCGCCGGTATACTGGAGCATATAAAACAGAAACTCTTACAAACTTTTTGAAGAAAAAAATGGCTTCAGTGATTCAGTGACCATAGAAAGTCATGTTAATGGTGATGTGAGTTTGTTACATGATATTAACCCTTAGGCCGCTACTCACAACAATTTTCGTCTGCTGTTGCTTTTATATCTTGCCTTATTTCTCAATAAAAATATGGTTTGACAGCACTTCAGAATCATTTCCAATTCTGAAGTGCTGTCAAAGCATGTTGTAAATTATTCTAAAGTGCTGTCAAAGCATGTTTTTGATGATAAAAATGGAAAATAGAAAATAAACAGCAGACGACAAAAAAAGATATGAAGTTATGGCATCATGAAGAAACACCTACAAACCTTTTTCACATAAAACACAACATATTCATGTGGGCAGATGGACGGAACTTCACAAGCAAAGCAATATGCCTATAAATGGAATCGCCAAACTAATTGCATGCAAAAGTTAAATATTTAGGGAAGAAAGGGTTAAGTGCAGAAGTTAGTGAGAAAATATGTGCAACAACAGTGAATTTCAATGGCCAACATCTGTCAACATCAGTTATTGAAAATATAACATTTCTTCGACATCAGTTTCATGAGGACAACTTTTGTACACAGTCAGAGCTCCAGATAAGTTTTGTGTCTAAAGAGTATTGTACCCCAAGATTTCAAATTCGATGCGTATTTTACTTTTACAAATGTATTACAGATTTTCTTCTTATTAAATGGGGAACAAATGTTAAAACAAAATCAAAAAGAAAATCACTTACTTGAGCTGCAAAAAGTAAACGGTGTTTGCTTTTTGCAGTTCAACTAAGTAAATTTCAACTTTATGACAGTATTTTCACTACTCAATTTGAAAATCAATGCATATTTTCACATTGCTGTGAGTATTTTGTTCAGTAAAGCACATGTGGTGAGCAAGTAAAATCACCAGGCTAGTGTCTTTCTACATCAAGTTGATCAGTCAAGGCTGGGGCACTTAGGAATTCTCAAATTCTGAAAGGTATTCCGACCATTTCAGAGTGATGATGTAGGAATGCATTTGCGAACTATGAAGAAATGAAGTGATGATATAATATCTTATTAAACAAGTTTACTGAATTCCATAAGAAACAAGGCTATGCCGAGGAAATGACAAAAAAAAGCAAACAAAATACCGGTAATGTTATTCTAGTATTGCAAGGGTAACGATTAACTCTTTGCATGCTAGCGGTGAAAATAACATCCAACAAATTATGAGTATGTTTCTTATTTCTCTCTGTAAATATGTCTTGGAATTTCATTAGAATTGCGTCCTAAATTCCAAGACATATTTATGATATTTATAGGGAGAAATAAAAGAAAATACAATGAATTGTCGTCTGCTATTTTTGAACTATTTATAGCCCACAAATTTCCCAGCATGCAAAGAGTTAAGTCAACTGAACAGAGTGTAAATATACTTTCTAGCAAAAAGAACAAATCAAATTAAAAGTTGGACTGAACAAAAGGCTAGCAATACATAACTGTATTCACAGAAAGACAAGTAACTGAATGCCAGAAACAAGAGATTGTGCTGAAACCCCCAAAGCATGTTAATATGTAGCAATGAAATGAACCTCCATTATGAAGTTGACACTTACAATGCTGAATTAAATATTCTTGTCTGCTGTCTATTTTTTATTGTCCATTTCTCTAAGCAAATACATGCTTTGACAACACTTTAGAATTGCTAAAGCGCTGTAAAACCAAGTTTGTATTGTATGAGAAAGAATACAAAATAACAGCAGACGACAATTTATTCCTGCATTCTAAGGGTTAAGATTGTATTAAATTTGTAGACTAGTCAGTTTGGAAATATGTTAACCCAAAGAATGTGGAAAACGAAAATTGTCGTCTGCTGTTGGTTGATATTTTGTCTTTTTTCTCATTAGAACATGGTTTTGCAGTACTTTCGAATCATATCCATATGATTCTGAAGTGATGCCAAACAATATTTTTGTAAAGGAAAAATAAAAATTATAAAATAAACAGCAGACGATAATATTTAATTCAGCACTGGAAGGGTTAACCCTTATACCGCTATCTTAATTATTTGTCGTCTGCTGTTTATTTTCTATTTTCCATGTTTATCATCAAAAACATGCTTTGACAGCACCTTAGAATAATTTACAACATACTTGAACAGCACTTCAGAATCATTTCCATTGGAAATGATTCTTAAGTAGTGTCAAAACATGTTTGTATCGAGAAATAAGGCAAGATATAAAAGCAACAGCAGACGACAATTGTTGTGTGTAGCGGTCTAAGGGTCAATGCAGAAAAATTGTGATTGCATATTGAAGATAAGAGTGAAATTGACACATATTTACAACAGCAGTTGAACTACAATCACTATTTAGTTCCGCAGCAACATTTTAACGTTTCAAAGCAAACCTCTTGTACCATCACCAAAGCCAGAACACGAGAACAAAGCCAATATATAGCTGGCACACAAACATACACTTTCAAGGAGACTGGGTCACTTTGATAGACTTAACAACAAGAAAATGTGGCCTGTCGGCACACTAATGCCTTCGCAGATTGGAGAAACTGTGGCGAAGTTAATTAACCAAAGGTGATAGGTATTCATAAGCATGGATGTGAAGGTCAAAATGTCAAGGTCATATTAAGGGCAGCATGGATGCGTGACATTTGTACATGTCTTATGTAAACTCCTGTACAAAGTTTTAATGTGTGAACAAGTTCAAAGTTGTGAAGGTTTCAAAAGTTAAGTATGATGTATTGAAATATTAAAGTTATGACAGATGTGTGAACAATTTCTAAGTTGAGAAGGTCAATAGGTCAACTCATATTAAGGGCAGAATGGATGTGTAGCATTTGTCCACAAGTATGATATATCCATCAAGGGATATAGAAGAACAAGTATGATATATCCATCCCTTTAGAAGAACAAGTATGATATATCCAATATAGAAGAACAAGTTAGATTCATCAAGGGTATAGAAAAGAACGTCATCAAGATATATCCATCAAGTATAGAAGAACAAGTATGATATCCATCAGGTATAGAAGAATATGATATATCCATCAAGGGATATAGAAGAACAAGTATGATATATCCATCAAGGTATAGAAGAACAAGTATGATATATCCATCAAGGTATAGAAGAACAAGTATGATATATCCATCAAGGGATATAGAAGAACAAGTATGATATATCCATCAAGGTATAGAAGAACAAGTAATGATATATCAATCAAGGGATATAGAAGAACAAGTATGATATATCCATCAAGGTATAGAAGAACAAGTATGATATATCCATCAAGGTATAGAAGAACAAGTATGATATATCCATCAAGGGATATAGAAGAACAAGTATGATATATCCATCAAGGTATAGAAGAACAAGTGATGGTTATCAATAGGATATATCCATCAAGGTAATAGAAGAACAAGTATGATATCCATCAAGTATGAAGAACAAGTATGATATATCCATCAAGGGTATAGAAGAACAAGTATGATATATCCATCAAGGGACCAGGGTATGAAGAACAAGTATGATATATCCTCAAGGTATAGAAGAACAAGTTTGATATATCCATCAAGGTATAGAAGAACAAGTATGATATATCCATCAAGGGATATAGAAGAACAAGTATGATATCCCCAGGGATCCAATCAAGGATATAGAAGTAACAAGTATGATATCCATCAAGGGTATAGAAGAACAAGTATGTATAGGGACCCAAGGTATGAATATGATCCATCAAGGATATAGAAGAACAAGTATGATATATCCATCAAGATATAGAAGAACAAGTATGATATATCCATCAAGGGATATAGAAGAACAAGTATGATATATCCATCAAGGGATATAGAAGAACAAGTATGATATATCCATCAAGGGATATAGAAGAAACAAGTGATATATCCATCAAGGTATAGAAGTACAAGTATGATATATCCATCAAGGTATAGAAGAACAAGTATGATATAGAAGAACAAGTGATATATCCATCAAGGTATAGAAGAACAAGTATGATATATCCATCAAGGGATATAGAAGAACAAGTATGATATATCCATCAAGGGATATAGAAGAACAAGTATGATATATCCATCAAGGTATAGAAGAACAAGTATGATATATCCATCAAGGGATATAGAAGAACAAGTATGATATATCCATAAGGGAATTTATAATACGAAGATAAGTATATATATCCATCAAGGGATATAGAAGAACAAGTATGATATATCCATCAAGGGATATAGAAGAACAAGTATGATATATCCATCAAGGGATTATTAAAAGAACAAGTATGAATATATCCATCAAGATATAGAAGAACAAGTATATAATCCATCAAGTATAGAAGAACAAGGTAGATATATCCATCAAGATACAAGTAAGAACAAGGGTATGAATATATCCATCAAGGGATATAGAAGAACAAGTATGTTATATCCATCCAAGGGATAGAAGAACAAGGGTATGATATATCCATCAAGATATAGAAGAACAAGTATGATATATCCATCAAGATATAGAAGAACAAGTATGATATATCCAATCAAGGTTATAGAAGAACAAGTATGATATATCCCATCAAGGGATATAGAAGAACAAGTATGATATATCCATCAAGGGATATAGAAGAACAAGTATGATATATCCATCAAGGATATCCATCAAGGGAATTATAGAAGAACAAGTATGATATATCCATCAAGGGATATAGAAAAGAACAAGTATGATAATCCATCAAGGTATAGAAGAACAAGTATGATAGTATATCCGGAGCAAGTATATGAGGGATGTACAAGTATGATATATCCATCAAGGTATAGAGAACAAGTATGATATATCCATCAAGGGTAAGAAGAACAAGTATGATTTAAAGTCCATCAAAGGGGTATAGAAGAACAAGTATGATTATCCATCAAGGGATATAGAAAACAAGTAATGATATATCCTCAAGGGATAGAAGAACAAGGGTTTTATATATCCCATAGGGATATTGAAGAACAAGTAATGATATAATCCATCAAGGGTTATAGAAGTAACAAGTATGATATATTCCATCAAGGGATATAGAAGAAACCAAGTCTAAAAGGGCTCAAGGGATATAAGAACAAGTATGATATACCATCAAGGATATAGAAGAACAAGTATGATATATTATGATATATCCATCAAGGGATATGAAGAACAAGTATGATATATCCAATCAAGGGATATAAGAAACAAGTATGATATATCTAATCAAGATATAAGAAGAAAAATTATTATCCATCAAGGGATATAGAAGAACAAGTATGATATATCCATCAAGGGATATAGAAGAACAAGTATGATATATCCATCAAGGGATATAGAAGAACAAGTATGATATATCCATCAAGGGATATGGAAGTCAGTAGAAATATCCATCAAGGTATAGAAGAACAAGGTATGATATATCCATCAAGGGATATAGAAGAACAAGTATGATATATCCATCAAGGTATATAGAAGAATCAAGTATGATATAATCCATCAAGGGATTAGAATAACAAGTATGATATATCCATCAAGGTATAGAAGAACAAGTATGATATATCCATCAAGGGATATAGAAGTAACAAGTATGATATATCCATCAAGGGATATAGAAGTTATGACAGAACTGAGAAACTCTGTTCGTTATGTTCTGGTTTCTGCTGCGTGCATGCCTGTGATACTAAGCCACATGTTAGGGAGAGGATAAGATGCCTTTCAATCCAGTCGCATTTGTGAAATTATGTATATACTACTATTGATGCCTTACTTGTAAATTATATACAAATAAAATATGTTAAACCAAGGTCGTATTAAGGCCAGTATGGACGTGTGGCATTTGTCGACACATATGATGTATTGAAATATTAAAGTAATCCATCAAGGGATATAGAAGTTATGACAGAAATGAGAAACCCCCGTGAACTTCTTAATGTGTGAACAATTTAAAAGTTGTGAAGGTCAAAAGTCATATTAAGGGCAGCATGGATGTGTGGCATTTGTGCACAAGTATGATGTATTGAAATATTAAAGAAATTCATCAAGGGATATAGACAGAAATGACAAACGCCAGCAAACTTCTTAATGTGCCGGACACACAGACTCACAGTCCAAACACTATATGCCTCCAGCTCTACCGAGACCAGGGGTATAAAAAAACAGTAACGCTATAGGAATGAATGGCCTTTTTGTGGAATTTATCGGGGTATAAACTTGGAAAAGTCACTTTCGCAATTGGCAATAAAAATAAACAATTGGCGATAAAAAATTACAATTTTCGAAAAAAAAAAAAAATAAAAAAAAACAATTCCGAAAATTTGTAATTTTTTATCGCCAATTGTTTATTTTTATCCTATTGGTTATTATAGGAATGAATGGCCTTTTTGTGGAATTTATCGGGGTATAAACTTGGAAAAGTCGCGGGAATACTGGACGAAGGCCGGAAGGCCTCGTCCAGTATTCCCGCGACTTTTCCAAGTTTGTATCCCCGATAAATTCCACAAAAAGACCATTCAATCCTTATAATTCCAGCATTTGAAGTAAATTCATCAAGCAAATGTGTTTATTTTCCGTTTTCTTAAGAATTATTTTAACTGCGCCTGACGGTTACGGAAAGTAGTTCGGCATGGGATATTACTGGGATATAAATTTTGGACAGAGAATTGCTACGGACCAATCAAATGTTATGGAATTGTGTAAATATTTTTGTGCTGGAATTATTGATGGATGTACCTCTCAAACACTTTATCGCAAATCAGTAAAAAAAAAATAACGCAAACTTCTAAGTTATTTGACCTTGATCTTGAGCTCAGGGGCTGCATGGGTTGGCTATAGTATATACAAGAATTCCGCGGAATCAAATGTCTTGCCTTGTTCCGCCTTGACCTTGACCCTGGGGCCTTGACCTTGACCCTGGGGCCCCGAGAATAGTCCTATATTCATCTACATATCATAGTAAAGGTACGTATAAAGTTTGATGACTGTAGCTGATAAGGTGTTGAAGTAATGACCGTAACACGAAAACTTAACATTGAATGATGACGACGACGACGACTCCGGAAAAGTAAAACCTTAGTCTCGCTTTCCGCTTTCGCGGGCGAGACAAAAACTATGGATGATGACATGAGAATATCAAGTTTTGAGCCAATCTGACTTATGGTAACAGAGATAGGACGTAAACATTTTTAACACAAATCTTGGGACAGACAGACAAACAAATGAACAGGGTGGCGACTATATGAACCCTAGAATTTGTTCAGGGTACATAATCAGCTAATGGTCGCTAACCATGACACGATACCATGGTAACAAGACTGCCAGAGGTCACAATATGTAGCTGTGACTGGAGAACTGGGAGGCATTTGTGGCCATTCTAGCTCCTGATCACTTGTACAGCCTGATACAGGTCAGGGGCCCGTTTCACTAAACTTTGTACGACTAAAATGTTCGTAAGCGCCAATTTAGGATCGTCTGGAAATTTCAATTGATGGATTTACATTTATTGAGCATAGGCTGCATATGCATCCTATGCTCAATAAATGTAAATCCAATAATTGTTTACAAGAACACATTGCTAATGTGAAATTTACGGACTATCATAATTTTGCATTTACAAACATTTTAGCCGTACAAAGTTTAGTGAAACGGGCCCCAGGACCGTTGGTACAAGAATAATGGTTGTCTTCCTGTCTGCATGGTCAACAGGACAGTCCTGATCAGACAGTGCCGATCAACAGGCTGGTCACAAAGGCCAAAAGCCCTATTTCTCCAGTTGTAGCCACATATATGCCGGTCGAGACATGCTCAGTGAGGCAGAACAAAGTAGGCTACGGTCACATGAAGGTCAAATAATGATATAAATTAGTTTCTAGGTGAGTATTGTTTGCAAGCTTGGTAGCTGTATGACTGGCATGCACAAGATGGACATGTTATTAGCTGTCGGTGTCATAGAGGGAGACAGATTGACTAACACTGTTGTACGGACAGACCGACAGTGCCATACTATAATATATGTACATCCTTATGTAAGCCAACTGTTGACACAGTAAAGAAGTTATAGGAGAGTAGAGAAATGTACATACATCTACTGAACTGGCAATTTCAGTCATTTGATCTTGACCTTGGTTACGGGGAGAGCATGGGTGGGGCGGGAAAGGGAAAGCATGGGTGGGGCGGGAAAGGGAAAGCATGGGTGGGGCAGGAAATTAAAATGGGAAACATGCACATAAAGAAATCATAGGAGACTATAGAAATACCCATGCATCTACTGAACTGGAAAAAGTTATTTTACCTTGACCTTGGGCACATGGGGAGCATGGGTGGAGTGGGAAATGAAAATATAGATCATGACAAACATGCACATGAAGTAAATCGCTCATACAGTAAAGAAATTATAGAATGAATCTACAGAACCAAAATGTAAAATCTACTGAACTAGAAATTTCAATGTTTCTTGACCTTGAACTTGGGCAGGGGTGATCATGGGTGGCGTGGGGAATGAAACTATGGTAAATAAGCACTATAAATCTACTGAAGATCTACTCAGATTTAAAACCTACTGAAACAAAACGAAAATTTCAGTTATTTGACATCGACCTTGAACATGTGGGAGCATGAGTTTGGGCAGGTTTGAAAAACTGGATGGTAATTACAGATAATAACAGATTTCATTGATTTATTGGTGTTTAATCAATAGCTAAGGTCATTTAAAGCCGGGCCAACGGGTTTGATCCTGCATGTAACCTGCTGACAGACGAACAGACAGACAACTAAATCACATTTTCGCTACATGATAAAAACATTTTGTAACGGATGGATGGAACTTAACGAGCAAAGCACTATGCCCACCACCCCTTGAAATCACGTAGAGGGCATGAATAATAAATTGTCATGCAAGTTTCCGTACTCATCTCATCCTAACTACCAGAAACATACACATAAACACTTTGATTAAATGAGATAGTGAAATAAAAACAAAAGATGTTCCCACATGCGAGCTTAAATAAACACCGTTGTCCACCAAAATGCCCCATACTGTGTTAAGTCTATCAAAGGGAGACTACTATTACAACGTCTATGTACACATAAGGTGTCCTTACATTTGCCTTGCTATTCCACAGTTACGCTCTTTGCTAGGTTTCTCGGACAGTCAACCTACAATAGAAGCACCCATAATGCCTATTTCGCATTCAAAAATCACATTAACCGATTACATTACAGAGAAAATTCAAAGGATTGTATCTCATTGAGTATAGTATATTGTGTTACCACTCATCTGAACCGTCTCGACGAGACGGTTCAGATGAGTGGTAACAACATATACTTTCGAGAAGCAATAAGTAAAATATATTTTTTTTACGTCAAAAATAGAATTTTGGGACAGTAAAAATATATAATTCCTATTCCACAGTTACGCTCTTTGCTTAGGTTTCTCGGACAGTCAACCTACAATAGAAGCACCCATTCAAAACTCACATTAACCAATTACATTATAGAAAATTCAAAGGATTCTTATATCTCATTGAAAGTGTATTGTGTTACCACTCATCTGAACCGTCTCAACGAGATGAGTGGTAACAACATATATACTTTCGAGAAGCAATCAGGAAAATAGATTTATTTTTACGTCAAAAATAGAATTTTGGGACAGTAAAAATATATAATTCCTATTTTGCAATAAAAAATAGCTTTAACCCTTTCAACCCTGAATATATGAGATGGACTGGTCCATTCTGGCTTTGGACTATTGGACTATTCATCCCCAAAAAAAAAATTCAATCAAATTGTTAAATACTGGCAAAAACTGTAGATCCTGATGAGACGGCTCGCTACGAGTTGGCTCATCTGGAATTTGCAGTGTTTGCGAATATTGGAATTTACAGCATGTTTGGTTGAAAGGGTTAACCCGGCATTACAGTTGGACGTAATACCATATTGAGCTTAGAAAATGTTCTTATATCTCATTCAAAGTAGTGCTATATTGTGACACCACTCATTTGAATTGTGTCTCGACCAGACAATTCAAATGAGTGAACACAATATATACTTTCAAGAAAATAGTATTTTTGTCTCCTAAATTTTATTCTATGGGTTGAACGTGGCTGGTTTCAAGCCTGTCTTATAGACAATAGGGATATAACGCTATTCAAGGTAGAAAAGAACGTCATATTTTTTAAAGTTTGAAACTATTAAAGCATAACGAAAAGTGATGATATGCATTGTAGCTATTTGATGAATGTCAATAAATATTATAATAAATAGTGTGGTGTATTATGTACTATATGTGATTATCATATTTATGTGATGTTATAAATATGTACCAAATAATATATATTCTATAAATATGGGTGCCACATGAAACAATATGAATCATCACAAAACAAATATGAAATGAACAAACTGCAATAAATGTATATGATGACAATAGATAACATGTAAATGCAAAAAATATCTACAATTTACAAAGTAATTTTGTTTTTAAATCTTTGCTTTATCCGTGCAAATGTTGTAGTTAATGTGTATTATAAAGTATATGAACAATGTATGTGTGTAGCTATTATAGGAATGAATGGCCTTTTTGTGGAATTTATCGGGGTATAAACTTGGAAAAGTCGCGGGAATACTGGACGAAGCGACAAAAAATTACAATTTTCAAAAAAAAATAAAAAAAAAATTGTAATTTTTTTAAGGCCTCGTCCAGTATTCCCGCGACTGCCAAGTTTATATCCCCGATAAATTCCATAAAAATGCCATTCATTCCTTATAATTCCAGCATTTTAAATAAATTCATCAAGAAAATGTGTTTATTTTCCGTTTTCTTAAGAATTATTTTAACTGCGCCTGACGGTTACGGAAAGTAGTTCGGCATGGGAGTTTACTGGGATATAAACTTTGGACAGAGACTTGCTACGGACCAATCAAATGTTAGGGAATTGTGTAAATATTTTTGTGCTGGAATTATTAGCTAATAGTAATGATACATTAATACATACATGTGAGTGGAATATGTTATGCAAGTATTGTATATAAGTATTATATAAATATAAGTACATTTATAATTCCTAAATAACAATTGTTTAAACCGAGATGAAATGCAGTGTGTACACGTGTGAATATTCTGAACTTCAAACTGGCTGAAGTTTAAGCTCGAGATTGGAGCACAAAGTTTTATAACCATGTGAACCGCATCATTTGATCCATAATTATCAGGCATATGACCTTCACCTTAAGGAATGACCTTCACCTCCATTACTACAAATCCACATGCAACCGCATTATGGACGTGGCTGAAAAATAGGACCTTACAACCTCTGCGACCAGCATAGCCCCAGATCAGCCTGCGCGTGCGCGCAGTCTGATCTGAGCCTATGCTGTTCGCCATTCAGTCACTGAAGTAGTGCAAAACTGTTAGATCATAATCGCACAGTGTGACTGCGCGAGATGATCAGGATCTACCATTGCTGCAAACGTTGTAAGGTCCCTTTTCTCAGCACGTGGCTCATTTACATAAAATTGCTGTTGTCCTGCGGGATTATAAGGATCTATACTGTTTATTAAGCAGGACAGGTGTGTCGCAGACCAAATGGTGATCAATACAGATCCTGATCAGACTGTGTGGACGCACAGGCAATCAGGACCTACACTGGTTGCACAGGTCGTAAGCCCCATTTCTATAATCACAGGCACATATATGTAACTTGACAAGTCATATAAACAATTAAATTATTTCTTGGCTTTTAGATGAACTTGTTGACCAAATGAAAAATTAGTGAATAGATTGATTGATTGATTGACTGAAATTGCAAACTTATGAATACAAATAAAAGGAGAAAGTGTAGCCTGTCGGCACACAAATGTCCCCGGTGGCAGATTGGAGAAACTCCCGCAAACTTCTTAATCAGACCCACGGATGAATACACCAAAGACACACAGTCCAAACACTATACGACTCCCAGCTCCACAGAGACCAGGGGACCGTTTCCCTAAACTTCGTACGAATAAAATGGTCGTAAGTGCAAAATTAGGATCGTCTGGAAATTTCACATTAACAATGTTTTTTTTTGTAAACAATTGTTGGATTTACATTTATTTAGCATAGGCTGCATATACATGTAAATCCATCAATTGAAATTTCTAGACGATCTTAAATTTGCACTTACGAAAATTTTAGTCGTACAAACTTTAGTGAAACGGGTCCCAGGGGCATAAAAATAATGTAAAATGCTGAGGTAGCGGTATATGTTAATGCAGTATGAAATGGTCAACATGGAATGCTTTACACATACATAAGTACACTCTTGACTTTTATAAAATAATAATAAGAAAAAAGCTACATAGGTTAAGTAAGGGTGACGTTTGAAAAATGTGATATTGTGTTAGCAGTGATAAGTGGTATAGTGCAAATAGAGATATTGGTGATCATGTGGGAGATGATGTGTATTATAAAATAAATTTTAGTTAGAAATATAAGTTAACAAGTTAGATGTATTCATTTGAAATGTAAGTAAGACAATGGTATGCGTTTCTGTAGCCTATTTCACCAACATTCCAAAGTATATTTTTCTAGCAAAGTATACTTTGAGGGAGTAGTCATTTATTTTTCCTGAAATGTATTAATTATTTCATATAGAACTAACAACTGCATATATTTGATGATTAAAAGTATGCAGAATTATTATACTGAATTTATTACAGTATCACAGCCAAATTCAGTATAATAAAAATTAATAAATTTATCATAAAATTGAAAATTTCTCCCTCAAAGTATACTTTGCTAGAAAAGTATACTTTGCAATGTTGGTGAAATCGGTTACTGAACTAATCCACTTCTATGCTGATGCTATGATTGAAGAATGAATTGTGAAAGAAATATCGCTATACAATGTATATTCGATAACTTTTGAAAACAGAAATACTGAATGATTTGCTTCTATATTATTTGACTGTAATGTCAATCTTTCAAATCCCAACGGTGACTTTTGCATATGTTGGCAGTATGGTCATATGGTATACAACAAGCCTTAACCCTTTGAACCCGAAATCCCGCTATATCGGTTTATGCAAAAAGTGCAGATCCAGATGAGCCGGCTCATAACGAGCCGTCTCATCAGGATCTGCACTTTTTGAAAGTAATTTTAATATTTTTGAGAACAAAAACACCCCCTTTTCATAAATGGACAAATCTGAAAATCATTTTGTGACCATTGGATTGGTCAGAACATTAGCAGATCACAGTCAATTCCAGTTACTTAGGGTTGAAAGGGTTAAGCCCTTAAATACTTACTGTGTACCTCATGAGTATTTGTCATCTTAAAACAATATTCACGCAGGAATTCAATAGTTTCATGCTGATAATTACGGAGCCCCACAGGGGACATGGATTTTTTTTTATTAATTCGTTCCCACGAAATAACAATTTGTCCCCTCAATTTAACAATTTGTTCCCTCAAATTAACAATTTGTTCACCCGAAATAACAATGTTCCATCGAATTAACAATGCGTTCCCATGAAATAACAATTTGTTCCCTCGAATTGACAATCCGTTCCCCCGAAATAACAATTTGTTCCCTCAATTTAACATTCGTTCCCTCGAATTAACAAATTGTTATATCATGGGAACAAATTGTTAATTCGAGGGAACGAATTGTTATATCGTGAAAACGAATCGTTATATCGTGGGAACGAATTGTTAAATTGAGGGAACGAATGTTAATTTGTGGTGTTATTTCGTGGGAACAAATTAATAAAAAAAGAATTCTATCCCCTGCGGGGCTCCGTAGATGATTTATACTTACCATCCTGGTAAAGTTTTGAATTTAGTTATTACAACTGAACTGTATTCCACCCTTTTACCATGGGCAACAGTTAATTGTCAACTCAGTTAATTGCCAACTCAAACATTTGTTATGCCCAGGGTGGGAATTGAACCACACAATCTGAACTCCAATACCACTAGCGCATAAAGCCATCACTTATTTTGCCATTTTTAACCCTTTAGAATGCGAGAACCGAAAATAGTCGTCTGCTGCTGTGTTCTATTTTGTCAATTCTCTCAATAAAAACATGGTTTGTCAGCAATTTAGAATCATTTCCATTGGAAATGATTCTAAAGTGCTGTCAAACTGTGTTTTTGATGAGAAAAATGGAAAACAAAAAATAAACAGCAGATGTCAAACTTTTATTCAGCATTGTAAGGGTTAAATGATGCATATAATACACAATTGGCAAAATTTGTCACGCTGACGTCACGTTTCTTCAACTAAGCAATGTGATGTCAAACCAGCAGGCTCGGTGAATTCTTGCCTAGTTGAAACGAAGCAAGTAGTTCTAAGGGTAGCTTAGATAATCTCAGCTATACGTATGGATTTTACTATTTCATCTGTCTTTTGTATTATCTGTATCCGTATAGCCGAGACCCGGCCAATACGTTGCCTTGTGTGACGGCGAGAGAACTTTAATTAGACCAGACTGAATGGCCGAACAAAAGGATGAAATCACATGCACTTCATGGGATGAACGAAAACCCAATGAGATAATGATTGTTATCCAACTGTACACTGGGATAACAATCATTATCACATCGGGTTGTCGTTCATCCAATAAAGTGTCTGTGGGTGGAATACGGCACTGTGAGACATGGTAATAACGACGAGCGGAGAATATCTTACATCGTATCCCTTGAGTACGGCAATGTGAAATGAGAGGAGCTGCATGGGAATTACGGTCAATATCCCCTGGAGACAGTCCACCGTGTGGGGCACCTCAACAAACTTATAGGCAAACTTTCGCGTCTCCACGTCACCACTGTTGCTTATGATTATAGGCCGCCCCTAAAATCAGACGGTATAATCCACATGTAATTGCAGACAGACTCCCCAGTACGAACCCTTGTCCATTGAGAATGTGCACTCTGTTGACGCTGTAAACTCAAAGTGTACCTGCTGAAACTGGAAATAAACGCCACCCGTAATAATCTCCAAGCAAAATTCTCTGCTAAGCGATAGAGAATCGAGACTATAATCTGGGCAAGTTATAATAGCCTCCAAGCAAAATGCTCCACAAAGGTAGAGAAATTAACAGTACAAGCTTTTATCTCTCTAACGAAATTCTCAACAAAAGTGATAGATATAATCGAGACTATAATCTCCATGCAACGTCTCCAAACAGGTTACATCACTGCAAGCTGTTATCTCCCTGCTATAAACTCCAAGCACTCCCCATTATTTTTACAAATCCCGTGCTACATGTAACTTAGTAGTGGGAAAATTTGAAACGTTCTGCCAAATGCAAAGACAGAATCTGGAAGTATTCCCGAAAGGTGAATATTTAGTGGGTTATCGTGTACATACACAGTATATGTCGTGAGCCAGTGCATAAGGAAACACACCTTGGTGTAAGTATAAGTTATTGTTCATATATTGGATTTTTAAGGAATTAAATGCCAGGGAGCGCTAGCGACCGCAGCATTTAGTTCCTTGAAAATCCAATATGTGAACAATAACATATTAAGTACAAATTCAATTTTAGAAGGAAGAAAATCATTTAATACATTTGTGAAAGTAAAATACGCACTGAATTTGAAATCTTGGGGTATATAAATACATGTAGTATTTAGATACAAAACTTATCTGGAGTTCTGTTACCATGTAGTATTTGTATTCAACAAATCACCAGGGGACCGTTTCACTAAACTTCGTACGACTAAAATGTTCGTAAGTGCAAAATTATGATAGTCTGTGAATTGCACATTAACAATATTTTCTTGTAAACAATTATTGGATTTACATTTATTGAGCATAGGCTGCATATGCAGCCTATGCTCAATAAATGTAAATTCATCAATTGAAATTTACAGACGATCCTAAATTTGCACTTCCGAACATTTTAGTCGTACAAAGTTTAGTGAAACGGGCCCCAGATCGGCCGACCCATCTGTTGCTGTAGATCTACACCAGTGGGCGCATTGACTTTCCTATCCACTGGCGACATAACTACACATGTGACAGGCGATAGCTAGCTGCGAAACATAATATTACAAAATGCAAAAGACCGGAGATGTATTTTGCTAGTTTGCATGCATAGTGAGAAGATACTTGGACATTCAAATACAATTATACAGTTATACTTATCTGTCTTTGACTTGTATGAATCAAGTGTGGTTGCACCATACTTAATTCATACATGTCAAAGACACAGGTTGAAGTAACGGACCGAGGTCTATAAATACATTAAATATGTCTAAAAGCATCAATAAATGAAGAAAAAAAAAGCTAATTTTTTTGTTTACTCCCTCCATATAGACACATATAGAGTATACTGTATATGGAGTCTATATGGAGGGAGTAAAATTTATTGATGCTTTTAGGCATATTTAATGTATTTATAGACCTTGGTCCGTTACTTCAACCTGTGGTCAAAGACAGATATGCACGAGTATATGTTAGAATTTCCGTTTAAATAAATAAAAGCTTAGCCAGATGCATTGGTAGTAATAATAATAGCGACTACAAACTATAGGACAAGCAGGCACATCACAACAAAATAGTAAACCTTACACATCAATGTTAGAGATATTTTGTCGCCCAACTCTGTTTTGCAGACAAACATTTTCACGTTTATTTGTCTCCAATACATGTTTTTTGTATATATATGTATATACATGTACTTAGTTTTTAAACAATAAGCATATGTCATATATACACATTAGTATTGGAGGATTGAGGAGAAAGCAACAATGCTTGTATAATACCTCTTTCCTATGTAATTGAAGGCTAAAAACAAGGTGACTGATTACTTCAATGCAAAACATAAAAAAAAGGTATTTAGCAGAAAGAAAATAAAACAAGAGGGCCATGATGGCCCTAATTCGCTCACCTGACTTCATGAACACCAGAGGAGAATGTGACATTGAGTTCATAAGTGTTTTAAAAAAAATTGTGCTATTGTTAGATGGCAGTCATCTTGGATTAAGCGATGACTCTCATTTTACCAAATCTGAAAATGCTTCACCCAAGGATCTTAACTTACTATGAAGTTTGGCCAGCATCGGCCATGTGGTTCCTGAGAAAAAGACGTTCAAAATCTCGAATAAATGGATCATTCCTATCAAGTTTCGTCGAAATCCGGCTGGCGGTTCATGAGAAGAACATTTTTTAAGAATTTGTGCTATTTTTAGACGGCGGCCATCTTGGATTAGCGACGACCTCCGTTTTAACAAATCTAAAAAGGCTTCACCCATGGATCATAACTGTGAAGTTTGGCCACCATGGGCCAAGCGGTTCGTGTGAAGAAGAATTTTGAAAGCTCTAATAAAAGAACGACCTATTGACCATTCGGTGGCCATCTTGGATGACATGACCATCCAATTTCGACAAATAATGTACCAGAGCGATCGCCTCTTTGATACCTTCGATTTCATATAGACATGACCATATTCGGTCAAAAATAAAATTTGACCCCAATTTGACCCCACGGGCCACGCCCATTTTTGACCCCGGGGTCACCATTTTAACAACTTTGATAGATCATTGTACATCGATGATTCCTACCAAGTTTTGTCGAAATCTGGTTGGGGGTTCTTGAGAAGAAGATTTTTGAAGAATTTGTGCTATTTTTAGATGGCGGCCATCTTGGATTATGTGATGACATCATTTTAACAATTTTGTAATCCCCCTACCTAAGGACCATGACCATGAAGTTTGGTGACTATAGGCCCAATGGTTACCGAGGAGAAGACTTTTGAAAATGTTCACGGACGACGGACGGACGACGGACGGACGACGGACACATTGCGGTAACAATAGCTCACATGAGCTTCGCTCAGGTGAGCTAAAAATATGTGAAACATATTTCATCTGCAAATGGAGTTCGCAAAAATGTCTCTTCTTGGTATGTAAAGGTTACAACAGTCGCCAGTCATTTTAAACACTTCACATTGTGTAAATATTCTTTAGAATTTTATTCCGAATGAGAAATGTGAAAATATACTAAAAATTATTAACAAGTTTTTGGTGTCAGTTAAAATACACCAATAGACAGAATTTAGGCAGCATTCAAATGCTTTTGTTTGCGATTATACATTCAGTCAGGTTCAAACTGTTCCATCTCTAAAATATTGGTGAATTACAGAACTCCAGATAAAAGTGTATTGGGGTGGGGGTATTTTATGCTTATTTTAGCAGGATACGCATTGATTATCTAAAGTGGGAGTACAAAATACTCACAGCAATGTGAAAATACGCATTGATTTTCAAATTGAGTAGTGAAAATATTGTAATAAAGTTGAAAATGTACATACGGTAGTTGAGCTGCAAAATGCAAAAAAGTGTTTTCATTTTGCAGCTCAAATAAGAGAATTTTTAAATTTGTTTTATTTTTATCATTTGTTCCCTGTTTAATAATGGAGAAAATCAATAGTGCATTTGTAAAAGTAAAATACGCATTGAATTTGGGGGTATAAACCTCTTTAGATACAAAACTTATCAGGAGCTCGGGGTTGGAAGTGTATAAATAGAATGACCAGTAGCCTATTTCACCAACATTGCAAAGTATACTTTTCTAGCAAAGTATACTTTGAGGGAGAAATTTTCAATTTTAGGATAAATTTATTAATTTTTATTATACTGAATTTATTACATTATCACAGCCATTCTGGTTGTGATAATGTAATAAATTCAGTATAATAATTCTGCATACTGTACTTTTAATCATCAAATATATGCAGTCGTTAGTTCTATATGAAATAATGCATTTCATAAAAAATAATTGATTACTCCCTCAAAGTATACTTTGCTAGAAAAGTATACTTTGCAATGTTGGTGAAAGAGGCTACAGAGATATAACTGCAAGAAGCAACAAGTGAATCTGAACTGCAACACGACTACACTATACATGTTTTAGCACACGAGAATGAGAAACTTGGCATGAGCGTGCACATAAACCCAGACCAGCTTTGACAAATGAGACAAGTCATGTGATTTTGTATCCGAGAAGATGTGTCATTTTTCATGAACACAGAGCTCCAGATAAGCTGCGTATTTGCTTAAATACCCAATTAAAATTGCCAAAAATTGAAATCAGAAGTAGTGAGTATCAAAAAGCAACAACAATTTTGTGGTATCTTTATCATGATGCAGAAAACAATAAACATACCACAAATATAGCATGTTTTTCTTATTTTCCATGAAAACACATCTTGGTATATCATTAGAATTGTCTCCAAGGAGACAATTCTAATGAAATGCCAAGACATGTTTTCATTTTGAAGCAAACTATTCAATAATTGCTGTCTGCAGATGTGTAAACAGTAGTGTGATTTTATTTTACTCAATTCAAATTTTGAAATACCCAATTGCTTCAGAAATGATGGAGTGAAAATACTCAATTACTAATTCCTTATCTGGAGCCCTGTGAACAATATTAACAGAAACTGAATTTGCTCTGAACACTTGGTCAACTTTCAAAGTTAATTCAAAGATATTGCACATCTTCATAGGTGCAAAAGAAAACCATATGGCTTGTCTCAAGTTGTGCAGACACATACAGATACACCAGGCTGTATTAGAGCTATGTCCAGTCATATTATCCTAGCATTATTTATATGATTTCAAAATTTAAAAAATTGCTTGGTAAACAACAATGAGTAACTGGAATGGAATTTGATATGTTAATTTTGCACCCAATCCAATTGTCACAAAATTATTTTCAGACTAGTCCATTTATGAAAAGAGGGGTGTTTTTGTTCTTGAAAATATGAAAATAACATGCAAAAAGTGTAGATCCTGACGAGACGGCTCGTCACGAGCCGGCTCATCAGGATCTACACTGTTTGCCAATACCACTATACAGACCTGCGGTGTTGAAAGGGATATGCTTTGAAAGGTTCAATACATTTTTCATGTAATTTTCAACTAAATGATTTTGAAATTGAGTTCATGAAACAATCAGTGATAGCCTTTCTGACATTGCACAGGCTGAAACTGTAATACATCTACACATATACAAGTTGTTAGAAGCTGGTCTAAATTTGTGTGCGCTACAAACACCAATTTCTGTTTTCTCAGGGTCCGAACTTGATAAAAACAACCTCACCACATTAAATAAATTTCTTTAGCTAAATGATTCCATCAAGTAAAAGATATTGTTTTACAAAAATTGGCATACAACAGATGCAGAATGAATTTTCACTGTAAATTTAAGAAAACTTATCCAGCGCAATTTATTTACAATTGGAAATATGTGAATAGGCCGTTTCTATCAGTAGCCGATTTCACCAACATTGCAAAGTATACTTTTCTAGCAAAGTATACTTTGAGGGAGAAATCATTTATTTTTCACGAAATGCATTATTTCATATAGAACTAACGACTGCATATATTTGATAATTAAAAGTATGCAGAATTATTATACTGAATTTATTACATTATCACAGCCAAAATGGCTGTGATAATGTAATAAATTCAGTATAATAACCAGATGGCCACGGCCCGCATGTCGAGCCCGCCGAGGCAATTGATATTTTTAAAAACTTCAACGCAGATTTCTGACGGACGGACGCACGGACGGACGGACGGACGGACGGACGGACGCACGGACGGACGGACGCACGGACACTCGGACGTCATTGTGATCACTATGTCTCGCTATCCTTAAATTGAAAATTTCTCGAAAAGTATACTTTTTCTAGAAAAGTATACTTTGCAATGTTGGTGAAATCGGCTACAGGCAAGGACCCACATGTGTGACTGTGACCAGAGAAATGGGGCGTATGGTCTTGTCACCAGTGTTGACCCAAATCCGCATGCTATTTGATCAGAGGCAACACTGGTCACAAATCTAATAACCCCCATTTATCCAGTCACAGGCACACATATGAAGGCGTCGGCACAAGGGAGACAACTCTCTCTTTCACCGACACCTTCATGTAAAGAGCAGCACAGCAATTCCGACACCGAATTGAGCAGTTATCTCCCTTACGTCACATTCGCGTAACTCGGCGATATGCAAGGACAATAGCTGCATCGGAATGACAGTTAGTATGCCCTGTAGGCAGTCGATTGTGTGTGGTAGTTGGACACATTTCGCCGGGCTGGCATGCTCTATCGTCTCCGTATCTCCAATATTGCAAATAATTATCGGGTCGCCCTAAAATGAATCGTCACACATGCATGTAAATATACGTGATACACCACGAGACAAGGTACTTCAGTTTGCTGAATTGATCCCAGGCGATCGGTTGGTTGGTTATAATGACGCATGCAACTGACATGTTTGGTGATGGTCACCTCTTGATTTCACGAAACAACCACAGACAATAACATCCAACAATATATCTCCCACAGCATCCACAGGTGAAAGGCTCTGACCTGTGACACAAAAAAAATGCCCATTAAAAAAAATGCATTCCCCCACTCACTTGGTCTCATACAGACTATGTTCTATTTATATAAATAGAACATAGTACTGTACGAGACCAAGTGGGTGGGTTAATGATTTTTTTTTAATAGTACTGTATGATACCAAGTGTGTGCGGTAATGGATTTTTTTTAACTTTAGAATAATTTTCAACATGCTTTGACAGCACTTCAGAATCATTTCCATTGGAAATGATTCTGAAGTGCTGTCAAACCATGTTATTTATTGAGAAATAAGGCAAGATACAAAAGCAACAGCAGACGGCAATTGTTGTGTGTAGCGGTCTAAGGGTTACTGGGCGTTTTGTGTGTGTGTCACAGGTCCGAGTCTTCCACCTGTGACTGCATCTAAAATCAATGTATCCACTTCATGAACAATCAATTATGATATTCAATCCATTTGATTACGTAACAGTTAAAACGTTTTGGATTGATGATTGACGGGGCTTTTACATCCATTCAACAACTAAGTCATTTACAGACAGTACCACAATAAACTGGCATATTCACCCTCGCTACGCTGTAGACGGAAATTGTCGTCTGCTGTTTTTCATATTTGCCTTAATTCTTAACAAAAAAGAAAGGTTTTTTTGACAGCACATGAGATTCATGCGCTGTTAAAACAGGTTTTTGTCAAGAAATATTGAAAATAAAACATTTCCAGCAGACGACAAAATTTTAACTCGGTGTAGTAAGGGTTAAACAAATGATGCGGCCGGCCATTTTATCACATTTCAGTAATTCAGTTAAATGTTATTCAGAACTATGGCCCAGATTGGTAAAATATCTGAATGTAGTTAGATCTAGTTGCTGGACTACCCCCTTAATAATTGGAATGGACACTCCCATGCTAATTTTTAGATTATTCCATTAATCAGAAACGGGTGTTGTTATAAGAAATCAGAAAATATCCAAAAATGGTGCAGATACTGATGAAACAGCTCATGGGAATGGAATGGAATGTTGCTTAATGGCCCACCAACACAAACCAGGACCATTTAGAGCCTCCAAACAGCTTGCACACATTATGATTGGGGTCATGGGGCCGTTTCACTAACTTTCGTACGACTAAAATGTTCATAAGTGCAAATTTATGATCGTCTGGAAATGTCAATCGATGGGTTTACATTTATTGAGCATAGGCTGCTTATGCAGCCTATGCTCAATAAATGTAAATCCAATAATTGTTTAAAAGAAAACATTGTTAATGTGAAATTTACAGACTATCATAATTTTGCACTTTCGAACATTTTAGTCGTACAAAGTTTAGTGAAATGGGCGGGCCCCTGTAGTGTTGAAAGGGTTAAGTAATGGCACTCCTCAGTCAGAAAAGGTTTCAGATATGCCTGTGACTGATGGGATCAGAGATCAACATGGCCTATTCTCATACAACGTATGATCACAACACTGTAAGCCAAGATAAACCCCTACAATGCTGAAATAAATGTTGTCATCCGCTGTTTATTTTTATTTTTCATTTCTTGATGAAATTTTTTTGACAACTCACAACCACTGTATGGAAACAATTCTCATATGCTGCCAAAGTACAGGCCAGTAGCCAGGGGGGTTGGAGCGGTCGGACGACCCCCCCGCCCAGCCTCGAGGTTCACTTTTTTAGCCTTGAGGTCCACTTTTTTAGACCCCCATAGATACTTCAGACCCCTTGAGCCTTCGAAACGACCCCCCCCTTCAAACAGGTAGATACTTCAGACCCATTGAGCCTTCGAAACGACCCCCCCTTCAAACAGGTCTGGCTACGGGCCTGAAGTACCGGTATATATATTGTTTAAAAAATAACTCAAACAAGGGTATTGAGTTTCTTATGAAATCAGTCAAAAAGTTTAATAAATATCACATGAAACCAACACAAATGTCAGATTATATTTATCGCAGAAGCACAACATCATACACTGAAGTACTGATCACCAGGGGACTCATTTGCATATTTATTACACTAGTGGATTATTATTCTTAACCCTCCTACGCTGTTGACGGAAATTGCCGTCTGCTGTTTTTCATTTTTGCTTAAATTCTTAACAAACTAGAAATGTGGCCTGTCGGCACACGAATGCCCCCGCTGGCAGCCAAAGAAAACGAGGCATATTTGATTATAAGCCATTTACCCGAGCGTTAAGGTTTTGAACGCACCTTGACCCTGGGCTTAGTGGGGGCGGGACGAATGTGGATTTGGCACAGGCCGGTAGAGGACCATTGTAGCAATGCGTGTGTGAAATGTGAAGCAGATCCGAGCAAGGAAACACAAATTATAAGCCATTTAACTGAATGTTAAGGTTTCAAACGCACCAAGTCTGTGACCTTGACCCTGTGCTTAGCGGGGGCAGGACGAATGTGGATTTGTCACAGGGCGGTAGAGGACCATTGGAGCAATGCGTGTGTGAAAGTTAGTGTAGGATTGAGAAACGCGCACGTAGATTTGTCCCAAAGTGGCAAGTAAACAATTAAAGTGGAAAAGGTGAAGGTCAAAGGTGAAGGTCGAAGTAATGGGTGGTGGAGTGTGTAAGGCATGTTCATATGTATCATGTGTATAAATATTTAAGCGATTGCCAAAATTATTGAGAAGTTATTGTAGGATTGAGAAACGTGCACGTAGATTTGTCCCAAAGTGCTAAGAAAACATTTAAAGTAGAAAAGGTGAAGGTCAAAGGTCACGGTCGAAGTACTGGGTGGTGGAGTGTGTAGGGCATGTTCATATGTATCATGTGTATAAATATTTAAGCGATTGGCAAAAGTATTGAGAAGTTATTGTAGGATTGAGAAACGTGCACGTAGATTTGTCCCAAAGTGCTAAGTAAACATTTAAAGTAGGAAAGGTGAAGGTCAAAGGTGAAGGTCGAAGTACTGGGTGGTGGAGTGTGTAGGGCATGTTCATATGTATCATGTGTATAAATATTTAAGCGATTGGCAAAAGTCTTGAGAAGTTAGTGTAGGATTGAGAAACGTGCACGTAGATTTGTCCCAAAGTGCCAAGTAAACATTTAAAGTGGAAAAGGTCAAGGGCAAAGGTCAAGGTCGAAGTACTGGGTGGTAGGAGTGTGTAGGGCATGTGCATATGTATCATGTGTATAAATATTTAAGCGATTGGCAAAAGTATTGAGAAGTTAGTGTAGGATTGAGAAACGTGCACGTAGATTTGTCCCAAAGTGCCAAGCAAACATTTAAAGTGGAAAAGGTCAAGGCCAAAGGTCAAGGTCGAAGTACTGGGAGGTGGAGTGTGTAAGGTATGTTCATATGTATCACGTGTATAAATATTGACATAATATGTGAAGCTATGTAGAAGTTACTAAAGAATATGGTAATATCGGGACGTACGTACGGACGGACGGACGGACGGACGGACGTACTGACGAGACCGTACATTGTGAGGTTACTAACCCTAACCCATCCTAAATCAAACCCCGTAAACATCAATCGTACAGAAAAAAACAACCCCACAAGACAAAATAACCCCACAAGAGCAATTTATAACGGGGTTAAAACGGAATAAGCATCTCTTAACAAGTCCATCACTGTGTGGTTAACCTCACAATGTAGCTCTCGTCTGTATGGACGGACGGGACGGACGGACGGACGGACGTACGGACGGACGCCGGTAACATTATATGCCCCCGTACCTTTCGGTAGAGGGGGCATAAAAACTTGTTTTGACAGCACATGAGAATAGTCTCCACTTTCAACACCATAGGCATGTATAGTGGTATTGGCAAACAGTGTAGATCCAGATGAGCCGTCTCATCAGGATCTGCACTTTTTGCAAGTAATTTTCATATTTTTGAGAACAAAAGCACCCCCGTTTCATAAATGGACATCATTTTGTGACGATTGGATTGGTTGCAGAATTAACATATCAAAATCCATTCCAGTTACTTAGGGGTTAAGGCAATAAAGCATATTATTTGAAGGTAGGACTCGTAGCAATATAAGGAGGCCAATTCTCAGACTTTGCATTTCCGACAAACAAGTAATAGCACAGGAATAAGGGATCATTCAGTAAGATGCACAACAGACTAAGTTCAGCACCATGCACACCTGGGGGCCGTTTCACTAAACTTCTTACGACTAAAATGTTCGTAAGTGCAAATTTCAGATCGTCTGTAAATTTCAATTGATGGATTTACATTTATTGAGATGCTCAATAAATGTAAATCCAATAATTATTTAAAAGAAAACTAATGTTAATGTGAAATTTACAGACTATCATAATTTTACACTTACAAACATTTTAGTCGTAGGAAGTTTAGTGAAACGGGCCCCTGTAGCCTATTTCACCAACATTGCAAAGTATACTTTGAGGGGGAAATTTTCAGTTTTAGGATAAATTTATTAATTTTTATTATACTGAATTTATTACATTATCACAGCCAAAAATGGCTGTGATAATGTAATAAATTCAGTATAATAATTATGCATACTTTTAATCATCAAATATATGCAGTGTTTAGTTCTATATGAAATAATGCATTTCAGGAAAAATAAATGATTACTCCCTCAAAGTATACTTTGCTAGAAAAGTATACTTTGCAATGTTGGTGAAACCGGCTACAGCAAACAATCAGACAAGACATACAACAGTGACAACAACACGACTCATTCATATATGGCTGTGATTGGAGAAAATGGGATTTGTGGATCACATAGCACTCTAAATTGCTTGTTAGAAGCATGACAGCAGGGATCTCCCTGACCCCTGTTTTCTGCATCCCTGATGCATTTTATTGGCCGAGGACCTACACTGACAATTGGCATTGCATCCCGTGGACCCTCAAAACTTGGCAGTGCAAATGAATCATTTTCAAAAGTTTACAGCATTTTTTACACTTTTTGGGAGAACCTGTGTGACTGTACTTTATAGACAACAGTTCAGATAATTAACGACTATCGATACCATATTGATATTATTTTTAGTGAAATATGTGTATGAAAAAATCACCAGGGACCCTCAAAATAGTAAAGTTGGTAGTCCTGGGACCCACATTTAAAAAATCCTTGGGAAATCCCTGTGACAGGTGTTTCATTGGTGAAATGTCGAACTGTGCAGATCCTGATCAGACTGTGCGGATGCACAGTCTGATCTGGATCTACACTCGTCGCAAAACCGATAAGCCCCATTTCTCCAGTCACAGCCAGATACACGTCTTTCTATGGAAATGGAGAAAATCAACACAACTTAATTGCATGTGTTAATTCAGTATAAGATAGAACAACATGCATTTAAACATACGCATACAGACAAGGAAATAAAACGCTTTTAAAAGCGACATCTCGAACTCTGAAATCCAACAAATCCATGTGAATAATGACAAGATATAAATGCATACATGTAATTATAATGGTCTCCTTGTAATTCACTTTAATGGACGCTTTTCAGAATACTCCATTACTTAGAAAAACAGATAATTGTGTAAAAATCAGAATGTAGCAACAAACAGTGTAGACCCGGATGAGACAGCTATGGACATACACTAGCATTACGGTCTGTAAAGGCTGAAAGCTTAACCCTTACACTGTTGAATTAAATTTTGTCATCTGCTGTTTATTTTCTGGTTTCTATTTTTCTCATCAAAAATATGCTTTGACAGCAGTATATAATCAATTCCAATGGAAATGATTCTAAAGTGCTGTCAAACCATGTTTTATTGAGAAAGAAGGCAAAATATAAAACAACAGCAGGCGACAATTTTCTTCCCAGCAATCTAAGGGTTGAATACAATGATAAAGGTTTTAAAGTCAAAATATTGATAGATTACATAGGCACTTACAACTGTTGAACATAGTTAAGTAACTGGGTAGAACCAGGAGCACACACGATACTGAAGAGCCTAAAATGTGACTGTGACTGGAGAAATGGGGCTTATGGGATTTATGGTGGCATAGTCCTGTGGAATGATAAGGCCCTCTATTGTTTGTTAACCCTTTCAACACCACTTTTTGCAAGTAATTTTCATCTTTTTGAGAACAACAACACCCCCTTTTCATAAATGGATAACTCCGAAAATCATTTTGTGATGATCAGATAGTTGCAAAATTAACATATCAAAATCCATTCCAGTTATACTTAGTGTTGAAAGGGTTAAAAGCAAGACGGGTGTTTTTCACCGACTGAATGGCGACCAGTGCAGAACCTGATCCGACTGCGCGGATGCGCAGGCTGATCTGGATCTGCACTGGTCGCAAATGCGTTAAGCCCCTGTTCTCCAGTCACAACCACAAACCCGACCGTCACTCGAGCAATGGGGCAGCCTGTGCTACCCATTCAGTCAGCGAAACACCCATCATAGTTCTATCAAACTATATGGATTATCGTCAGGCTGCTAGGAGTGTGCTAGCTGAACAGGAGCACAGATGTAATCCGCCCCATTGCTTGAGTCACAGATCAGGGGGCCGTTTCATTACACTTCGTACGACTAAATTGTTCGTAAGTGCAAAATTATGATAGTCTGTAAATTTCACATTAACAATGTTTTGTTGCAAACAATTATTGGATTTACATTTATTGAGCATAGGCTGCATATGCAGCCTATGCTCAATAAATGTAAATCCATCAATTGAAATTTTCAGACGATGCTAAATTTGCACTTACGAACATTTTAGTCGTACAAAGTTTAGTGAAACGGGTCCCAGGATCAAAATTCATCACAATGGGAAATGGGCATAAACTCAGTCACAAATTAAATGGGCAAGAAAAAGTCATTATGTCGTGATATGACTTATGAACACAGGATCACTTAGCCTTGACAAATCACAAGATGAGGTATCTGTGCAATATTCTGATTAAAAAGTCGAATCAACTCCTATTTCATTTTATATTACAAAAGTCAATAAGAAAGTAGGGGAAGACGACTTACATGTCTGGCTTTTACTTGCTGCAAGGCACTCATGCATTTCTGGAAATAAAAAATATGAAATTATTATTATTATTTCATAAACTAGAACTGATCTTCTCTAGTTTCAACAACATTTTATTTCAGTTAACACATTACAGACTACACTCGTTTACTCAAAGTCCAGGGGACTGAGGAAAATACTTTGAGTTAACGACAATTTCAGTTAACGAGAGATATTAAACAGAAACACACGTACTTGGGACCAAGAATTCAATTTGAGTTATCAGTAGTTGGACTTAAGAGAGTTTGAGGTAACGAGTGTAGACTGTATATGAATTTCGAAATTGGTATCAAAGTATTGAGAATGGATATAGAATATTTTATTTTCTATTGTACAAACTCATTCCTAATTTTCTTTATCAGCAACTACAGAGATATGTTACTCTTTCAACCCCATAAGCCTAAAATGCAATATTTGCAACATCGAAGATCCATATGAGAGGCGCAACAGCCCCTGTAGCCGATTTCATCAAAATTGCAAAGTATACTTTTCTATCAAAGTATACTTTGAGGGATTAATCATTTAAATTCCGGAAATGCATTATTTAATATAGAACAAACGACTGCATATCTTTGATGATTAAAAGTATGCAGGATTATTATACTGAATTTATTACATTATCACAGACATAATGGCTGTGATAATGTAATAAATTCAGTATAATAAAAATTAATAAATTGATCCTAAAATTTTAAATTTCTCCCTCAAAGTATACTTTGCTAGAAAAATATACTTTGAAATGTTGGTGAAATAGGCTACTGGTGTGAATCCCACTCCCAGTAGGGGTCAATCCAGCCATCGAGTCGTCTGTGGTTTACAATGGTGAACCACTCAAAGTGGCCCAAATTTGTTTATTGGACGCACGATAACTTTTGTTAGTTTCTCACCCTGTACTCTCCCATCCTTGATCAGTTTGTTTTTGTTTGTTTATTGGTGTTTAACGGCCTATCAACAGCTAAGGTCATGTAAGGCCGGGCAAACGGGTTTAATCCCATTTTAACCTGCTGCATTGGGGGTAAAATCCCAAAATCAGAACGGAATATTTACATCGAGAACAAATATATTCAGCCCTGAAATTAGAATAACCTGACCTGGTGCCAGGTCCATCCTTGATCAGAGGGAACATAACTGAATCCATGAGTATAAAACTTTCCGAGAAATCAGACAGTTTGATTGGCCGAGGCTGAGCATCAGCCTCGGCCAATCAAACTTCCTGATTTCGAGCACAAGCATCGAGTACATGTTCGAGATACGTACGCTGTAGACCTTGTCGCGTGTGACAACCATCATGACGGGCATTGCCTTGTCGACGAGGGCCAGAGGTCCGTGCTTCAACTCGCCTGCCATTATGCCCTCCGAGTGCATATATGTCAGCTCCTTGATTTTCTACAAATATACACAAGAGACAATAGTAAATCAGTTGCCAAATATGCAATACAGTCGAACCTCCGAATAGCAATTACCTGTCTATAGCAGTCACACTTTTGTTTTCCCAATTAATTACTTCACAAATGACCCTGATGACAACAAAAACCAACTGTGAACAAAGGCCAGAATTTTCTCTTCCCACAGCTGGCCTTTACTCACAGGTTTCACTGTATTATATCTTCCGTAAATTCATAATGGAAACGCCCATTCAACGTATTACGTTTATATCCCAGTACATTACATTAGGCCCACATGACGTCGAGCGACGTTGTTGATTGGATAAAGTGTGTTTGACTTCATTAATCTCAAGCTCGTTGTCAGTAACAGCATGCTATTAACCGGCACCGTCGCTGTTCCATGATGATTCTTAATTTTAACGCCATATTTGGATTTTTCATTTTTGAAACTATCAGAAAAAGCAGTGTAAATATAAGACATAAACCATGGGCTGTTGTGTTTACTGTGGTATGAAAAACACACTTTAAGCAGACCAAATTGTATTTATACTACAGTAACTGCAACAGCCCATGATTCTATTCCTTAAATAAAATCCCAGCATTGGATCCATTTATAAAATATTTGAAGAATAGAGTGTTTACAGGAGGAAATAGCAACACAGAATGTATACCGTCGTTATTCTAATAGTAGCCCCCTCTCTAATAGCAGCCCCCTCCATTATTTGCATTCCAAATATGTTATTTCCATATACAAAAGCCATTTAAAACATTGGCTTCAGTATTTGAAAATAACATATTTTGATCCTATTTTCCACGTTTTGATCCCCGCAAATTGCATAGCCCCGGTGGCGTTTATTAGAATAAATATGGTATACCATATATACGTTGATAAATACCACTGGACCTTTTTAATTTTCTGGGGTGTGGGGGGGGGGCGAAACATGGGCATTATTATTGATGTTTGAAAATATTTTACTATGGGAAAACAACATAGTTTCACTGAAAGTATGGAAGGGGGGGGGGAGGGCTATTATTAGAGAGGGGCCTATGATGAAAACAAGGAATCAGTAACTCTGATGGAGGATGTAACCCTCAAATACTTGACCGCAAATTTCTAAGTCATTTGACCTTGAGCACAGGGTCGGCTATACAATTTAATATGGATCATGACAAATAAGTCTATGAAGTTTCAAGCCAATTCCACTTACGGTAACAGAGATACTAGGTAGCCCAAGACTTATTAACCCATTCACCCCTATGTTACTGGAATGGATTTTGATATGTTAACTTTGCAACCAAACAAATTATCACAAAATGATTTTCAGACTAGTCCATTTATGAAAACGGGGCGCTTTGTTCTCAAAAATATGAAAATTACTTGCAAAAAGTGCAGATCCTGATGAGACGGCTCGTGACGAGCCGGCTCATCTGGATCTACACGTTTTGCCAATACCACTATACAGGCCTGTGGTGTTGAAAGGGTTAACACAAATCTCGGACACTCAGATGGATAGACAAACAGACTGACAAGGTGGTAACTATATGTACGCCAATACTTTTTTTCAGGCTACATAATAAACACGGCACATGACAATAATGACAAGATCACGTACGAGAGCGCCCTCGAGGCAGGTGGCGAAGTTGTAGCCGCGGCCCATCACAAGCAGGGACTTCTGGGTGTACAGCTCCTGGGCCAGCTGGTGGATCTGGTCGTCCATCTTCAACACCTCGCTGATCTTGTCTGTGACCGGCAATAGAGGATATCAGGCTCATGCCTTATCAAGTTTATCAGGCAAGGCAACATGGAGGAATTCCACTGATATTTTCTGTAACCGTGAATACAGAATATCTTGCTAGTGTCTATTGATATGAAATTTATTAGGTAAGGCTAGGAAACTGGAATTTGAGTGAGCTCTTATTCTGTTTATCAGGTAAAGTTTTAGGCTAAGAAATGTGGTAAGAAAAATGTTTTTGTTAACCATTTCAACACCACAGACCTCTATAGAGACAATGTTTGCAAACAGTGCAGATCCAGATGAGCCGGCTCGTAACGAGCCGTCTCATCAGGATCTCCACTGTTTGTTAATAATAATTTTAAACGTCGTACAGATTACCCTTTTAGAAGAATGGGATAATTTGAATGAACAAAATTAATGAAATAGCGTGAAACATTGGCATGGAACATCCTATGAAGTTACTTGGTGTTGAAAAGGTTAAGGGAAAAGTGGACTCCGACACTGATGTCATTTGGTAAAGTTATAGAACATCATCTGATGAAACATTAACAAAACTATTTGTTTGTATCAGGCAGAGCTCCAGTTAAGGTGCGTAATTGAACCAAATGTTCCGGGTATCTTATTTCTTCACGAAAAATGCAAGTTGTGATTGCTTTAGAATCGTCTCATCAAATCAAGTTGATAAAATTACACACCTTAACTAGAGCTGTCATATACATTTTGTTCTGCCATAACAAATTGGGCATTAATACCGAGTTTGAGATCACTGTAACCCCAGATTTGAACAGTCTGATCAGTAGCCGATTTCACCAACATTGCAAAGTATACTTTTCTAGCAAAGTATACTTTGAGGGAGTAATCATTTATTTTTCCTGAAATTCATTATTTCATATAGAACTAACGACTGCATATATTTGATGATTAAAAGTATGCAGAATTATTATACTGAATTTATTACATTATCACAGCCAAAATGGCTGTGATAATGTAATAAATTCAGTATAATAAAAATGAATAAATTTATCCTAAAATTTAAAATTTCTCCCTCAAAGTACACTTTGCAATGTTGGTGAAATACGCTACTGGGATGACAATATTCATACTTGGGTTGCAGATAGATTTATAATGTCACCAATGAAACATCAGTTGTATGAGTGTGCTCACTACTCAGAAACTACACTGGTCAAAACCTCACCAATCCCATTTTCACCACATAATCCAGTCATACCTGGCAGCTCCTTAAGGCCGACGAGGATCTGTTTGCGGCGCTCCTGCATGGAGATCCGGTCGTCACACATCACCAGGGCAAACATCACCAACGAAATAAACTGGCTCGTGTACGCCTGAAATATACAAGGGAATATTGTTGTGGCGACTGCCATGACGTGTATCATGCAAAAAGATGCTTTACAAAATGTGTTAGTATGAATGTATGTGACCAGTTTCTTCACGGTTCTACCAAGCAATAAAGATCTCATTATCAGGCTACAGGAGTGTGCTATTTGATCAGGAGCTACAATGGTCACCAATCATATAAGCCCAATTTCTCCAGTCATAGCCACATATAAGATGCTCTACATATTCATTCACAGGCGATTGAACTCTGTCTCCACATTCACCTCCCACCACCCCTTGTCTCCACATTCACCTCCCACCACCCCTTGTCTCCACATTCACCTCCCACCACCCCACCCCTTGTCTCCACATTCACCTCCCACCACCCCTTGTCTCCACATTCACCTCACACCACCCCTTGTCTCCACATTCACCTCCCACCACCCCTTGTCTCCACATTCACCTCCCACCACCCCTATACTATCTATTACAATGTATTATAATACATATAGTATAGTCGCACCAGATGGATCTGTTTAATAGCGGTATGTGGGTGGGGTGTTCAATCACCTGTGATTTATTCTACCAATGTTCCCTACCTTTGTACTGGCGACCCCGATCTCTGGCCCAGCATTGATGTGCACCCCACAGTGAGACTCGCGACAGATGCTGCTGCCCACGGTGTTGGTGATGCCCACAATCAGTGCCCCGCGCTGCTTACAGTAGCGTAGAGCCATCAACGTGTCCGCTGTCTCACCTAGACATGGAGAATATCATCATTGAATAAATAGCGTTTATGTAGGTTTCACAAAAAGGTCTGAATTTTAGCTTCACTTTCTTAATCGAATATTGCGGACATGTGAAGTGGCGAGACTCCATACTTTTACAACCAGTGTTGACTCAGTGCAGGACAGCCAGCAGGGCTCCAGATAAGCCGATTTCATCAACTTGGCAAAGTATACTTTACTAGCAAAGTATACTTTGAGGGAGTAATCATTTATTTTTGCTGAAATTCATTATTTCATATAAAACTAACTGCATACATTTGATGATTAAAAGTATGCAGAATTATTATACTGAATTTATTACATTATCACAGCCGAAATGGCTGTGATAATGTAATAAATTTAGTATAATAAAAATTAATAAATTTATCATAAAATTGAAAATTTCTCCCTCAAAGTATACTTTGCTACTAAAGTATACTTTGCTACTAAAGTATACTTTGCAATTTTGATGAAATAGGCTACAGATAAGGTGTGTATTGGCATATTTTAATCATTTATTTTAGCTGAATATGTATTGAGTATTAAAAGTGGGAGTATAAAATACTCACAGCAATGTAAAAACAAGCAAATTTTCAAATTGAGTAGTGAAAATGCTGTAGTAAAGTTGAAAATTTACTTTGTTGAGCTGCAAAAAGCAAGCCTTTTGGCAGCTCAAAAAGTGAATTTTTAAATAAATGTTTATTTAAATCAATACCACATTTCTAAAAGTAAAATATGAATTTGAAATCTGGGGGTATAATACTATTTAGATACAAAACTTATCTGGAGCTCTGAGCCAACATTTCACTTGGAAAGAAAAATATTTTAATATAATTCCAGCACACAAATATTTACACAATTCCCTAACATTTGATTGGTCCGTAGCAAGTCTCTGTCCAAAATTTATATCACAGTAAACTCCCAAGCCGAACTACTTTCCGTAACCGTCAGGCGCAGTTAAAATAATTCTTAAGAAAACGGAAAATAACACATTAAAATGATGAATTTATTTCAAATGCTGGAATTATAAGGAATGAATGGCCTTTTTCTTGAATTTATAAGGGATATAAACTTGGAAAAGTCGCGGGAATATTGGACGAGGCCTTCCGGCCTTTGTCCAGTATTCCCGCGACTTTTCCAAGTTTATACCCCGATAAATTCCACAAAAAGGCCATTCATTCCTATTTTATTTCTCCTCACACATAAAAGTTGTGACCACTCATTTGAATAGCATGAAGACAAAATAAATAGTAAACCTTTTCCTACAGGTATTCGGCATACCCCACCAGCTGTTACAAACACAAAGCATGATGGCAAAGAATAGCATTACCTGGTTAGAGGAAGACTAACCCCATTGCCTATATATCCAACTGCCTTTTGTAAACTCAGATGTCAAAGTGAATGCAATTTACATCCCAGAATCAGCCAAGGTCATGTAGGCAAGGTGTATGATCACGTGGTACTAACAACAACAACAAGTACTGATTCAAAATACGTATTCTTTTATAGTGTCCTTATTACGTAACGCATCAAACGCGTCTTGTTAAGCTGCATTTGGTGGTCTGTTTATTTTCGCCCAAACTTCTGTCGTTTTTGCGAAGAATCGATTTCCGTGTCGGAGAACGATTCTTCGCAAAAACGACATAAGTCTGTGCCAAACTCCCTGGACCACCAAATGCAGCTCATGAAGACGCGTTTGCTGCACCATATTTCATAAAAATCTGTGGCATATGAAGGAAAATATCAAATAATACCAGCGTGTAAGTGCACACATGAACGAACACGACAGGTTGGTTCCAACCTGTCGTGTTCGTTCGTGTGTGTACTTACACGCTTTACTTTGGAGTGGGCGATGTTGTTGTTGTCGGTAGGGATGGGAGATGGCACCTCGTTTTCACCACTCATACGAAGGCACAGAGAGATGGAAATACTATGAAAGTATTTTACACGCCAATCGCAGGGAATGAACTCGCAACCTCTGGCATTTAAGTCCAGTGTGCTAACATCTAGGGCACAATACATCCCTAACTCAGATGTCAAAAACAAGGAGCCTCATTACACAGTGAGAGGAAAACTAATGCCATTGCCTACACTAGACGTACCTGACTGGCTGATGAACGAGCAGACGTCATCGCGGAATACAGGCGTACTGCGGTCCAGGAAGTCACTGGCCAGCTCCACCATGACTGGTAACTCTGTCAGCTCCTCCAGCAGTTGTCTCGTCTGTACAAACATGGAGACCTCTACATGAGTTGTCTACCTTGATGACATACTATGGTGAAGTGGCTGCGTAGTTACCATGTTGTATACCAGTATGGTTATTTTAATCTACCATTGAGTAAAGCAGAAACATAGAAACAGACACATTACTGAGCCCTTACAATGCTGAAGTTGTTTCGATCCCGTTTTAACCTGCTGCATCGGAGGGAAAATCGGAACGGAATATTTACATTCAGAAAAAAAATATTCAGCCCTGAAATTAGAATAACCTGACTTGATGCCAATGTTGAAGTAACTTTTTAATTTTCTATTTGTTCTCAACGAAAACTTGTTTTCACAGCCACTTTAGAATCATTTTCAATGGAAATGTTTTTATTGGGAAAGAAGACAAAATTATATTAAACAACAGCAGACTACAACTTATGTCTCCCACATTCTAATGGTAAACTTTACACCGCTACACACAACAATTGTTGTCTGCTTTTATATCTTGTCTTATTTCTCAGTAAAAACATGGATTTACAACATGCTATGACATCACTTCAGAATAATTTCCATTGGAAATGATTCTGAAGTGCTGTCATAGCATGTTGTAAATTATTCAAAAGTGCTGTCAAAGCATGTTTTTTCATGATACAAATGGAAAATAAAAAATTAATATAGCAGTGTAAGGGTTAATGGCTTCCTACCATGTTCTATACTGTCATAAGTAGCGAATCTATAATTCCAGCACAAAAACGTTGTTTCTTTTACCAAAGTTTTAGCAGACCAAATACTTTGAATGGCAACAATTACTAAACGGCAGTCTATCACAAAAATGATATGCCTCGGATTTCTCTCAAAACTAATTTTAATTTTGAAAGTGTTATCGAAAGTAATATACAGGTATTTAATATATTCTTGAATACTTAAGAATAATGTATTGCCTGTACATTTAGAAATAATACCTCAAATGAACAGTATACTTAGATCCAACACTAAACAAGAAATCACTACACTGATGGAGAATATACACCTCAAACGCAAATCTCAGACAAACAGACATGCGGACATACAGACGGACACTATATATACCCTGAAAATATTTTGGGGTACATAAAAAACTATGCACGAATGTAAATACATGTAACTTACAGCCACGGCACTGTGGTAGCTTGTCCCGCAAGCGATGAACAGGAGCCGTCGGCACCGTCGGATTTCCGGCATAAAGTCTTTGATCCCGCCCAGCAGGACTTTGTTCTCATCGAAGTTCACCCGACCCCGCATCGTGTTGACCACCGACTCCGGCTGCTCAAATATCTCCTTCTGCATGAACGAGCTGTAGTTGCCTACAAATAAAGGTCACAGGGGTCATGCTTAATGATCCTTCTGAATGAACAAGTTCTAATTGCCTGGGAAATAGAGGTCACAGAGGTCATGCTTAATGAACCTTCTGCATGAACGAACTGTAGTTGCCTAGCTGTAGTTGCCTACGAAATAGAGGTCACAGGGGTCATGCTTAATGATCCTTCTGAATGAACAAGCTCTAATTGCCTGGGAAATAGAGGTCACAGAGGTCATGCTTAATGAACCTTCTGCATGAACGAACTGTAGTTGCCTAGCTGTAGTTGCCTACGAAATAGAGGTCACAGGGGTCATGCTTAATGATCCTTCTGAATGAACAAGCTTTAATTGCCTTGGAAATAGAGGTCATGCTTAATGAACCTTCTGCATGAACGAACTGTAATTGCCTAGGAAACAGAGGTCACAGAGGTCATACTTAATGATCCTTCTGCATGAACGAACTGTAGTTGCCTAGGAAATAGAGGTCACATAGGTCATACTTAATGATCCTTCTGCATGAACGAACTGTAGTTGCCTAGGAAATAGAGGTCACAGCGGTCATACTTAATGATCCTTCTGCATGAACGAACTGTAGTTGCCTAGGAAATAGAGGTCACAGAGGTCATACTTAATGATCCTTCTGCATGAACAAACTGTAGTTGCCTACGGAATAGAGGTCACAGGGGTCATGCTTAATGATCCTTCTGAATGAACAAGCTCTAATTGCCTTGGAAATAGAGGTCACAGAGGTCATGCTTAATGAACCTTCTGCATGAACAAACTGTAATTGCCTAGGAAATAGAGGTCACAGAGGTCATACTTAATGATCCTTCTGCATGAACGAACTGTAGTTGCCTAGGAAATAGAGGTCACAGAGGTCATACTTAATGATCCTTCTGCATGAACGAATTGTAGTTGCCTAGGAAATAGAGGTCACAGCGGTCATACTTAATGATTCTTCTGCATGAACGAACTGTAGTTGCCTAGGAAATAGAGGTCACAGAGGTCATACTTAATGATCCTCCTGCATGAACGAACTGTCGTTGCCTAGCTGTAGTTGCCTAGGAAATAGAGGTCACGCTTCATGCTTAAAAGGTGGGAAATGAACGTTCTCGTACTTCATTTTTAACAACAAGCTTTGGCCTTTTTGTTTCTCTATCAATAAGCAACACATTTTATTATAATCTTAACAAGAGTGCCGAAGGTCACAATATACGCCCGTCGAGGCAAGGCCAGTTAACAAGGGGGTTCTTGCCGTGATAAACATGTATAATGAATTTGGTCACGATCTGTCAAAATAAATAGACTTCTTCGTCTTGCCGTGATAAACATGTATACCGAATTTGTTTACGATCGGTGAAGTAAGAACTTGAGTTATTGCGTGGACAAGGATACAGAGTGCGAAAATTATAAATGGCTGCCAATGGTCGATAAGGGTTGTTTTATAAGCATGGTACATTGAGCATAAACCCATATTATGGCCTATTTAATCCCACACAATACATGTATACATCAATGCCATCATTCCAAAATGTTGGCCCCTATTTCACCTGTCAGTCACAGCAAAAAAATATTTGAAATGTATTTTTTTTCTTCAAAATAGGTAATTATGTGCCATTTATTGATAAGAACGCACTCATCTAAATTTTGTGCATGTTTGAGCAGGTACATCAACCATATTTGGAACTTTAAGACACTCTTGACAACATAGAAGTAATGACTTAACATGTTTTGTTAAAATAAAAAAAAAACCTGTAAGGTTATGTCAATTGTTGTTGTCGTGAGCTTGCATGGAAGACAGGAGGGTCATTTCCGTCAAAAAATGTCCTCTCCGAATAGGGCATGGTAAACCCACTGTTAAACATGAGTCAGGTAAAAAAACAAGAGGGCCATGATGGCCCTAATTCGCTCACCTGATGAAAACCAGAGGAGAATGTGACATTGAGTTCATGTGTTTTAAAAAAATTGTGCTATTTTTAGATGGCGGTCATCTTGGATTAAGCGATGACTCAATTTACCAAATCTGAAAATGCTTCACCCAAGGATCTTAACTTACTATGAAGTTTGGCCAGCATCGGCCATGTGGTTCCTGAGAAAAAGACGTTCAAAATCTTGAATAAATGGATCTTTTGGCGGCCATCATGGATGACATAATCATCCGATTCCAACAAATATTACACCAGAGCAATCGCCTCATCGATACCTTCAATTTGATATACGACACGAGCATATTCGGTCAAAAATAAAATTTGACCCCACGGGCCACGCCCATTTTTGACCTCGGGGTCACCATTTTAACACCTTTGAAAGAGCATTCTACATCGATCATTCCTACCAAGTTTCGTCGAAATCCGGCTGGCAGTTCATGAGAAGAAGATTTTTTAAGAATTTGTGCTATTTTTAGACGGTGGCCATCTTGGATTAGCGATGACCTCCGTTTTAACAAATCTGAAAAGGCTTCACCCATGGACCATAACTGTGAAGTTTGGCCACCATGGGCCAAGCGGTTCGTGTGAAGAAGAATTTTGAAATCTCTAATAAAAGAACGCCCTTTGACCTTTCGGCGGCCATCTTGGATGACATCCAATTTCGACAAAAAATGTACCAGAGCGATTGCCTCTTTGATACCTTCGATTTGATATAGACATAACCATATTCGGTCAAAAATAAAATTTGACCCCACGAGCCACGCCAATTTTTAAACCTGGGGTCACCATTTTAACAAATTTTAAAGAGCATTGTACATCGATCATTTCTACCAAGTTTCGTCGAAATCTGGCAGGCGGTTCATGAGAAGAAGATTTTTTAAGAATTTATGCTATTTTTAGATGGCGGCCATCTTGGATTAGCGATGACCTCCATTTTAACAAATCTAAAAAGGCTTCACCCATGGACCATTTAAGTTTGGCTACCATGGGCCAAGCAGTTCATGTGAAGAAGAATTTTGAAATTTCTAATAAAATGCACCAGAGCGATCGCCTCGTTGATACCTTCGATTTGATATATGACATGACCATATTCGGTCAAAAATAAAATTTGACCCCAATTTCACCCCACGGGCCACGCCCATTTTTGACCCCGGGGTCACCATTTTAACAACTTTGAAAGAGCATTGTACATCGATCATTTCTACCAAGTTTTGTCGAAATTCGGTTAGCGGTTCTTGAGAAGAAAATTTTTGAAGAATTTGTGCTATTTTTAGACGGCGGCCATCTTGGATTATGTAATGAAGTCATTTTAACAATTTTGTAATCCCCCTACCTAAGGACCATGACGTTTGGTGACTATAGGCCCAATGGTTACCGAGGAGAAGACGTTTGAAAATGTTCACAGACGACGACGGACGATGGACGGACGACGACGGACACATTGCGGTAACAATAGCTCACATGAGCTTCGCTCAGGTGAGCTAAAAACATGTCACAAATAACTCATCTATTGCCCATATAAAACCAACAATCATTTATTCTCTGTCCATGCAAGATTTTTGAAGCCAGGTGCTCGAATACTGCCAATTGGGGATTCCGTCAAAATCTGTCCTTTCCGAAAAACATGTTATTTGCTCATTACTCCTCAACAAACATAAATATGTAAACTCTTATTAGTGTCAATAGTAGTACATACCATGTTGAATATTTGGCATGTTGTATGTCTTGTTGATCATTGATTTTTCACCTTGAAATACTATGTCAAACAGACAGAGTCATTTGCGTGCGAGTCCATGAAAGCAAGAGGAGTTGGGGAAACGAGGGGTGAAGAGAAAATTGGATGAGTCAATGTGTGCAGCCACAACTTCAATCCAAGAAAAGATAGATGAACTTCGCCAAGGACGAATGGACAAAAAAGCAAAGCAACACTATAAGATTTTGGCTCATGCTGCATGTCATGCAACAGCAACATACCCAGGAATGAAGAAGAAGGTTGCTTCTCTACTGGGCATAGGAGGTTGTGTACTCCGACAGAAACGGTTTGAACGAAAACAAAGTAAAGACATTCTGCCACAATCAACCAAAGATCTAGTTAACAGATACTGGAAAAGTGAAGCTATCTCGAGGGAAGTACCCCTGAAGAAGAGGGTTAAGAAGGGAAAGCCACCCTTTCTTCTAGAATGCTCATATATAGAAGCATATCGACGGTTCAATTCCAGTCATCCAACAGTAAAGATAGGCTACTGCAAATTCATCCAATGCAAATCAAAAAATGTCATGCATATGAAAGCAATGGAACGCATAGTATGCTGCTGCATAAAATGCGAGAATGTTAAACTCAAAGTTGAAGCCCTCAACCGGGAAGTTAAAAGGATGAAGTCCTCGGAGCTCCAGATCAAGCATATAGATGATCTGGCTGCCAAAACCGTATGCCCTTCTATAAATGGTCAACTTAACATGAAGTGCCTAAAAAAGGTATGCACCCACTGTGGTGTCGATGCAGTTCGACCGTACTACTTACCTGCGGTGGTGCAGACAGATATAAATGTGGTAGGTGATAATGAAACCACAGTGTGGTATTTGATGAATGGAAGACCACAACTCAGGAAATCTCAGTGAAATCCACGGGTGGTTAGAATTATTAGTGACTAGATCGATAAAAATCTTTGAAGTAGTTTATGGAAACTATTCTACAATAATGGTAATATACTCACCTGTATTCATGGCACGGAGCATCTGATACTAGTACAGTGACAAATTGACAATTTAATGTGGCCGTCAAAAATACTGTCCTTTCCGAATGACCACAACACTTTCAAAAGTAGCAATTTACTTGTGAATTTTAGTTCAAATGTATTTAAATATGTACGTTATTAACCATAGTCATGTAATATGTGCAACTGCAATAGAAATAGGCGCATTATTAACATGGAGTGGTAGTCAGTATTGGGTAAATCATGAGGGTATCACTTGCCAAGCTATAAAAGTGTCAGTTACAAAACCCAAATATGCAAAATAGATAAAAATGTGATTTTTCATTCATTATCAATTTTGCCAATCCATATAAAAATATTAATCGGAGTCATGGGCATATAGTTATTTTAGTATGTCAAAAGAATTGTCCTTTCCGACTGAAATAAGTCGGAAAAGACACCTTTTTTTTTACATCAAATATCTAGATTAGGATATAGTTTCCAAAATTGGCATGTAAATGCAGCCTGTGTATGCTTAACTGTAAATTATAAAACAGCTAATGTAACTGTTTCATGTAATGCAGTAGACACAACTTCATGTAGTCAATTTCTATGTATCAGCAATTAAAATATTGCAATTTAGATTTACACCAACAAATAATGTATGTAATTGGAAATCAATGTTGCATTTTTATTTTATAGTATCTGCAGTACAAATCATACCAACACGATGTTGAGTAGAATGTTATTTGAATGATTATAAGCAGGACTGCAAAAGGTTATTTTATTATACGAGTTTATGATTTTTCACAAGTAAAATCTCATATTTTTTGTTTGTGTTATACGAGTGCCTCAAATTGTTCAAATATCAAAAATTTGATGTACCGGTATCCACTATAAAAAATAAACCATATTGATCAAAACAAAACACTTCTATTTTTGACCCCCTGTGAGACTATTTGATGTACCATGATTGTAAAACAACCCATATAAGTCATCAGAAATTTTTCAAAATCAATAGACTTCTTCGTCTTGCCGTGATAAACATGTATGCCGAATTTGGTTACGAGCGATAAAGTAGAACTTGAGTTATTGCGTGGACAAGGATACAGAGTGCGAAAAATAAAAATGGCCGCCAAGGGGAGATAAGTCATCGGAAATTTTGAAAATAAATAAGCTTCTTCATCTTGCCGTGATAAACATGTATACCAAATTTGGTTACAAGCGGTGAAGTAGAACTGGAGTTATCGTGTGGACAAGGATACAGAGTGCGAAAAATAAAAATGGCCGCCAAGGGGAGATACGTCATCGGAAATTTCAAAATCATTAGGCTTCTTCATCTTGCCGTGATAAACATGTATACCAAATTTGGTTAAAATCCGTCAAGTACACCTCTAGTTATTGAGTGGACAAGCTATGAATACATAATACATCCCGTTTAACGGGCATATAAAAAGGTAAGGTTTGTTGAAACATGAATATTAGACAGGGGAAGGACAGATCGTTTGACAAGCATATCAAGTTTGAACAAACTAAATAAACATGATATACTGATGCAATGTTGGAGCCATATTGCAATCGGGGAATGTAGGGACATGATCTATGTACACGTACTAGTATTGGCTGGCAGTTGTCTGATAAAATACACATATCAGACAACTGCCAGCCAATACTAGTATATTATATTGATTAAGTGATGCAATTTCATAGATTCATAGTCATGTTTTTATCTATCTACGTCATTGGTTTATTTCCTGGTATACACCACACACCTTGTGACCCACGTACGTGAAAATTGCCACTTTTCACAAAAGGGCGTTTGCGTTGTATACAATTTAAATAAATTTTATTTTACTTACATGTATGTGCAACAAGTGAAGACCCAGACCAGCCTGTGCAGGGTCTGCACTGTTCATAATTAAATTTAGCTGTGACTGGAGAAATGGGTCGTATGGGTTTTGCGACCAGTGCAGATCCAGATCAGCCTGTGCATCCGCACAGTCTGATCTGTATCTGCACTGTTCGATATTCCATCAATGAAACATCCGTCATGCTTCTAACAAGCAATATATGTTGCTATCGGGCTATGAGAGTGTGATAAATTGATCAGGAGCGACACTGGCCACAAATCCCATAAGCCCCGTTTCTCCAGAATAATTCCTTTCTCAGCCATCTGACACGGGTAAAAACTTATTCAGTTAAATTCACCTTTAGTTGTACGAGACATCAGAAACAATATTTTTTTCTATATTTCTTTTTATTTCTCATCGAAAGTATGTGTTGTGACCAATCATCTGAGACGGTTCAAATGGTGCGCACGACATATACTTCAGATGAAAAATAGAGGCAATATTTTTACTTTCATCGAGTAAAATAGTGTACCCTCTGAATGTAACATCTTAAATAAGCCCGAGTGACAGATTGTGGCCCATATACGACTCGGCGACGCTTCACTGATAAACCGCAAGTTATAAGCCACATTTTGTCAGGCAGCACCACATGTAAGTGTGAATTGGTCAGTCTCCACGGGACTTAAATGCACTCACAATCTCTTACGAACTTGACAAATGATTTGCATCAGCCAATCTTACATGCACAGGTAAAACTCATTTACACACATCTGTCTCTTAGCTCAAATATTGTTTCCTATTTTGCCATACAATTTTAAAGCAAGAAATATCTCTATGATAGAAAGACTATTCTAAGCACCTTCAAACTTTCATTGTTTATGGAGAAAAAGAACATTTAGTGCAAATATACAACTTATCTCCAACTCTGCTATGGCAATTATATTCAAGACAAAAGAGTTTACTGGTAATCAGACCATCTGTGCACATCTAATGTTTATCAATACATGGTACTGTGACTGATTAAAGGGACCTTATAGTGTTTGCGACCAGCGTAGCCCCAGATCAGCCTGCAACAGCTAGCCATGGGAAGACACGAACTGACTGGTGTAGAGAGGTGGGCATTTTGGAAGGTTCGACTGTACTACAATGATGATCAGTATCTACATTGATCTCAAGTGTTCTCTACGGCCCTTTTTCTCACACGACGGCCCAAACGTAAATCAGAAGGAAATCCACCATACATTAACAGTTCACAATATACGTTTACAGTAGGCTACACGTGTTACCTCAAACTCTATCAAGTCAAACTACTGGTAACTCAATGTCAAATTCTTGGTCCCAAGTACATTTTTTCCTATATAATAACTCAAGGTATATGATCACGTGGTTACAACAACAACAACAAGTACTGAAACTTCCAGAAGCCCTCCGATTCAAAGTACATATTCTTTTATTTTGTCCTTGTTATGTAACGGATGTTGATGAAATATGGCGCATCAAACGCGTCTTGTTAAGCTGCATTTGGTGGTATCTGTACTTTGGCCCAAACTTCTGTCGTTTTATCGATTCTTCGCAAAAACGACATAAGTATGTGCCAAACTCCTGGAACCACCAAATGCAGCTCGTGAAGACGCGTTTGCTGCGCCATATTTCATCAAATTCCGTTGCATATTAAGGAAAATATCAAATAATACTTACTTTGGAGTGGGCGAGATTTCAACACTTTCAGACACTGTTGTTGTTGTTGTAACCACGTGATCATGCACCTTGTAACTCGTGAACTCAAATTTTCAATAACTCAAAGTATTTTCCTCAGTCCCCTGTAGCCGATTTCACCAACATTGCAAAGTATACTTTGAGGGAGTAATCATTTATTTTTCCCAAAATGTATTATTTCATATAGAACTAACGACTACATATATTTGATAATTTAAAAGTATGCAGAATTATTATACTGAATTTATTACATTATCACAGCCAAAATGGCTGTGATAATGTAATAAATTCAGTATAATAAAAATTAATAAATTTATCCTAAAATTGAAAATTTCTCCCTCAAAGTATACTTTGCTAGATAAGTATACTTTGCAATGTTGGTGAAATCGGCTACAGGACTTAGAATAAACGAGTGTAGACTATCAAATGATAACAGTACAGGTAAGTGGGGCTGAATGGGTTTCACATCAATACAACAGCTACACCCTAATTAAAGTGATCCTATGTAAGATAATACTAGCAACAAATATTTGCGTTTCTAGTGCTGTAGTGTCTAGTTGCATTGGGTGTGGTTAAAACAATCAGTTGCAAATCCACCGCCATCCTGTTTTACCCTATGCAACCAAAAATAGAAACACAAATATTTGTGTTACCAGCATCAATGATGGTCAGGTGTAAAATATTACACATGTAATGAAAACATACCGGATTCAGATACTGTTGTTGTTGTAACCATGTGATCATGCACCTTGTAACTCGTGAATTTTCAATAACTCAAAGTATTTTCCTCAGTCCCCAGTAGCCGATTTCACCAACATTGCAAAGTGTACTTATCTAGCAAAGTATACTTTGAGGGAGTAATCATTTATTTTTCCTGAAATGCATTATTTCATATAGAACTAACGACTGCATATATCTGATGATTAAAGGTATGCATAATTAAAGGTATGCCAAAAAAGAAAATATTTAGAAATTGACTCCGAAACCTGGTTAGATAGCTCGGAAATGATGTAAATAAGAAAACTAGTTAGATTTTGAAAATCGGTCCACAAATAAAAAATTCTTTGAAAAAATCTATTTGTAGCCCCCATGTTAAATTCCCATTGGAAAATTGTTGTTGTTTTTTTCTTCAAAATAAAATTTGATGGAGAAAAAAATTTGGGAGAGTGTCTTTTTTGTTATTGATGAAAATGTACATACAATTATATTTTTAAGATTTAGTCACTGTTCTCATGGATTCGTGGCCCTAAGCACATAAATTCATATTGGGTGTTATATTCCAATTAATTCCTGAAAATGTGTACATCAACATAAAGTTCAAACATTTGACTATGAGTGCACATAAGGAAATCGACAAAAATCAGACCCGGCGCGCGCACCCCCCCCCTAAAATTCGCCGAGTGAAGACTTTTTACAAGTTACAAGGCACGTTTCATGCCAAATGCCATGTATTCCATGCATTTTTCGGTCGTTGTCTTATTGTTTCAAAATTTAAACGTTTTCAATCAAAAATTATGTCTAAACATACTGTGACAGTGTCAATATTTTTTCTCCAAAATGCGCCAGAACGCAGGAAATGCGATGTAGATTTTAAAAAAAATCCAGGGGAAAATGCCCCCGGACCCCACTAGCGCTATCCTGAGTTCCGCTCGGTCGACTATTTTGCAATACTTGACTATATTAGCGAACGAGCTTAGCTCGTTCGATAATATAGTCAAGTATTGCAAAATAGTTACGCCCCCCCTAACCCGAAATCTGGATACGCGCCTGGTATCAGTGTCTATGCCCAACCAAATGGCCGCAGCCCGCATGTCGAGCCCGCCGAGGCATTTGACCTTGACCTTGGGCACAGGGGCCGCATGAGTGGGACACAGCATGAATATATGGATGAGGATTAATAAGCATATGAAGTTTCAAGTCAATGTGACTTAGTACTGCAGAGATATAAGGTATTTAAAAACTTTAACGCAGATTTCGGACGGACGGACGGACGGACGGACGGACGGACGGACAGACACACGCACGGATGTCATTGTGATCACTATGTCTCACTTTCCGCAAGCGGGCTCGACATTAAAACATTTTGCTATCAATCTGTGTATATTTGGTCAATATGTAGCTTGGTACCTGATAAATAGGAATGCGTCATGCAGATGAGCGTGAAAACCTACACTGTTCTCTATTAACCCTTTCACCCATGAATAACTAGAATAGATTTTGATATGTTAATTTTGCAACCAATCTAACCATCACAAAATAATTGTCAGACTAGTCCATTTATGAAAAGGGGGTGTTCTTGTTCTCAAAAAATATGAAAATTACTTGCAAAAAGTGCAATTCCAGATGAGACGGCTCGTGAAGAGCCGTCTCATCTGGATCTACACTGTTTGCCAATACCACTATACAGGCATGCGGTGTTGAATGGGTTAAACAAATTCAGCTATTATGCATCGAACAAATCTATAAAGGCTGAATGGGTGTGCTATATTACCACGAGCTCCACTGTTCAAAATCTTATTAAGCCCCTTTCTGTCGAGGGCACAGATGTCATTATACTGTACCTCTAGACAACAGAGCAAACCCACACAGAAATTGTATAGCTAACGAGATGGCCGCGGCCCGCATGTCGAGCCCGCCGAGGCATTTGATGGTCTCAGAGTGTATTTATTTGAAGTTTGATGCCCAATAAGCATACAAAGTTTCAAGCAAATCTGACTTACGGTTACAGAGATAGTAGGTATGTGAAAATTTTAACGCAAATTTTGACAGAAACTTTAACGCAAACTTCTAAGTCATTTGACCTTGACATAGGGGCACAGGGGCCGCATGAGTGGGACACATAATTAATATATGGATGATGACTAATAAGCATATGAAGTTTCAAGTCAATGTGACTTAGGACTGCAGAGATATAAGGTATTTAAAAACATTAACGCAGATTTCGGAACACAAACTTCTAAGTCATTTGACCTTGACCTTGGGCACAGGGGCCGCATGAGTGGGATACAGCTTGAATATATGGATCATGACTAATAAGCCAATGAAGTTTCAAGTCAATGTGACTTAGGACAGCAGAGATATAAGGTATTTAAAAACTTTAACGCAGATTTCGGACCACAAACTTCTAAGTTATTTGACCTTGACCTTGGGGACAGGGGCCGCATGAGTGGGATACAGCATGAATATATGGATCATAACTAATAAGCATATGAAGTTTCAAGTCAATGTGACTTAGGACTGCAGAGATATAAGGTATTTAAAAACGTTAACGCAGATTTCGGACGGACGGACGCACGCACGAACACCCGGATGTCATTGTGATCACTATGTCTCGCTTTCCGCAAGCGGGCTCGACAACAACATATATACTGTTCCAACTTAATTTGCTGTAAAATTGGAAATTCAATAAGAATATATTGAAAGATCTAGACTTACTACGACCAATATGCTACCACTATAGTCCCAGATTTGCCTGTGCATATGCAAAGTATAATTATGTCTTTGTATATAAGTTTATCTGAATGTATAAGTACACAATAAGATCACAATAAGCTCACAGATTTCATAAGGACTCTTTTGTCACCTCTCTGCTCATATCGGCCACAAACAGAGAAAAGGTACCGCACTTTATTTATGGCGACAGCATGTGACTTCATACAATCCGAGATTGATCGAACGTGATACTCCAGTACATTGTCCGATAGATCGGATAGCGACCTGCATAGGCCCTGATCAGACTGCGCAGTTGCGCAGTCTGGTTTGGGGCTATGCTTGTCGCACATTTTCTGAGCTAGTAGCCCTTATATTGATAATAGGACAAGTCCAATGTATGTTTTCACCATTGTAGCCATTGGCAAACGAGTACCCGGATACAAATTATATATAAACCGATGTTACCCTCATAAAAAATATTCTAAATAGCAACGAGTGCAGCCCCTAATCAGATGAGCCGTCTGATCAGGGGCTCAATGGTCTAACATGCATCAGTACCATTATACTAATAATGTGAAATGTGAAGCAGATCCGAGCAAAAAAATAGAAGTTATAACCAATTTCTTTGATGTTAAGTTTTGTAAAGAGACTAGGTATGTGACCTTGACCTTGAGATTAGCGGGAATTTGTCATGGCATGATATTAGAGCCTTAGAGGAATGCATGCATGAAATAAGAATTTTCGATGAAAGAAATAGATATTATAACATATTTCTCTGATGTTAAGTTTTGTAAAGAGACTATCTTGAATAGGAATGTGTCATGCAGATGAGCGTGAAAACCTACATTGTTCTCTATTAACCCTTTCACCCATGAATAACTAGAATAGATTTTGATATGTTAATTTTGTAACCAATCTAACCATCACAAAAATGATTTTCAGACTAGTCCATTTATGAAAAGGGGGTGTTTTTGTTCTCAAAAAATATGAAAATTACTTGCAAAAAGTGCAGATCCGGATGAGACGGCTCGTCACGAGCCGTCTCATCTGCATCTACACTGTTTGCCAATACCACTATACAGGCCTGCAGTGTTGAATGGGTTAAACAAATTCAGCTATTATGCATCGAACAAATCTATAAAGGCTGAATGGGTGTGCTAGATTACCATGAGCTCCACTGTTCAAAATCTCATTAAGCCCCTTTCTGTCGAGGCACAGATGTCATTATACCTCCAGACAACAGAGCCAACCCACACAGAAATTGTATAGCTAACAACATGTATACTGTTCCAACTTAATTTTCTGTAAAATTGGAAATTCAATAAGAATATATTGAAAGATCTAGGCTTACTACGACCAATATGCTACCACTATAGTCCCAGATTTGCCTGTGCATATGCAAAGTATAATTATGTCTTTGTATAGAAGTTTATCTGAATGTATAAGTACACAATAAGATCACAATAAGCTCACAGGTTTCATAAGGACTCTTTTGTCAACTCTCTGCTCATATCGGCCACAAACAGAGAAAAGGTACCGCACTTTATTTATGGCCACATCATGTGACCTCATACAATCAGAGATTGATCGAAACTGATACTCGGGTACATTGTTCGATAGATCGGATAGCGACCTGCATAGGCCCTGATCAGACTGCGCGGCTGCGCAGTCTGGTCTGGGGCTATGCTTGTCGCACATTTTCTTAGCTAGTAGCCCTTATATTGATAATAGGACACGTCCAATGTATGTTTTCACCATTGTAGCCATTGGCAAACGAGTACCCGGATACAAATTATATATAAACCGATGTTACCCTCGTCAAAAATATTCTAAATAGCAATGAGTGTAGCCCCTAATCAGATGAGCCGCCTGATCAGGGGCTACAATGGTCTAACATGCATCAGTACCATTATACTAACACCAAGTCGCCTATTATGGACATAAATATCTGTAAATCAAGTTACTGTATGGGGGATGTAACAGATGTTCAACTCATGTTGCCTATAACTGTACAGCTTACTTAGGTCACAAATTAAAGAAAAATTACGAGTTCCCGCTCTACAGATAAAATCAGTTAGTAATATTTATTTTACTGATCGTGACTCGCGGTGGTATCAGGCTATTTTCATATGCATGTTGTGCATGTTTTTTTGCCTTCCATGCCACATATATGTTTGTCATACCCAAATATCAAATGTCAGATAAGTTTCTCGGCTTTTGATTGGCTAGCTTGCCTAGTCATATATATTATATGACCTGCCAAGGCCGTCGGACATAGAAGAATTGCGATTCCCCTCCGGCGCCTCGCGTCCAATGAGGAATGGACGAACAAACAGGAGGACAAATAGATGGACAGATGGACGACCGGACAGAAAGGCAAAAACGATATACCCCTCAACATACTTAGTATGCCGGGGGTATAATAAAAAGGCAATGTCTACACAGGATGTAAACTCCCAAGTATGAATTATTTGCCCGTAAACAAGGACTTACTTACGGAACATGGACACATGCAGGGAATGACCTTTGCATTGTATAAGCGAAGGCCGTGGATATGTCAGAGAACAATGTCGGGAAGCGAGGCTATTAGACTACACCCCCAACTCACACTCTGCAGCATGGATCCCTCTGACTTTGGCATATGCATAAGCGAAGGTTGTAGATATATCACAGAACAATGGTTGATGTGTGGGAGTAAAATAATTGCACCCCGATACGTGAAACATAAATATTCTAACATTGTGTTTTTGTGGTTAAAACAATTAGTGGCAAAGACAACGGATATCTGAATTAGTTGTGTTTCTAGCAAAAGGTTTCATAGGGTGGGCCGGGGATTATAAATCGGCGTGGTGTATAGATACACCAGCATAAATAACCCTCAGCATCAGTTTGCAGCACCAATCCAAACCTTTCATTATATGCTGCAACTGAAGGTCGAGCATGACGACATCGCAAACTCTCAGCAACCAGAGAATAGAAACATAAATATTTGTGTTTCTATTATCTAGTTACATATGATGGCGATGTTGACATAAACAGATGACTCACAAATATAGATACCAAAAGGAAATACCCCTCAAGATAGATAAGCTTACAACACCGCGATCCATACCTTTCATTATTTGCTGCAACTCGAGTTTGAGCGTAATCACTTCGCGAACCATGGAGTCGTCGAGACTTCGCGTGACTCGGTGTATCGTGAGGTTTCCGTGGCTAACGGCGGCCACATCGTCATCCTCCAGGTATATCACCTGGTTCGTGTGCTCGATCACAGCGCTGGAAAACGTTGAGATAAATCAAACATATGCAACTGATTGGTTGGTTGAATGAATAGTTTACGTCCATTCAACAGCAAGGTCATATGTGGCTTTGACTCGAGAAATAGGGCTTATTGGTTTTGCGACCAATGTAGATCCAGAACAGCCTGTGCAATCTGTCATATGTGGCTGTGACTGGATAAATGGGGTTTATGAGTTTTGCGACCATGTAGATCCAGATCAGCCTGTGCAGTCTGTCATATGTGGCTGTAACTGGAGAAATGGGGTTTACTGATTTTGCGACCAGTGTAGATCCAGATCAGCCTTTGCATCCGCACAGTCTGATCAGGATCTGCTCTGGTCACCATTCCATCAGTGAAACACCCATCAAGCTGCGAATAAGAAATATAGATTGGTACCAGACTACATGAGTGATCTATTTGATCAGGAGCTACACTGGTCACAAATCCCATAAGCCCCATTTCTCCAGTCACAGCCAAGTATACAGACATATATTCAGCATTCAGACCTCCAGGAATATTACCTGGTTTGTGTGCTCGATCAGCGCATTGAAAATATACAAAAATATAGAAGTTGAGATAAATCAATCATAAGTATCTGATGGATTGATTGGGGTTTAATGTCAGGTCAACAGCAACAAGGTCATATACAGATGGCAATGCCTGTGTATGTGGGAGTACTGTATGTTGTTCAGCATTCAATCCTCCAGAAATATCATCTGCTTTGTTTCTTCGATCACCACACTGCACAAAAAATCTGGTGTAAATTACAAAATCATAATCTAGTGTCAGGTGTCCTTGCCACACTTGGACATATGGTTGTTTCATCATCAAAGAGCGAAATATGAACATGAACCATCAATAATTCCAGCACAAAAATATTTACACAATTCCCTAACATTTGATTGGCCCGTAGCAAGTATATGTCCAAAATTTATATCCCAGTAAACTCCAATGCCGAACTACTTTCCGTAACCGTCAGGCGCAGTTAAAATAATTCTTAAGAAAACGGAAAATAAACACATTTTCTTGATGAATTTATTTAAAATGCTGGAATTATAAGGAATGAATGGCATTTTTGTTGAATTTATCGGGGATATAAACTTGGAAAAGTCGCGGGAATACTGGACGAGGCCTTCCGGCCTTCGTCCAGTATTCCCGCGACTTTTCCAAGTTTATACCCCGATAAATTCCACAAAAAGGCCATTCATTCCTACATTAAAATTTCCATCACCATCAGTGTGAGCATAAGTTTTGAGTACATGCTCTATCTCGCTAGTTAACTTACCTGGCGTCGGAGGCAAAGAAGTATTCCGCCTCCTTCTCGGGGCCGACGGTGTGGAACTCGGTCGTCGAGTCGACCCTGTGTGCCTGGCGATCCATGTAACCACGGTGATCTGTCAACAAACAGGCAACCAGCCATTAACACGGAGAAGGCAGGAAACAAGTATTTGGTCATCAGACGGTTTTTATTATTTTTCTTAATTGTTAACAAAAAACCTGTTTTGGTAATTCATGAATATTATGTCCTCTGATCAATGGCAGGATACTAGATGTTGGTAAGTCTACCGATACTGCCATCTCAATTGGGAAACACTGCGCCCACTGATGGGGATTAGAGACAATTTTAATACTTTGAAATCAATTTCAGAAAGAATCTAAAACTTGTGGGTTTTCCGACAAAATCGCTACCCCAGCCTATCCAGCTGAACATTGATAGGTGTGTAATATATGCATCAATATTTACAGACCTCGGTCCATTACTTCAACCTGTGGCATACGCGTGCAGCCTGGTTATATAACTATCACACAGTACACAATGGTATAATGGATGGCTTGATGATTTGCTTCCATGAGACCCAACTCTTAACCCTTAGAATGCGGGAACCGAAAATAGTCGTCTGCTGCTGTGTCATATTTTATCAATTATCTCAGTAAAAACATGGGTTTGTCAGCATTTTAGAATCATTTCCATTGGAAATGGTTCTAAATTGTTGTTAAACCATGTTTTTGATGTGAAAAATTGAACATAAAAAACAAACGGCAGACGTCAAATTTTTATTCAGCATTGTAAGGGTTAATCCATTAAATGCTAATTTTCTATTTTTTCTCAATTCTCATCCAAAGTATACGCTGTGATCACTCATTTGAACCGTCTCAATGAGACGGTTCAAATGGTGGTGACAACGTATACTTATGAGAAAAATTAAGGAAAATATTTAGAAGTTTCAGCAATGAGAAAATGTACCCAAAGCATGTAAAGGATTACTACACTGGTTATAATGCCAATAAGCTTTGTCAGAACATGAAGCCAAAACCGCGATGTACATTGCATATAGACCTCGCGATCGACATGAGAAGCCTGGATCTTGCGGCCATATTTCACTAAGCTTTGTACGACTAAAATGTCCGTAAGTGCAAATTTAGGATCGCCTGGAAATTTCATATAATGTATTTACATAAGAAGCCTATGCTCAATAAATGTAAATCCAACAATTGCACTTACAAACATTTTAATCGTACGACGTTTAGTGAAACGGCCCCCTTGATTCTAAGTCAGATTATGAGCTTGGCTGAACTGACTGTGTGACTGTACGATACGCATGCTCATATGTGGCTATGATAATTGCAAACGGCCATACTTAACTCTTTGCATGCTGGGAAACTTGTGGGCTATAAATAGTTCAAAACTAGCAGACAAAAATTCATCATATTTTCTTGTATTTCTCCCCGTAAATATCATGAATATGTCTTGGAATTTCATTAGAATTGAGTCCAGAGGACTCAATTCTAATGAAATTTCAAGACATATTTACAGAGAGAAATAAAACGTATACTCGTAAGTCGTTTGGCAGATATTTTCGCCGCTAGCATGCAAAGAGTTAAGGCTTCGTCAGCTGGTACACAATACGCTGACTGTGTAACAATTGGACCTCCACCTAAGACAAGAAAGCAGTACCCCTCAAAACAGTAACACAAATTTCTAAGTCATTTTACCTTGACCTTTAGCATAGGGGTCACATGATTGGGCTGTCGAATGCAAATATGGATGATGATAAATAAGCATATGATGTTCCAAGCCAATCCGACTAAAGGTAAGAGATAGTAGGTAGCGCCAAAAACTTCATTGAAAATCTTGGGACACGGGCAGGATGGTGACTAGATGTACCGCAAATCTTTTTCCCGGGTACATAAATAGGGACAACGCTTTGAACAGTGAAACCCTAAATCAACCTGTTATCTGATGATATACAATACACATGCTTTCACGAAATGGCACATGAAATACTGAGTACACAATACAAGAGTGTTGATACATGAATATGACATTATACAGGAAATTATACATGAATACAGTTTACCGTAATAACTTGAAATATTCGGACATAATTTATTGAAGGAAACACATACAAATATCTGGTTTCCCACAACAAGGAGTGTCCAACTATTTAGGATTAGTATGATTGTACTGATTTAACGCAATAATAATATATTTGGATACAATTTGTTTTGGGAAACCCCTATTAATAGGGGTTTCCCAAAACAAATGGTTTCCAAATATTTAGGGTTATTACGATATTTCCAGTAGTGATATATCAATGCATGTATCCTGATCTAGTGGCAGGTGTCCTTCATAGAATATGTATTAAACATCATCATGATAATAACAAATAGCAGAAGCTTGGTTGAGCTCGGTTTGACCGCCAGCAGATCACTCAGTCAAATGTGTGAATCCCGGAAAGATGGATTCACAGTTGCAGGATGTATATAAGGATTCATTGTTACAACAGGTGAGCTGCTCCATCCTCCATTTGGCTGTATCTGTGACCAGTGTAAGAGGTCGACACTCGCAGTGTCCCGGGATCCCGAGGACCCCTGCTTTGTAGGAGACGGGATGTCCATGTTGTGGAAACCCTGGCTCCAGAGCTCCAGATAAGCTGCGTATTTGCTTAAATACCCAATTAAAATTGCCAAAAACCCAATTACAATTTTGTTGTACATTTATAATGCTGCAGAAAGCAATAAACAGACAACAAATATAGCATAATTTTCTGATTTTCCATGAAAACACATCTTGGTATTTCATTAGAATTGTCTCCAAGGAGACAATTCTAATGAAATGCAAAGATATGTTTTCATTTCGAAGCAAACTATTAAATAATTGCTGTATATTGATGTGTAAACAGTAGTGTGATTTTATTTTACCCAATTAAAATTTTGAAATACCCAATTGCTTCAGAAATGAAGGAGACAATTCTAATGAAATGCAAAGATATGTTTTCATTTCGAAGCAAACTATTAAATAATTGCTGTATATTGATGTGTAAACAGTAGTGTGATTTTATTTTACCCAATTAAAATTTTGAAATACCCAATTGCTTCAGAAATGATGGAGTGACAATACTCAATTACAAATTCCTTATCTGGAGCTTTGTTCCCCAAGTAACACTCATAGTTGAGTGAAAATACTTAATTATTAATTCCTTATTTGGAGCCCTGCCTGGCCCAAAAAGTGAGTGTCAAACCCTGTGTGTATCTCCTGATAAAAGAATACACTCCTGTAACTTCATTACAAGCTATATTGCATGTTAGAAGCATGACGGGTGTTTCATTAATGGACTGGCGAACAGTGCAGATCCTGATCAGACTGTGCGGATGCAAAGGTTGATCTGGATCTACACTGGTCGCAAAAACCCATAAGCCTCATTTCTCCAGTCACAGTCACCTATTTGGGAAATAGAGAAATTGAAATAAAAACTTTCAGCACTGAAATACAGTGTCTTGATTAAGTGTCAGACACCCTTACTACACCGGATCATTTACCCCAAGTGTGAATCCCAGTAAGATTCACAATTAAGATATGAATCCATAAGGATGGATTCATAGTTAAGACATAGCATCCCATCTGTTTATTGGTTAGTTTAATGGTGGTTAACGGCTCGTCAACAGCTAGGGTCATTTTTGACGGCGTCAAATCCCATATTTCACCTTTAGAGATGCGGGATATCACCAAATCAGAACTGAATATTTACATAAAAAATAAAAATTCAGCCCTGAAATTAAAATAACCTGATCTGGTGCCAGGTACTCAGCAAACCACAGAGCCCCACCCACTAACTTCTATTTGTAAGAAGCAGATATCAACATAATTCAACTTTAGTAACAATTTGAAAGTATGTTTATTAATTGAGATTAAATCTAACACAGCAATAAAGTGTGGAGGCACAGGTTGATCTGTAGCCTATTTCATCAAAATTGCAAAGTATACTTTTCTAGCAAAGTATACTTTGAGGGAGTAATCATTTATTTTTCCGCAAATGCATTATTTGATACAGAACTAACGACTGCATGTATTTGATGATTACAAATATGCAGAATTATTATACTGAATTTATTACATTATCACAGCCATTTTGGCTGTGATACTGTAATAAATTCAGTATAATAAAAATTAATAATTTATCCTTAAATTGAAAATTTCTCCCTCAAAGTATACTTTGCTAGAAAACTATACTTTGCAATTTTGATGAAATCGGCCACTGGATAAACAGTGGTCGAAAAGCCCATAAGCCCCATTTCTCCAGTCCCAGCCAACTATTTAGGAAATTGAAAAATTGAAACAACAATAAAAACTTTCAGCACTGAAAGAGAATGTCATGAAAGAGATCCACGTTCTTGGCAAACACTCCAAATTTACAATATCCCGATACACTGCAGCTTTTTTTTTTTTCATGTCTGGGATAGGAATTGATTTGACTTAATGGAGTTTAACGACCTGTCTAACAACAGAGTCACTTGGCCCCACTCCCCAAAAGTAATAGGATTAGTTCTAAAATTACCACTTTTATAATGGGTATAACCGGAATCAACCCTCACGTACCAAAAAGCCAACAAGTGTTGTCAGAAGACAAGGAAGCGTGCCTGGTGGTGCTTTAGTTCAATATCAAGAAGCTGTGTGAAAAAACCCAGAAATTAAACGAAATTCCCCAATGTTAAGTTTGTGAAAGCACTAAGATTGTGACCTTCACCTAGGCGTTAGCCGGGGTCTAATGGTCGTGGATTTGGCAAGGCATGATAGAGACCCATTAGATGAAGGCATGTGTGAAATATCTAGAAATGGGGTGAAAGGGAACTATAACAAATGTCCCCCAATGTTAACTTTGTGAAAGCACAGCCTGTGGCCATGTGTCACAGCATGATCGAGAATCATTAGAGAAAGGCATGTGTGAAATATCCTTCGGAAGGCGTGCTAAAAATGTACCTGAGGGTCAAACCAGGGATATCGTGATTCCAGTAAAGATGAAACCCATCGTTAACCCTTTCAACACCACAGACCTCTATAGAGACAATGTTTGCAAACAGTGCAGATCCAGATGAGCCGGCTCGTAACGAGCCGTCTCATCAGGATCTCCACTGTTTGTTAATAATAATTTTAAACGTCGTACAGATTACCCTTTTAGAAGAATGGGATAATTTGAATGAACAAAATTAATGAAATAGCGTGAAACATTGGCATGGAACATCCTATTAAGTTACTTGGTGTTGAAAGGGTTAATGTACCGTTCACATACTCCCAACCAACCGCCCAAAGGGAATTGAACCCAGGACCTGCGGTATTGACGTCCAATCCTCTACCACTAGATTACCATCACAGTGATCTCAGACAATCACACTGTGATTTCAAGTATAAAAGTGCAGAACCTGCTCAGACTGTTTTACAAGCAAGCACAGATTCTGGCTGGTCTCGGGCGAATCAAACTTCCTGATTTCAAGTACAAATTTTGAGAATGAACTTCAGGCTGTTTTTTTAAGAAGCAGAAATGTCTGTTTAGTAAAATCATCAAAGCAGGCAGAAATTTGCCGCAGAAAGAATTCGAGTGGGTTAAAAGTTTTTTTTTAATCCACAGCAGAAGGAATGGCAAGCATTAAACACTGTTGATGAAAAACACATTGAAACACCATGTTAATAACCAAAGAAAGAATAGTTGATAATAATGAGGTATATTTCTTATAATAGATCCAATTTATATCACGGCCACATCAATGGTTCCGTCTTTTGACACAGGGTACTTGCACCCGGTGAATGAGACGGGGGGATGTTTTTGTCGGGACAAATCTTTACCAACACCTGTTCAATCACACTTCCGGTTGTCATTCGGCCGAATAATAATCACCGGTTTTAGAGCATAGGCACTTTGTGGTATGAACGTCAAAACGCTCTTTAAATCATACCCAATTTTACAATTAAATATCTAGATAGGTAGGACACTCGCCATCTTTTCAACCAACGGAAGTGGTACTAGTGTACCTTGGGCCCGGCTCGCTGATTCAGTAATTGTAACGCGCGAGAAGGCCGGGACCCTGCTGGTCCCGGCCTTCGCGCGCGTTACAATTACTGAATTAGCGAGCCGGGCCCAAGGTAAGTATTCCACTTCCGTTGGTTGAAAAGATGGCGAGTGTCCAACCTTTCTAGATATTTAATATCAGAATAAAATTGGGTATGATTTAAAGAGGCTTTTTCTCGTTCACACCACGAAGTGCCTATGTTTTAGAGAACCTGACTTTTTTGAGTTTGTGACTAATGAATGATTGGCCAGATCAATTTTGTTTATATGACCCTTTCACAGTCACTCCTAGGTTAACAGGAATGGATTTCAATATGTTAATTTGGCAACTAATCCAATCGTTACAAAATGATTTTCAGACTAGTCCATTTATGAAAAGGGGGTGTTTTTATTCTCAAAAATATGAAAATTATTTGAAAAAAATGCAGGTCCAGATGAGACGGCTCATCATCAGCCGTCTCATCTGGATTTACACTGTTTGCCAATACCACTATACAGACATGTAGTGTTGAAATGATTACACTTTGGAGTAGCTAAAGAAAGGTATAGTTTACAGTGCGGACAGAATATAATATGGTCAAAAACAGCATTGGAAAACAGTTTTAAAATAACATGTTATCAAGCAGCTGAATTACTTCACGTCAATTGAAATTACATGAACCATTTGACATGCAGTGGAAGTCTCGACACAGTAAATCACGTGGTAGCGGCTATTTCATTTTCACAGAACGCAGCTAATTCTACGTCATATTTTTGGTGATTTGTTCTTGGACAGCTGTGAAATATTTGCCAGACCATTGTATTATTGAAAAGAAAGATATGCTTTTAAACTGTCATAAGAAGAAATGGCGATGGATGACGGCATGAAAACAGTTGTTAATTCAAACATGGATCATGTGACACATGATGCAGATCATGTGAATGGGGTAATTGTAGATACAAAATTAACTACATTTGATTTTAAAAATCTATTATTCCATACCAGAGCTCCGGATAAGCTGCGTATTTGCTTAAATACCCAATTAAAATTGCCAAAAACCCAATTGAAATCAGAAGTAGTGAGTATCAAAAAGCAATGAGATATTTGTGGTTTCTTTATTATGCTACAGAAAACAATAAACAGACCACAAATATACCATATTTTTCTTATTTTTCTATGAAAACTCATCTTGGTATTTCATTAGATTGTCTTCTAATGAAATGCCAAGACATGTTTTCTGCTGATGTGTAAACAGTAGTGTGACTTTATTTTACTCAATTAAAATTTTGAAATACCCAATTGCTTCAGAAATGATGGAGTGACAATACTCAATTACTAATTCCTTATCTGGAGCCCTGCCATACGATAGTCGACTATGTCTTTTTCAAAGCTTGTTTCACATAATTTACTGTTTACATTAGATAACTTATGCAAAGTTATACATGTATATTCATATGCTGAATTTGCCAGAAATCATAGAAATATTTGTTTTACAAGAACAAAGGATAAAATAGTAGTGTATAAGAGGTATCTGAATAAAATGGGCAAGTTTCATGACGATCCAATGGAAATGATTCTAAAATACTATCAAACCATGTTTTTATTGAGAAAGAAGAGAAAATATGAAACAACAGCATACGACATTTTCGGTTCCCGTCTTTTAAGGGTTAAAGTAGTTATCTTTCCTGCATGTGACATGATTTTAAGTCATTAGCACTAAAAAGGCAGGAGCCGGATATTGTCGTCTGCTGTTTGTAATTTTGAACCTATTACATGTGTTGGCAGCACATGAGAATTGTGTCCATTGGAGACGAATCTCAAACACTGTATGTTTTCATGAAGAAAATTGGAAAATAAAAATGAACAGCAGACATCAAAATTTAACTTAGCATTCAAAGACCTCTAAATCAACAAGATGAACACTGTGCGACGCGAACACACACACATGTACGGACAAGGATAGAACATAATGCACGCCAAACCCCCGTGGATTTTGGGAAAATTCCATCTATGACTGGGAAAATATTATCTATGACAAAGTAATACCAGGTTCATTGCCATGCACACAAAGAAAATTCCAGGGACCCGTTTCGCTAAACTTCGTACGACTAAAATGTTCGGAAGTGCAAATTTAGGATCGTCTGGAAATTTCAATTGATGGATTTGCATTTGTAGAGCATAGGCTGCATATGCAGCCTATGCTCTATAAATGCAAATCCAATAATTGTTCACAAGAAAACGTTGATGTGAATTTTACAGACTATCATAATTTTGCACTTACGAACATTTTAGTCGTACAAAGTTTAGTGAAACGGCCCCCTGGCCAACGGTATAACTAATGGCCATGGATAGAACGAATGCACCAGTCAATGTCTTCCCGTATTCCCCACCTGAGGGGAATGGAATGGTGCTTTACAGCCCATATTCACAGAAGATTGATTGAGTGATTGGTGTTTAATGGCCTATCAACAACTAAGGTCATTTAAGGCCGGGCCAAAGGGTTCGATCCCGTATTTAACTGCTGAATTAGGGAGAAAATCCCAAGATCAGACGGAATATTTACATGGTGCCTGGTTCATACCATACCAAAGTCACTTGGCCCCTTCCCCTAAAAGTAATAGGATTAGGAATAATGGTATTACTCATACAAGGGGTATAACCAGATTAAACCCTCACATACAAGAATGCCAAAAACGTACCCGAGGGCCAAAGCAGGCATCCGTTCGGGAATCCGGTAAGAATGAACCCCGATCGTTAAATTACCCATCGCATGCTCCCACCTGCCACCCACCCATCAACACAGAAGGTATCATTTAGCGCCCACCTGCTGGGAATAAGTCTTGATAAAGGAGAGGAACAATCTTTCTAACCCAAAATTGATGTGTGGCTGGGACTGGAGAAATGGGGCTTATGGGTTTTGCGACCAGTGTAGATCCAGATCAGACTGTGCATCTGGATCTACACTGTTCACTTTTTCATCAATGAAACACCCGTGATGCTTCTAACTAGCACTATAGATAGGTATATTAGGTAACAGGAGTGTGCTATTGGATCAGGAGTTAGTCTGGTCACAAATCCTATAAGCCCCATTTCTCCAGTCACAGCCACATTTAATAAAAGATGTTTATACCAATAAGTCTCGATATCCTATGGGTTTCCCCCACCACCACCTCCACCACCCTCACTCTGCAGGGAAAACACTGATAGGTGCATAAATGCCAATGGGAATAACTGAATGCTCGTGGTCATAGCTAAATCCCCACGGTAACAACTAACTTGTCTTGAAGTGCAAATAAACTGGCGGATGGGCAATTTTCATATCATAGCTAATTACATATGGCAGTAACTAAATATCTATTGTCATAACCAGCTAAAGGATTATGTGATTCGACGTATGGGATGGGTGGCAAATAAACGGCAATATAAGGTTTAATAGCCAAACAACTAGTGATTTAGACTTCGATCACAGATGTCCACAACCTCCGCCTGGACATACTGAAGTTGCTATGGAAGAAAGGCTGTGCCTACCCTCATTTGTTATAAAATTACTAGGTATCTATTATTAACTATGCCATGGTCAAATAATTCCAGCATAAACATATTTACACAATTCCCTAACATTTGATTGGTCCGTAGCAAGTCTCTGTCCAAAATTTATATCCCGGTAAACTCCCATGCCGAACTACTTTCCGTAACCGTCAGGCGCAGTTAAAATAATTCTTAAGAAAACGGAAAATAAACACATTTTCTTCATGAATTTATTTCAAATGCTGGAATTATAAGGAATGAATGGCGTTTTTGTGGAATTTATCGGGGATATAAACTTGGAAAAGTCGCGGGAATACTGGACGAGGCCTTCCGGCCTTCGTCCAGTATTCCCGCGACTTTTCCAAGTTTATACCCCGATAAATTCCACAAAAACGCCATTCATTCCTATAGTGAGACGCACATGTTCTATATTTGTTTTATGTGACAGACAGACAAATATTTCATTTGCAACCACAGAGACAGCCAGACAAGCAGACAGAAGAACATGGAACTGATTGCTTCATCTCCTACATTTTAAGCAGGTAGAGGTTGTGGATAAGACTCATTATGTATGAACAAGACTTTATATTCTATAATTATTTACAATAGTCGTAGTTGATTGTAAACTGTTTGTAACTCAAGTATTGTTTGTATATGACTAGCAAGGTGCATGATCACGTGGTCACAACAACAACAATGTCGCCCATTCCAAAGTAAGTATTATTTGATATTTTCCTTAATATGCAACGGATTTTGATGAAATATGGCGCAGCAAACGCGTCTTCATGAGCTGCATTTGGTGGTCAGGGAGTTTGGCAGACTTGATTTTTCGCAAAAAACGACAGAAGTTTGGGCGAAAATACAGAGACCAACAAATGCAGCTTAACAAGACACGTTTGATGCGCCATATTTCATCAAAATCCGTTAGGTAATAAGAACACTAAAAAAGAATACGTACTTTGAATCAGAGGGATTCTGGAAATTTCAGTACTTGTTGTTGTTAGTACCACGTGATCATACACCTTGACTAGGCATTAAAACTGAAGACTCGTCAAAGTAGGTACATAAGTACATCATGAATTATGATTTACTGGAGAAAAAGGGGCCAAAATGGCTGTGATAATGTAATAAATTGAGTATAATAAAAATGTATCCTAAAATCAAAAATTTCTCCCTCAATGTATACTTTGCTAGAAAAGTATACTTTGCAATTTTCTAGCAAAGTATACTTTGCAATGTTGGTGAAATAGGCTACTGGTCTGCTTGACTACAAAAGCCATAAGAATCTATACAGCTTGCTAGAAGTTTGATGTATTGGTGTTTAACTGCCTATTAATAGCTAAGGTCATTTAAGGCCAGGCCAACGGGTTCAATTCCATATTTAACCTCCTGCATTGGGGAAAAATCCCAAAATCAGAACGGAATATTTACATCGAAAAAAATATATTCAGCCCTGAAATTAGAATAACCTGTCAGACCTGGTGCCTCGTCCATACCACACCGAAGTCACTTGGCCCCTTCCCCTAAAATAGGATAATCCTAAGTTTGACGGTTGTTTGCTTGACTAAATGATGAACATTGCAGATGCTGGTTACACCGCACGCATGCATAGGCGGGTCATAAGCCCCATTTCTCCTGTAACAGCCACAATTATGAATACAGGTTGAAATACATGGTAAAATGATCGAACATACACAGGAGCATATGTTGTTAAACTGATACAAGTAATACTTCTGAAAGACTATTCACAAAGAGCTGTTGTCTACAACCAAGAGAGGAAGTAATGTACCAGGCAATTGTATCCCCACCACTGCCAGGCCAGGCCAACACATAGTGGGGAATCTGCAAAATGCATGCAGCCGCACTGCGGGGACAAAATAATGTGTACAAATGTGTATTGTTACATGACTGCCATTGTTCAACATCACTCACAGCCGTGTTCAAACGTATAGCATGTGCTGTTTGACCATGGCTGTAGACAATGATCATTCCGGGGCCAAGCCAAAAAACCTACATAATGCATGTGTCTCATGACGTTACTAGAACGTGCCGTTACGTCACCAGAAGTGAAGACATTCATGATAATTGCTGGATATTATTACCAGAAAAAACAGAAAAAAGTAACACTGATGTAGGATGTATATCTCAAAAGACTTGAACATGAATTTCTAAGTCATTTGACCTTCATCTTGAGTACAGGGGCCACATGGGTGGGCTACAGAATGAAAAAGAAATCAGTAACACTGATGGATGTATGCTTCAGTCATTTGGCCTTGACCTTGATGGTGGGCTATACGGATGATGACAAATAAATATGTAGTTTCAAGCAAATCAATAGTAGGTAGTCAAAAACTTTAACACAAATCTCGGACAGACAGATGGACAGATGAACTGACGAACGAGAAAAGATGGACGGACAGACGGAACAGAGTGGCGATTCTACGTAGCCCAAATCTTTTTTTGCAGTACATAAAAATTATACATTGCAAATGTCGCTTCATTTGATCATTGTATAGGTCCGACACTACAGGAACACATTTTCTGTGAACCTCTACCTCAACAGGGATTCCACTGGGGAAAATAAAAAAATCTCCACTTCAAAAAAAAAAAAAAAATCAATTGTTTTTTATTTTTTTCTCGAAAATTGTAATTTTTTATCGCCAATTGTTTATTTTTATCGCCAATTGCGAAAGTGGCGATCGCCAGCGGAATCTCTGCCTCAACCCCACAACCTCAATTCCAAAACCCCATCATGTCTTGGCGTGGTGAGAGTAGGGTGGGGGTTACAATTGACTGCTACACAAGCAATGCAAGCCAGCCGAGTACCAGTACAGCAATAATAGACCGGAGCTTGGTGGCAAATATATACCTTCTTTGGCACCAATTTCTCGCTTATCTATATTTGAAAAGGCATGAATATACATCGTTATTACTTAGGTATCAATTTTTGCCTAGAAATTGCCTGTATTTGCCTATAGCAATAACATACACAGTCAGGCTGATACGGCGTTTTTTCCAGTCTGATACTGAAACTTCTAGTCTAATACTGCCATTTCTAGTCTGATACCATCGTTACTAGTCTGATACTGCAGTTTCCAGTCCGATACCATGTCTCGCGTGCGTATTAAACCAGTTCCTTTGGGCATGCGCGTTGCGTATGTTTACTTTATCGGCAGCGTAAATTTTGACAGATGCCGGGAATTTAAATTTGTAGGCTGTATTTCATAATTCAATCATGGATAACGGTATAGATTTTAATATAGGATTATCACAACTGCCGGATGATTGATATTGAAATTTATATCTAAGTAATCTAAGTAATAAAGACATTAATACTTGTCTTGTTTGATATCGGCCTAGGTATCGTCCCTCGGTAACTTGGTATCAGCCTTCGACCTTTGGTCGCAGGCTGATACCAAGTTACCTCGGGCCGATACCTAGGCCGATATCAAACAAGCCACGTATTAACCTAAATAACAAGCCAAGTGCAATGGAACCCTGCCACAGGATGTCGAGTTTAGAGAGGTTCCACTGTGTTCTATATGTTCCATAACTTTATTATGTGACGATATGCAATGTATTCCGAGGCTATTCGTTGAATTTCTAATGTAAGACTACCTACGTCAAAAGCCTCTATCGATTGGGCTTAACATCGTGTCAACGGTTATGTTATATAGGACAAGCGTCTGGGTATAAAAGGGTTATTTCAGATTTTATCGATTCAATGATTAATTTACTGATTGTGGTTTTATGTCTTCAACACCAAGATGGGACCATGCATTCAGCACTGAAATTACATGAAGGGCATCATGATCACCAAGCTAATCCCTCGCTGACAGCCTTGATAAAATAATAATAATAATAATAATATGAAAAACAAAGCACCCTAGACACACACTGTGGCCAAATATTATCAAAATCGGTGAAGCGGTTCATACGTTATTGAAAAATGTAATAAATTCAGTATAATAATTCTGCATACTTTTAATCATCAAATACGTGCAGTTATTAGCTCTATATGACATAATGCATTTCAGGAAAAATAAATGATTACTCCCTCAAAGTATACTTTGCTAGATAAGAATGCTTTGAAAGTTTGATTTTGGTGCCAGGCCCCCTTACTCCTGCAGCCTATTTCACCAACATTGCAAAGTATACTTATCTAGCAAAGTATACTTTGAGGGAGAAATTTTCAATTTAAGGATAAATTTACTAATTTTTATTATACTGAATTTATTACATTATCACAGCCAATTGCTGTGATAATGTAATAAATTCAGTATAATAATCCTGCATACTTTTAATCATCAAATATATGCAGGCGTTAGTTCTATATGAAATAATGTATTTCGGAAAAAATAAATGATTACTCCCTCAAAGTATACTTTGCTAGAAAAGTATACTTTGCAATTTTGATGAAATCGGCTACAGATGATCGAGTCATGGGTATGAATCGATCGCAATATGATTCAACACTAAAATATGAATCCCTAAAGATAGGTTCATCACTAAAATGTGCATACCTTTCCATCCACCCGTATTTCAGACGAAAAGGTTAAATTTAATATCAATATCGACTATGCCACATCCAGATTTGAAGCCAGAATTTGGTTTTGGAATAATTGTGAGAACATGCACAGTTTTACAATCCCAAAGCTAGAGCAGACAAAGAACCGACAACACAACATAATTGCACCAATACCACACGACTGGATGTGAGATTATTTTAGGATCCAGTGATTTTAAATTAATCAAGTAATATTGATTGACTAAAATTGCGTGATTTTCATTTTCCTTTTTTTTTCTAAGCCAGTGCTTGCAATTTGACCTAGAAGGCATGTACTTTGATTGGTTAAAGAAATCAAATTGCTTCATTGGATTGTAATTTTTTCTATTAAGCCACTAATTCGAACCCAAATATTTTGATTGGTTAATCAAATCAAACTGCTTGATTTAGAACAAAATACTTGGACAGAACATATGTATAATCATGCAAGATCAGGCAAGTGCTTATACACGTTTCCAAGCAGTACTAGAAATCAGGCAGTTTGATTGGCCGAGACTGAGCACAGCTCAGACTCGGCCAATCAAACTTCCTGATTTCAAGCATAACAGCAAAGTACATGCTCAGAAAGTGATATAATCACACATGGAATGCAAAACTGACCTTTGCTGAACAGGATTGGTATATGGTCGGTAGAGAGCTTGTTTCCACTTTTCACCTTGACACCAATCAGCAGTGGGCTTCCTCGTCTGCAACACAGGGGCAATGATGGGCAGAGCTCCAGATAAGGTGTGTATTGGCGTATTTTACGCACATATTTTAGCAGAATATGCATTGATTATCAAAAGTGGGAGTACAAAATACAGTGCGACCCCGTTAGTACACGGAAGTCCGGCGACATACAACCTTCCGTGTTGCTTATCCGAACCGTGCTATATCCGTTCTCGCCCAAGACGCATCATAATGTCAACAAAAAATACATGTACATTGTACACTGTGACTGCGAATGAACGACGTCGCCAATGCCTATAATATGTCATAAGTTTTCACTGTTATCTTCGCATGTAATAAATATATTGAATCCAAGAATTGTTAACGTCATGTTTTATTTATTCATCATGTTCATGTAGAATGTAGATCTACGCAGGTCCGTGCAATCCATTATTGTAAACGCGTGTAGAAAAAAGTGTAGTAATGATGACGCAATGACCCAATGACCGATATCCTGTTCCATCAGCTGCAACATCACGGACAAGCTCGTGCGTTGCAATCTGTGTTTACTCATATGGTGAGCACAGGTGGAAGACACGGACCTATGACACCAAAATAAATGCCTATTAAAAAAATCCCATTATCCCACCCACCTGGTATCGTACTGTACATGACGTTAATAATAGAATGAGATCAAGTGGGTGGGGTAATGGATATTTTTGTAATGGTCATTTTCTTTGTGTCACACGTCCGACTATTCCACCTGTGGGTTTGAGTACAGACCTGTATAGACATGTTTTGCCAGACGTGTTATAATATTGCGCCAGTTCATGAGGTAATCAGGCTTATCACGCGAGATTTTCGACGAAGATAAATCTGATAATAGTGAACATTTTCTGTAAACGATATCGAATGTTGACGAATATTAAATTAGTAATTATTACGCATTTGCTCTGAAAATGTTATCAACTTTCCGATATATTTGCAGAAAAAAGTCAAATCATTCTCGGCGAAAATCTCAGTTATATAATAAAGTTGATTATCTCATGCACTGGCTCAATTATGACGTAGCGAAACAAGGCCAGTTGTCACGTACACATTTGTGTACATGCGCCGAGGGCGTGGGCAGTGCTGTAACAATTTAGTTAATCTGGGTCGAGTTAATCTGCGCGACTGATACGCGATCTCCGATTGGTCAGCCTTTACACCTAATTAATATTCCACCAATGGGGAGCGCGAACGCATGCCGGAAAAATGAAATCGAGCACATAACAATTAGCACTGCTTTGTGATCTTATTCCCAGTTTGCTCGGATTAATTTACGAAATGTGCAAACGTGATCAGCTGCACATTCACATCGGTGAGATAAAAGGAGGCTATGCGTCCATAAAAAAAAAAAAATCGTCTAATTTGGGAAAGAATCGCAAATTTAACACGATTTCTGACAATAGTCGTGTTACAAATTTAACACGATTTTGATATACAAATAGGAAAAAAATTTGGGAGCCAAGGCACAACCGTGTACTAACCGAAATCGTGTTATAGTGAAGCGTGTACTAACGGGGTCGCACTGTACTTACAATAATGTGGAAATATGCATCGAATTTCAAATTGAGTAGAGAAAATACTGTAATAAAGTTGAAAATTTAGCTCTGGGTTTGTTTATTGATGTTTAACGGCCTATCAACAGCTAAGGTCATGTAAGGCCGGGTAAACAGGTTCGATGGGGGGGGGGGGGGGATCTCCAAATCAGAGGGAAAAAATATATTCAGCCCTGAAATTAGAATAACCCGACCTTTCCACACCAAAGTCACTTGGCCCCTTCCCCTAAAAGTAATAGGACTACAAATAATCGTAATAATCATATAAGGGGTATAACCAGATTCAACTGTCACATACAAAATGCCAAAGACGTATGTGAGGGCCAAACCAGGTCTCCATTCGGAATTCCTGTAAGGATGAACCCCGATCGTTAAATTACCCATCGCACGCTCCCACCTGCCACCCACCTGGAGCTCTGGGTGGGGGTTAAAACCATTTGTATATGCCCGTTTGGAAAATGGGACATATTATGTTTAACCTTATATGGGTGGGCAGTAGGCAGGCACAGCTTGTCGATCCAATAACTGCAGTTATACTTTGCAGATCTTAAACAAATTCGCTACACATGTTTGTTGTGACAAGAGCAAGAAACAATTTTAATTTTCCAGAAGAATTATCGTTTTCATGTTCCTTATTCTTGTCCAAACAATAATTCTAGTTCTACTTGATGGATTTAACAAAATGTGGTACACATGTTTATAAGAGAAGAAGAACCCGAAAACATTCCTGTCAGAGTCTCACTAATGCCAGCTGCAGAGCTCCAGATAAGGTGCGTATTGGCGTATTTTACGCAATTAATTTTAGCTGAATACGCATTGCTTATCTATCTCTTTATCTATCTCTTTATACTGCTGCACACCCTCACGGGTAATTTCGAGCAGGTATTTATTTCATATATACATGTACATATAATTCAAATACAATCGAGGTTCCCGGTAATTAGCCGGTACCCATTTACAGCTGGGTGGACTGAAGCAGTGTGGATAAAGTGTCTTGCTCAAGGACACAAAAAAACGCCTCCGTTGAGGTTCGAACCCACGACCGTAAGGTCAGCAGTCCGACGTCTCAGACCATTCGACCACGTGCTCCACACTTTTTCTCAAAAGTGGGAGTACAAAATACGCACAGCAATGTGAAAATACACATTTAATTTCAAATAGAGTATTGAAAATACTGTCATAAAGTTGAAAATTCAAAAAATTAAACATTCACTTAATTGAGCTGCAAAAAGCAAACACTGTTTGCTTTTTGCAGCTCAACTAAGTGAATGTTTAATTTTGTTATATATTTTTTTTATTTTTTGTTCCATATTTAGTAATGAAAAAAATCAACAATCCATTTGTAAAAGTAAAATACGCAATGATTTTGAATCAGGGGGTATAGTACGCTTTAGACACAAAGCTTACCTGGAGCTCTGTGGTATTGCGGGTATTATAGCTGTACTATTACTAACCTTGAAACGACACATTCGCCTGGATACTTTGTGCTCATGAATGCTAAAGCAAAGGCACCTTCCTGGAAAACGAAAACAAACAAGGTAATTACATTGATCTCGCTGAATGACAAACTGAATTAGCGTAACTGCCAGGTATGTGCTTTAAAATATTTCTGAGAATGTACACAAAATCAAGAAGGTTCATTGGTTGAGTTGGAACTGCTTGATTTTGACTACAAATTTGGAATGTGCTATAGCAGCTGGGGTCGAACCCAGGCCGCCTATGAGACGAACACTCCAAGTCGCTATAAAAGGCAGTATAAAAAATGCACTATCCTACTATGGCCGTACTACTACATCAGGACGTGTGAAAGCGTTTAGCGTCCCAGCAACAGGTAAGATCATATAGAAATGGTCCTCAGTTTCAAGTCTCATCCAATGAGAATGTGATAGAAATACCATGCTTTATAATCCAATCATCTGCCAGTATAGATTATTAACTCTTTGCATGCTGGGAAATTTGTAGGCTATAAATAGTTCAAAAATAGCAGATGACAATTCATTATATTTTCTTTTATTTCTCCTTATAAATGTCATGAATATGTCTTGGAATTTCATTAGAATTGTGTCCGGAGGACACAATTCTAATGAAATTTCATGACATATTTACAGAGAGAAATAAAACATATACAGTGTACTCCTAATTTGTTTGGCAGATATTTTCGCCGCTAGCATGCAGAGTTAACTCCTCCTTTTCAAGCATGACAATGGTAGTAAATGTTTATATCCATGGATCCTGACTGGTGCGACTTACCAACTGTTGAATGACAATCTCGACAACCTCGCGAAATGTGCCATTGTGGGCGTACGTGTCGTATACATGCTTCGCCAACTTTGCAATGACCTCAGTATCTGTCTCCGACTCGAATACAAATCCCTTCTTCTCCTGAAATAGGTTGCGTGAGCATGTGTGACAAAACAAATCTAGCTTTGGTAATACCTTCTGTATAGCATTGTTGTTTTTTGTCATTATTTTCCGCAAAAAAGATAAAAATTGACGCAAAATTCAGAACTCATGCGGAATTTAATTCCGCATGAGCTCTGAATTTTGCGTCAATTCTCAATGTCATTTACAGAAAATATAACAGAAACACAGTGATGTGACAAGTGGGCTCAGCTCATGTTTTTCATCAGATTCGGTGCGTGTGGTCTGCTGAAACTTAAGTCAATGAAAAAAATAATTAATTCTGATTTCCGACATGGGCGCACGAAGAGATGGGCGTCATTGTAACCACTAGTTACAGCTCTCTTCAAGAGGACTGAACAAGGCTACATGTTTACTGCACAGCTCATTACATTAACCCTTAGACCGCTATCTTTTGTTTTGTCGTCTGCAATTTATTTTCTATTTTCCATTTTTATCATCAAAAACATGCTTTGACAGCACTTTAGAATCATTTACAACATGCTTTGACAGCACTTTAGAATCATTTCCATTGGAAATGATTCTAAAGTGCTGTCAAAGTATGTTTTTATTGAGAAACTAGAAAAAGTCGATGGCGCGCCATCGCAATATACCCACTTTCCCCAAATGCTAAGTCCGAAAGGGGGAAGTAATCCATGATGGAGGGTCGGATAAAAAATGCGAATTCACTTTGCGCATGTGCACATGATAACGAAGCTACATAGCAAATATGAGGCGCGTAGGTATGAAGGTGAAAAAGTTTTTCGAGTTACAAGGAAAAAATGGGAAATTCTGAGTCGGAAAGGGGGAGGTAATCGATGATGGAGGGTCGGATCAAAAATGGGAATTCACTTTGCGCATCTGCACATAACGAAGGTACATACTAAATATCGGGCGCATAGGTATGAAGGTGAAAAAGTTTTTTGAGTTACGAGGAAAAAATGGGAAATTTTCTGAGTCCGAAAGGGGGAGGGGGAGATAATCCATGATGGAGGGTCGGATGAAAAATCCGAATTCACTTTGCGCATCTGCACATGATAACGAAGCTACATAGCAAATATGAGGCGCGTAGGTATGAAGGTGAAAAAGTTTTTCGAGTTACAAGAAAAAAATGGGAAATTCTGAGTCCGAAAGGGGGAGATAATCCATGATGGAGGGTCGGATGAAAAATCCGAATTCACTTTGCGCATCTGCACATGATAACGAAGCTACATAGCAAATATGAGGCGCGTAGGTATGAAGGTGAAAAAGTTTTCGAGTTACAAGGAAAAAATGGGAAATTCTGAGTCCGAAAGGGGGAGATAATCCATGATGGAGGGTCGGATGAAAAATCCGAATTCACTTTGCGCATCTGCACATGATAACGAAGCTACATAGCAAATATGAGGCGCGTAGGTATGAAGGTGAAAAAGTTTTTCGAGTTACAAGGAAAAAATGGGAAATTCTGAGTCCGAAAGGGGGAGATAATCCATGATGGAGGGTCGGATGAAAAATCCGAATTCACTTTGCGCATCTGCACATGATAACGAAGCTACATACCAAATATCAGGCGCGTAGGTATGAAGGTGAAAAAGTTTTTCGAGTTGCGAGGAAAAAATGGGAAATTCTGAGTCCGAAAGGGGGAGGGGGAGATAATCCATGATTGAGGGTTCGGATCAAAAATCCAAATTCACTTTGCGCATCTGCACATGATAACGAAGCTACATACCAAATATCAGGCGCGTAGGTATGAAGGTGAAAAAGTTTTTCGAGTTACAAGAAACGTGACGGACGTACGGACGGACGTACGGACGTACGGACGGATGGACGGACGGACACCCGTGACGAAAACAATATACCCGTTTTTAAGGCTAGATATAGAAGCAACAGTAGATGACAATTGTTGTGTATATTGGTCTAAGGGTTATCATGCGAGCAATCTAAGCTGGATGTCTGCTGATTATGAAATGTAGAATAATATTTCTATTTAAGACTAAAATAACATGTTTGCTAAAATCAATTCAATTTCAATACAAAATTAAACAAATATATTAAATGACGTCTTTTTTTTTAAAAATATTATATTACAGTGAAACAATGATTTACAACAGCTGTGTCACGATAGCTGTCTATAACTGGAGGGGGGGTGTTGTCATAGTACACTGCAAGACAAATATAGTCGATTGTTCCAGAAAATACATCAAAACTAGGCGGATTTGTATCATAAATAGATTCAAATATTCCCACACATTCTACGAGATTTTTTTTGCCAAATCTCAACATTATTTTCAGCCAACATGTAAAAAGATGTATTTGAGTGGTGTTGGAAATCAATCAAAATTACACAGTAGTAAAATAGAAATTGCGAAAATTGAAAAGAAAATTTGACATTGTTAAGTAGGGGATGAAGAAACACAAGGTGTCTTCAGTAGTGGATGAATGAGAATGTATGTACATGTATCTTAATTTGCTTTATTTGGTCATATATATGTGGCTGTGACTGGAGAAATGGGGCTTATGGGTTTTGTAACCAGTGTCGCTCCTGTAGCCTATTTCACCAACATTGCAAAGTATACTTTTCTACATTACGCAAACACGTCTTATTTGGAATTAATAAATCACTGAACTACTTTCGGCAAGGGAGATAATCAATATCACGCGAACTATTTTCATACGAGCCAAGCGGATTATTCTGTTTATGATTAGTATATATAGTTTTAAGCTATCTCCTGTGATATATAATGATACATCACTTTGTTATGTTATGGGTACTAATACATGTTGTTTCAATAGCGTATCTCTGTAACAGTATCGTTGTAGATGGAGTTGCAAATAATTTAATAATTATTACGTTCAAATGGTTGCGTAATACTGATAGCACTTCTGTATAACTGTGATTGTCGTAAATGGCGCAATAGTCGTGAGGTTAAGGTCGCCGACTTCAATGATTTAATTACCGATTCCCGAAAGGGTCGGGGGTTCAAACCTCGTCGTGGTATTTTTTTTTTTCTCCATATATATTATTTTTGTGATTTTAATATTTTCACAATTTTATGATTTTAATAAAAATACCTATAAATTGATAGAAACTTACCAACAATGAAAGTGTCTGTCTTTAAGTAATATATACACAGACAGTTTGTTACAGTAATATATACACCGACAGTTTGTTACTGTTTTTTTAAGTTTGAGGTACTGTCTATACCATATAATGTTTTACTGTCCCAAAATCTATTTTTTTGGCTGTCACAATTAATTAATTTTCGGACAGCAAACATTTTTTTATGAATTTGAAATAATTAGTGTCCTCCATCTGCTCACAACACTGTTCGAACTGCGCCTGTGGCTACCACGACCAGAATTCACTGGCCGCAAACACAGTAGCCATCGGCGTCTATTTATTAAATTATTATTTTTTATTTTATTTGAATTCCGCGTGAACGCTGCATTTTGTGTCAACACCATTTACAGAAAATATTGGTAATTTTCTAAACGAATATCGGAGAAATGCGGCTATATATTTTGTCAATTTTCAACACCATTTACGGAAAAAAATTACTGATTTTTTAAAACAATATCGGCACAACTAAATACGGTGATAGAAATTTTGTCAACTTTTCAACACCATTTACGGAAAATATTACTGATTTTCTAAAAACAATATCGGCGAAGGTGTACTGAACTACTCTTTATTTTAAATAACCAGCCGTCTAATAGATCTGTGTATAAATCGAGAGTATATCGTTAATTGTCATGTTGTCTCCGACAGTGAGGTGTTGCGGCACACATCAAAACGACACGTCAATTTCAAAACATTGCCTAAGGGTCACAGCTGTGTGGTGTCATCAGATCAACACCTCGTCACACACAACTACGTATTATCGATTTTTTTCCCCACACAAAGCGACGTGTATTTACAACTAGATCTGTGTAATGTGTCGGGTGTAGCCAAAGACCATACATAAATTCGTAATTAGTCACAGATGTAGCCTTAAAATATAATCGATTTCCTTAAATTACGTCCGCAAGTTGACAGATATTTCAGAGCAGACGTCATCGTAATTTGCCGTTATTTATTTCCAAAACTAGAAAAAGTCGATGGCGCGCCATCGCAATATACCCACTTTCCCCAAATGCTAAGTCCGAAAGGGGGAAGTAATCCATGATGGAGGGTCGGATAAAAAATGCGAATTCACTTTGCGCATGTGCACATGATAACGAAGCTACATAGCAAATATGAGGCGCGTAGGTATGAAGGTGAAAAAGTTTTTCGAGTTACAAGGAAAAAATGGGAAATTCTGAGTCGGAAAGGGGGAGGTAATCGATGATGGAGGGTCGGATCAAAAATGGGAATTCACTTTGCGCATCTGCACATAACGAAGGTACATACTAAATATCGGGCGCATAGGTATGAAGGTGAAAAAGTTTTTTGAGTTACGAGGAAAAAATGGGAAATTCTGAGTCCGAAAGGGGGAGATAATCCATGATGGAGGGTCAGATGAAAAATCCGAATTCACTTTGCGTTGACATGATAACGAAGTAATTGAAATATGAGGCGGTAGGTTGAGGTTTTTGAGGTTACAAGAAAAAAATGGGAAATCTGAAGTCGAAAGAGATAATCATGATGGAGGGTCGGATGAAAATCCGAATTCAAACTGCGTCCATGTAACGAAGTACATAGCAAATAGAGGGCGTAGGTATGAAGGTGAAAAAGTTTTTCGAGTTACAAGGAAAAAATGGGAAATTCTGAGTCCGAAAGGGGGAGATAATCCATGATGGAGGGTCGGATGAAAAATCCGAATTCACTTTGCGCATCTGCACATGATAACGAAGCTACATAATAAGGGCGTTAGGTATGAGGTGAAATAAGCGAGTAAGGATATAAGTATCTGGTGAGGAGATATAAATGAATGGAGGTCGATCAAAAATCCAAATTCACTTTGGCATTTTCTGCACATGATACGAAGCTTACAATAGCAAAAAATGAGGCGTAGGTATGAGGTGAAAAAGTTTTTCGAGTAGGATGATGAATCCAAAGGGGGAGATCCAGATGGAGGGTCGGATGAAAAATCCGAATTCACTTTGCGCATCTGCACATGATAACGAAGCTACATAGCAAATATGAGGCGCGTAGGTATGAAGGTGAAAAGTTTTTCGAGTTACAAGGAAAAAATGGAAATTCTGAGTCCGAAATGGGGGAGTAATCCATGATGGAGGGTCGGATGAAAAATCCGAATTCACTTTGCGCATCTGCACATGATAACGAAGCTACATACCAAATATCAGGCGCGTAGGTATGAAGGTGAAAAAGTTTTTCGAGTTACGAGGAAAAAATGGGAAATTCTGAGTCCGAAAGGGGGAGATAATCCATGATGGAGGGTCGGATCAAAAATCCAAATTCACTTTGCGCATCTGCACATGATAACGAAGCTACATACCAAATATCAGGCGCGTAGGTATGAAGGTGAAAAAGTTTTTCGAGTTACAAGAAACGTGACGGACGTACGGACGGACGTACGGACGTTCTTACGAGAGCTACATTGTGAGGTTATTTCCTTTGATGTTTACACTGTGGGGTTAACCTCACAATGTAGCAACTTATTCCGTTATTTTCTTCCTTAACGATTCTCTTACGGAATAAATCGCATAATATGCAAATGAGCTAGCCATTAGTTAATTATATTTGAAAAACACTTTATATTTGAAAAACACTTATCCAAGTGTCTTAAATAGGGCGGTGGGTGGGTTTCAGCACAACACAGCAACCTCACAATGTAGCTCTCGTAAGTACGGACGTACGGACGGACGGACGGACGGACGGACACCCGTGACGAAAACAATATACCCGTTTTTTTTTACAAAAAAAGTGGGTATAATTAGCCATATATTCTGTAAATGGCTTGAAAGTTGACAATAAATTAAGACCAGATCAGTACGTTAAATCGCTATCGACGACAACTGACGATCCGATGAGAGAGTAATACCGTTTACGCGTATCCAATGTTAAATATACATCGTTATTTTGTATGACTCGTAGTTTTTACCGAGAAATTCAAACCGTTTCCAATTATTGGGGAAAATAATATCATGATTAGCACACAGTTTCACTAAGCAGCGGCTACTCAGGGAATGGGATCACACGGTCTATTGTTTACACTGGATTAATGGCGGCCCCCATGAGGTCTCGGGTAAATCTTATTTTTAAATAATACGACTGTGGTTTCTTCCTTTTAGTGATGACCATGTTCCAGCCGTTAACACTTATTTAGCAGCATTGCATTATTTATGTAGTTAGTCTGAACATTCTGCAGAGAAATTTGAATAGGACGGAATCGAGCGTTGTTTAAACTTAGTCCTGTTCATATGCACAGGTAACTGAAAATGGCGCTTTGTGTGACAGAAATCCGTATGCGGACGAATAAAAAAAAATTTTTGTTATAAATATCACATATAGCGAAACAGCGGTAGCATCTACTGTTTTAATAATATGCATACATATTGTAATTAATGTTTAATAGTGATATATTTATGAATAATATACGATACTATGGTTTATACTCCAACACTATGTTTTAAGGCTGTGTGATTTGCCTCAATATAAGCTGGATTAATTAATACTTATATTCATGCGCTTCATGAGAACATTACTTAAAGGGGTACCGAGATGATACATTTTAATAATATAAATATTGAAAATACACATTACAATCGTTTACAACATAAGTTATTGATCGAAAATAGTCACTGCATCGTGACCTATTTGACCGCATTACCTATTGCGCGGGCACCTCATCATACCCCTGTTTATATAGGTAACTGGGGGTATAGTGAGGTATGCTCGCTAATACAATGTTTGCGTAATGTAGCAAAGTCTACTTTGCGGGAGTAATCATTTATTTTTCCGGAAATGCATTATTTCATATAGAACTAACAAATGCATATGTTTCATGATTAAAAGTATGCAGAATTATTATACTGAATTTATTACATTATCACAGCCAAAATGGCTGTGATAATGTAATAAATTCAGTATAATAAAAATTAATAAATTTATCCTAAAATTGAAAATTTCTCCCTCAAAGTATACTTTACTAGATAAGTATACTTTGCAATGTTGATGAAATAGGCTACTGATCAAATAGCACTCACATAGCCTGATCTATATTGCTCGTTAGAAACCTGACGGATGTTTCATCGATGGAATGGCGAACAGTGCAGATATCAGGCTGATCTGGATCTACGCTGGACGCAAAACCCATAAGCCCTATTTCTCCAGTCTCAACCACATATTAGTTTTGTATACAAAATCATGTGGCTGAAAATTGGATTTGGATACGTAGTGCCTTTAAAGGTACATGCCCACTCAGTAGGCACACAATGTTCTTTATATCAGAGACATCATCGGAGACATTTTCTGGCAAAATAAACATTCATTCACCATTACCCCACGTATTGATTGGCATTATTATACATTTTTATCAGACGTAAATGTTCACACTGATATCAGGGGTGATAACCGTGTTTCATTAAAATAAACGGACAGTACTATTTATTCTCTGTATTTATTTTTGGATGCGCAATGATCATACTTTATAATCTGTTGAAAATATTATTTTTTAGGCGACACATTTAATTAGTATGAATAATTTAAAAATATCAAGCCTCATTTGCATATGAAAATAGCCTAATACCACCGCGCGTCACTATCAGTAAAATAAATGTTACTAAATGAGTATATCTGTATAGAACATGTTGTGCCTAACGATTAAACATGTACCTTTAACGCTACTCACCAGCAGGGATTTGATGTCTTTGTAGTTTGTCAGGATGCCATTGTGCACAACAAGGAACTCTGGAAATGTACAGATAAATTATAAACATTATATTGGTTTTAAGTCTTTTCAACAGCAATGTCATACAGAGGTGGGAATGTACCTGAAGAGGGGGAGTACCGAATGTTCAGCACTGAAATTACAATGAAAACTTTCAGAACTCAAAGACAGTGTCTTGGTCTGGTGCCAGGCACCCTACTGCATCAAGTCCCAGTAAAATTCACAGTTAAGATATAAATCTGGTGCATTCATCAGTTCAACAGTCATATTCAGAAAGCAAGAGAGGCGGAATAAAATTGTTCCACTGGGGGCCGTTTCACAAAACTTCTTACGACTAAAATGTTCGTAAGTGCAAATTTAAGATCGTCTGTAAATTTCAATTTATGAATTTCCATTTATTGAGCATAGGCTGCATATGCAGCCTATGCTCAATAAATGTAAATCCAATAATTGTTTACAAGAAAACAATGTTAATGTGAAATTTACAGACTATCATAATTTTTCACTTACGAACATTTTAGTCGTACAAAGTTTAGTGAAACGGCCCCCAGATCTCTTCATATGGTGCTATATCTACAGTACAAGTGCAGAAGAACTTTTCCAACCAGACACCCAACAGTATCTGTCAGTCAAAATACTTGCACTCCATTTCAGGTTTGAAACATTTTAACATGTCAAACACTGTGGGAATGAATTGATTAATTGGTTGATTGATTGTCGGACAGATTGAATGGGATGTATTTTTGTCCAAAAACAAAATAATATACATATCTATGAGAATGCAGCTGAATAGAAGGTCGAAAAGTGCTTCATTTGAATATACAGTAGAACATTTAATAAGGTGTGCTTGATTTTAGTAATGGTTTGTTTGTTAGTTTGTTTATCAGTAGTGTTTAACGGCCTATCAGCAGCTAAGGTTTGATCCCGTTTTAACCTGCTGCATATTGGGGGGGATCCAAAATTTCAAACATGTACAAATGAAAAAGCATGCACGGCAACCATCTCCACCCGAAACTTACCATTTTTTGTATCTGACCTCTGTGGGTGACTGTTGACCTCATTGGGCTCCCCGTGAGTTGCCCACCGGGTGTGGGCAATGCCGATGTGTGTGTCGTATGCCTGATCCAGGTTCAACCCATTCTCTCCTGATGAAGGAAAGTCAAAGGTGAAAATGTTTAACTGTTAGAATGTGGGAAATGTAAATTGTCAATTGTCGTCTGCTGTTGTGTTATATTTTGTCTTCTTTCTCAATAAAAACATGGTTTGCCAGGACATAAGAATCATTTCCATTGGAAATGATTCTTAAGTGTTGTCAAAGCACGTTTTAATGAGAACAAGAAACGAGGCAAAGCCACGAAGGCAAGGTTTTTTCCAAGCATGGACACTTGGATAACATAATTATACCCACTTTTTGTAGACTAGATGGCCGTGGCCTGCATGTCGCGCCTTGGGGCGAGGCATGGACACTAAAAAAATAGATATAGTAGATGGAAAAACTTTAACGAAAAATCTTTAACCGGACGTACGGACGGACGGACGGATGGACGTATGCCAAAATGCCGACGATATCGCGCTTTCCGCAAGTGGGTGCGACAATGATGATAAACACCCATGTGAAGTATCAACGTAATGGGTGAAGCAGTTGCAGAGAAATAGTACACGAAAAAACTTTAACAAATAAATTCAAAGTAATTTGACCTTGACATTGTGCACAGGGGCCGCACAGTTGGGGGTTAGAATGAAAATATGGACGATGATAAACACCCATGTGAAGTTTCAAGGTAATGGGCGAAGCAGTTGCAGAGATATAGTATAACGAAAAAGTTTTAACCAAAAAACTTAACCAGACGTACGTTAAAAAGTTAACGTTGAAAATGGCTAAGTCAATTACGTAGAAATAATAGGTGAAGGTAAAAAAATGTCACATGTTGGATAGTTGTATGTGGTAGGCACCCCTTGGTTATGAAGCTGTGAAAGTTTGGTGGTCCTAGGTGGTACAGTACCAAAGAAATGGATTTAAACACAATAAAACGTAACATTGTAAACGCGAAAACTTAACGTTGAAAATGGCTAAGTCGACTACCTGGCTAAAAATAGAAAATAAACATCAGACTACAATATTTAATTCAGCATTGTAATTATTAGTTATTGTCCATCTGGATTTCCCATGCAATTTTTCAGACTAGTCCAGTTGCTAGAAAGGGGTATTATTTTTAGAAATAAGAAAATATCTGCAAATGGTGCAGATGCAGACGAGCCAGTTACGAGCCGTCTCATGTGGATGTACACTGTTTGCAAACAGCATGATAGAGGTCTGTAGTGTTGACAGGGTTAACCCTTGCACTGCTGAAATAAATGTTTTTCATCAAAAACTTGGTTTGACAACTCGTTAGAATAATTTCCATAGGAAATGATTCTAAAGTGCAGTCAACCCATATTTTTATTGAACAAAACGGCAAAATATGAAACAACAGCAGACGACAATTTTCGTTTCTCGAATTCTAAGTGTTAAAGGGTCATCATAAAATCTAGACATCATTATTTAAATCATGTTTAATGATGACATTCAAACATGTGACATTGCTAAACGTAAATACCACCTACTTGATAACATCTATTGAAAAACCACGACAATTCTATCCTATCCTCAGGACAGGATAAATGTTCAAACTTGCAGGAAAAACGGTCAGCAAGTCATGGCAAGTGAAATCACATCTACAGGTATCACAATTATGTGGTGTCTCTGGATCTAACAGTTTCCTCCAATTGCAATTTGAAGCATTTATTTTGAGATGCCCACACCAGTGATACACACACTAAGATACCGGTAGTGCCAGCCTATACTAGTACATGTCACAGCTTTGATGGTGAAATTTTTATTTAAAACTTATTTAAAACGGCTGTAATTATATACTTTTTATATGCACACAATTTCCAAACCAGAAATATTCATTTTGGCGACCTGCATGTCACACCCGCCGAGGCTTTGATAGTATACCGAAAAACTTTAACCAAAAACAATATGTTAACCAAAAACTTTTAACCAACAACTTTAACCTGGACGCACGTACAGACGTACGCCAATGTTGCAACTATATCTCACTGTCTTTAACCTGGACACACGTACAGACGTACGCCAATGTTGCAACTATATCACACTGTCCACAAGCGGGCGTGACAAAAATAACATTTACTCTATTTTCGTTACTATGGCCTATTTTCCCCCTTAAAGTGTTATGGTAATTCGAGCAATAAATATTTGAATGACACCTTCAAACAAGAAAGTAAATTTTTAGCATTCATTAGAAAGTGTTACATGATACTTAAGTATAACATTATGCATTGACGTCAACAGACTATACAGAATATGAATTACAGCATGACACAGCACAATATTAGCACTAGTACTTTAAATATATCCGGGTGCAATCATTATAATTTTATTGGGGATTTTTTTAAATAAACCATTTCAATTGATCTGAACTAGGAAGTCTTTAACAATGATAGTGATTGACATGTTCAAATATTTTAGCAATATAATACATGCTCCAGATAAGCTGCGTATTTGCTTAAATACCCAATTAAAATTGCCAAAAACGCAAATGAAATCAGAAGTAGTGAGTATCAAAAAGCAATACAAATTTTGTGGTACCTTTATCATGCTACAGAAAACAATAAACAGACCAAAAATATAATATATTTTTCTTATGTTCCATGAAAACACATGTTGGCATTTCATTAGAATTGTCTCCAAGGAGACAATTCAAATGAAATACCAAGACATGTTTTCATTTCGGAGCAAACTATGCAATAATTGCTGTCTGTTGATGCGTAAACAGTAGTGTGATTTTATTTTACCCAATTAAAATGTTGAAATACCTACTCAATTGCTTCAGAAATGATGGAGTGACAATACTCAATTGATAATTCCTTATCTGGAGCCCTGATATTACATTTGAGACAAATCAGTGATTTTGTACTTAGGAAGCAGTGCCATTTTCATGAAAAATATTAAGAGAATGACGTCAAAAGTTGACATAATGTTGAAAGTTTGTAGATATATTTCATTATGAGATATTGAACATCTTATAAGGCAGTGCTCCAGATAAGGAATTAGTAATTGATTATTGTCACTCCATCATTTCTGAAGCAATTGGGTATTTCAAAATGTTAATTATGTAAAATAGAATTACACTATTGTTTACACATCAGCAGACCGCACTTATTGAATAGTTTGCTTCTAAATGAAAACACATCTTGGTATTTCATTAGAATTGTCTCCTTGGAGACAATTCTAATGAAATACCAAGATGTGTTTTTATGGAAAAATAAGAAAATATGCTATATTTGTGGTCTGTTTATTGTTTTCTGTAGCATGATAAAGATTCCACAAATTTTTCATTGCTTTTTGATACTCACTACTTCTGATTTCAATTGGGTTTTTGGCAATTTTAATTGGGTATTTACGCAAATATGCACCTTATCTGGAGCCCTCTTATAAGGTACAAAATCACATGGCTTGTATCATTTATGAGAACATATAATGGAGAAAACAAATATACTGTACTTTCACAGCTCCAGATAAGCTGCGTATTTGCTTAAATACCCAATTAACATTGCCAAAAACCCAATTGAAATCAGAAGTAGAGAGTATCAAAAAAGCAATAAAAAAAATTGTGGTACCTTTATTATGCTGCAGAACACAATAAACAGATTATTATCCTTAACTTGAGAGTCTGGAAAAATGTTAATAATTGGAAATTTGTACATTAATTCCTATGCTAAGTTTTTATCTGAATTGATAGTTTTCTTACTTTATTGATTTATTTTGCTTGAAATTTGCTGTTCCACTGAATGAAGAAAGCACAGGGCCGGTTGCTCAAAGATTCTGTTAGCTTAACAGACTGCTAAATCCTTAGCATTGCTAAGGATTTAACAGTCTGTTAAGCTAACAGAGGTTTTGAGCAACCGGGCCCTGGTCGTTAAGTGTTCCGAAACTAATTGATCTAGGCTACCACTAGACAAACATGTAGTACTATCTTAGCATACAACAGAATGAATCATGTGTCTGGTGTCTGGAAGTATAACGTTATATATATGTAGTGACCAACAGACTATACAGAATATGAATTACAGCATGACACAGCACAATATTAGCACTAGTACTTTAAATATATCCGGGTGCAATACTATTTTATTGGGGATTTTTTTAAATAAACCATTTCAATTGATCTGAACTAGGAAGTCCTTAACAATGATAGTGATCGACATGTTCAAATATTTTAGCACTATTATACATTTGAGACAAGTCATGTGATTTTGTACCTAGGAAGCGGTGCCATTTTCATGAAAAATATTAAGAGAATGACGTCAAAAGTTGACATAATGTTCATAGCAAATGCGGATTTATATTCCGCATTTGCTCTGAACATTTTGTCATATTTCATCATGAGATATTGAACATCGTATAAGGTACAAAATCACATGGCTTATATCATTTATGAGAACATATAATGGAGAAAACGAATATACTGTACTTTCACCCAGTACTAGATACAGAGCTCCAGATAAGCTGCGTATTTGATTAAATACCCAATTAACATTGCCAAAAACCCAATTGAAATCAGAAGTAGAGAGTATCAAAAAAGCAATAAAAAAAATTGTGGTACCTTTATTATGCTGCAGAACACAATAAACAGATTATTATCCTTAACTTGAGTGTCTGGAAAAATGTTAATAATCGGAAATTTGTATATTAATTCCTATGCTAAGTTTTTATCTGAATTGATAGGTTTTCTTACTTTATTGATTTATTTTGCTTGAAATTTGCTGTTCCACTGAATGAAGAAATCACAGGGCCCGGTTGCTCAAAGCTTCTGTTAGCTTAACAGACTGTTAAATCCTTAGCATTGCTCAGGATTTAACAGTCTGTTAAGCTAACAGAGGTTTTGAGCAACCGGGGCCCCGGTCGTTAAGTGTTCCGAAACTAATTGATCTAGGCTACTACTAGACAAACATGTAGTACTATCTTAGCATACAACAGACTGAATCATGTGTCTGGTTTCATGTTTATTAACCAGAAAGACAGATTGGCTGGAGGGTATAACCATTTTAACCCTTACACCCTATCTTAATTCTTTTGTCGTCTGCTTTTTATTTTCTATTTTCCATTTTTATCGTCAAAAACGTGCTTTGACAGCACTTTAGAATAATTTACAACATGCTTTGACAGCACTTCAGAATCATTTACATTGGAAATGATTCATAAGTGCTGTCAAACTATGTTTTTATTGACAAATAAGGCAAGATATAAAAGCAACAGCAGACGACAATTGTTGTGTGTAGTGGTCTAAGGAAATGATTCTGAAGTGCTGTCAAACCATGTTTTTATTCAGAAATAGGGAAAGATATAAAAGCAACAGCAGACAACAATTGTTGTGTGCAGCGGTCTCTCTAAGGGTTAATTTTACATCATCTGTCAATGAACATATACTATGTATTATGCACTGTCATCACTAATTTGAACCCACTCAGCAGGATAACTCAAAAGGGTGAACACAAATTAACATATCAATTTCGCATAATACTCACACCTGAAATGGTCACAATGCTAAGTTGTGTGTTTTGTCCATTTTCGACACATGACCAATTCATTATTAATTACCTACTCCCAATCAATCGAGCACAAATATTTTTCCATTAAACCCACACAAATGTTTACAATTACATCTACACACAATGGAAATGTACCGTGGCGTGTCACGTGCTATGAACAGTCTCGGCCAATCAGATCTGTCGTCCCACAACGGGAAGTTGGAAGTGCCAACTGTTGCACGTTGTGACATGCCACGACAAAATGGGCCTTATAGAGCTTTAGGTCAAAAAATTGGTGTATTTTATTACGGATATATTTGCATGATTTTCAAAAGTGGGAATACAGGTACACACAACAATTTTAAAATACCCATTGATTTTCAAATTGATGTGTAAAATGCTCTAATAAAGTTGAAATTTCCCTTATTTGAGCTGCCAAAAAAATAAGAGAATTTTCAACTTTCCTTACTTTTTTGCTCACTTATTCCCTATTTGTTATATCGGCAATAGCATGTGATAAAACTCATTTTTGAAATCAGTAGTAAAATACTCTTCAGACACGAGGCTTATCTAGGGTTCTGAAATGGGATTGGTTGATAGACTAGTGGAAGAGTGTTGAACTCAAATATTTGTCGTCGTGAGTTCGATCCCCGCTCCTGGCATGAAAATGTATTTTCACAGAATTACATCCCACTGGTCTTTTGGGTATTTTTAACCCTTACACCGCTATCTTAATTTTTTGTCGTCTGCTGTTTATTTTCTATTTTCAATTTTTAGCATAAAAAACATGCTTTGACAGCACTTCAGAATCATTTCCATTGGAAATGATTCTGAAGTGCTGTCAAACCATGTTTTTATTGAGAAATAAGGCAATATATAAAAGCAACAGCAGACGACAATTGTTGTGTGTAGCGGTCTAAGGGTTAATACTGGGACTGTGGAGAAATGAACAGCATGGGTTAGCTGCACGTTTTCAGCTTTAACCCTTTCCCTCATAGAAACGACTTTTCACGTCTCTGCAGAAGATGTCTTTTGAAAACATTGTGTAACAAGCAATTTCTCCTTTTCCCACAATGTTTTCTACTCTATCAGATAATTTAACCATCATTTGACCCAGCATTTGATTCTTTTATTCAGATGTTTTCGATTTGGAAGAGTCAAATATCGCAAAACAGGGAAAGGGTTAAAGGCAACAGGTTGCACTATATCGCTACACCGCGAAGTGTAAATGCTATTGTGCACTGTGTATCGTGGTGTAGCGATATAGTGCAACCACCACCATAGAAACCACCATCAGGGTTTCGACTTTCATACTTCCCTATATTTTTATTGAGAGACAATTCTACAATATGGCATAAAAATAGTACCATACAATTCTTAGGTCCCTCTCCACGAAGTAGAAAGTAAACAAAGAACGCTTCATACGCACATTACGAAAGACTACTCCGTCATAACTCTTATGTAATGCAGTGTAATGAAATGCAATTAGAGTTATGTACTCGGAACTTAGCATGGGTATGAGGCTTGTAGCATTTACGATCATTGTAGCCATCATCAGCCAATGTACCGTAGTTTTATCAGGACTGCACGGTTCGTAATTCAGACAGAGAAAAAACAAAACATTATTATATCTCAATAATTCCAGCACAAAAATATTTACACAATTCCCTAACATTTGATTGGTTCGTTGCAAGTCTCCGTCCAAAATTTATATCCCAGTAAACTCCATGCCGAACTACTTTCCGTAACCGTCAGTCGCAGTTAAAATAATTCTTAAGAAAACGGAAAATAAACACATTGTCTTGATGAATTTATTTCAAATGTTGGAATTATAAGGAATGAATGGCCTTTTTGTTGAATTTATCGGGGATATAAACTTGGAAAAGTCGCGGGAATACTGGACGAGGCCTTCCGGCCTTCGTCCAGTATTCCCGCGACTTTTCCAAGTTTATACCCCGATAAATTCCACAAAAAGGCCATTCATTCCTATATTATTAGGCTGCATGTGGGCCTATAGCAGATCACAAAATAATCGGACCACAAATACCAGCCAATTGACTGTTAACCCATTGAAGTCTAAGGATACAATAACTTTTGTTGAAAAAAATCTTATTTCTCAATAAAAGTATATGTTGTTACCACTCATTTGAACCGTCTAGCAGAGACGGTTTAAATGAGTGGTGACAACATATACTTTCAAGAAGAAATGAAGAAAATAGGTATTTTTTTTAAGAAAATTTCATATGGTATCCGTTTTAATGGTATCCTGTCTGCTACGGGTTACATTAAAGTTCATGGATACAATACTTTTTATTGAAAAAAATCTGAATATTTTGCTTATTTCTCCTTATTAATCCTTACACCGCTATCTTATTTTTCTTGTCGTCTGCTGCTTATTTTCTATTTTCCATTTTTATCATCAAAAACATGCTTTGACAGCACTTTAGAATAATTTACAACAGCTTTGACAACAGTTCAGAATCATTTCCATTGGAAATGATTCTGAAGTGCTGTCAAACCATGTTTTTATTCAGAAATAAGGCAAGATATAAAAGCAACAGCAGACGACAATTGTTGCGAGTAGCGGTCTAAGGGTTAATATATGTTGCTATCACTCATTTGAACCGTCTCGTGTTGTAACATTAACAACATATATTTTCGATAAGAAATAAAGAAAACAACAAATAAAATCACAGATCTTTACTTACATTGGCCATAAAGGTAATATGACAACTTGTGTTGTATATTAAGAAATTTAATACCATTATGCCCAAATTGATAGTTCTGTTAAATAAATTTACAAAACATGCGGCCGTGCATGAGAATATAATTCTAGCACAAAAATATTTACACAATTCCCTAAAATTTGATTGGCCCCGTAGCAAGTCTCTGTTCAAAATTTATATCCCAGTAAACTCCCACGCCGAACTACTTTCAGTGACATTCTTAAGAAAACGGAAAATAAACACATTTTCTTGATGAATTTATTTCAAATTCTGGAATTATAAGGAATGAATGGCCTTTTTGTGGAATTTATCGGGGATATAAACTTTGAAAAGTCGCAGGAATACTGGACGAGGCCTTCCGGCCTTCGTCCAGTATTCCCGCGACTTTTCCAAGTTTATACCCCATAAATTCCACAAAAAGGCCATTCATTCCTATAATAAAGAACTGGCCAATCACAGCCAATAATTGCAGACCTACCTGCTTTTACAAACGTACACATATTTCTAGTTCGCCCTACTTTCTAAGCCAATTGCTGGACAGTATTGTGCTCCACTTATTTCATACATTACATTGTTTAACCACAATAAGTTGTATTACTTATTAATGATTAACTGTTCGACAGGAAATGGAAAATAAATACTCGGATGTGGCATTGCGTTGTACACTTGGCTGAACTATAAGTCAGTTATTGTTCGCATATTGGAGTTTTCTCAATAAAAACATGATTTGACAGCAACTTTTGGAAATGATTCTAAAGTGTTGTCAAAACGTGTTTTTCTTGCAAAAAAAAAAGAGGAAAATATAAAATAAACAGCAGATGACAATTTTAATTCGGCATTTTGAATGAAACAAAACCATGTTTTAATAGACCAGCAAGAGAAATATGTCGCCTAGAACTTGATACAGTGGCTGTGAAAATGCAGTATATACTAATTATAAACAGCATATACTCGGGTTAGTATGCACAGTCACAACACAGCAATTTTGCTAGCAGCCTTATTTCCTGTATCCTAACACATACCAGTATGGCTATTTCAACACTGGTCTCTAATTAGCTGTCAGCATATATTATACAATTTACATGTATCTGAAGCAATGCAGTCTAACTGGGACGGGGTTATCTGTGGAATGACATGACACAGTTACACATTTTTATCAAATACCGACTTATTACAAACACATATTCTTATATATTGGTTACTACATGTACTTACAAAATAGATTGGAGATATCAACAATATAGGTTTCACTATAATTATGTACATGACACACTCTAAGTAACGGATGCTCATTTGTGTGTTTTATGGGACCACACGTTTGATAGCAAACCTACATACCATATATCTAGATACTGGTCAGTACAGAAACACATACACTGGCTATCCAGCAGCCCCCTCACTGTTCTACATTGGGCAGACGACAAACATGTGCTGCTGTTTATGTATTCTATTTATAAAGCCAGGGCCGACCTTAAAAATATGTTTGTTTCCCATCCCGCTACCCGGGCCAATGAGGTGTTGGTAGGTAGGTAGGTAAAATATTTTTTTTATTTTTAATATAAGAAATTTTGTCGACATATATTTAGCAACATATATCGGCCTAGAAACGCCAAATAATGCCATAATATATTACTATTAAAGGTACACGTTCCTTATACAAAGGAATAAATATGCAGACACAATGTAAAACTAGAGCAGCTGAAGCTGCATCAACGGTTTGAGGCTTGATGTACTGACAAACGTACACTGGCAAAGTGATTAGAAGACATTGCCAATGACGAAAACATATGAAACTCAAAAAAAATTGATGCAATTCCAATGAAATTGAAAAAATAAAGTTTTGTATTTTCAGAATCGCTTGACTATCCTAAGCATTTTTCATTATATAACGTTCTACGAAATGTGTACCGTTAACCCCCTAGTCTGACATTGAAGTTGAGACGATTCTAAAGCACTCACAGCATGTCAGTTCGTATATAAAACCAGTGTCTGATACAGCCCACCATACCTGTCTGGCCTCCACCTCGAAGTTTGTCAGCTGTACACACTGTTCTAGGCGGCTAAGTTTATATGCTCGTTCTCAAACTTCAAATGCATGTAGCTCGCGCATTTGAGCAGATAGCTAAAAACTACCAGCGAACTGGAGATAGAGAATTTTATTGGCTTTTTAATGCAAAAAAAATATTTGAAATCGGTTGAATAATAAGGAAGTTATGACCATTTCAATTTTTTTTAAAAACTTCAAATGCCTACAACTCTCTCATTTGGGCAGATAGCCAAAAACTACCAGTGAAACGGAGATAGAGAATTTTGTTGGCTTTTTAATGCAAAAAAAATATTTGAAATCGGTTAGATAATAAAAAAGTTATGACCATTTCAAATTTAAAAAATTGAAAAAAAACGTCCATGTTTGAAAGACAATAGAATCAGAACTATTCAAGCCATTGCTCTGAAAAATATCATCTTCTGTGCGGATGAATGTCCCGCGTGACGCTGTCAAAAAATTATGTTGCTGAGATTACTGTACAAATTGGAAACTGTTTTCAAAGACCACCCGTTAAAATAAAATAAAAATCTGAAATTGTTGATTTTTTTCATTTTTCTCAATTCCACATGTCTATAGCTCTCTCATTTGAGCAGATAGTCAAACATTGTCAGCGAAGCGAAGATAGAGAATTCTCGCAGCTTTACAATTCAAAAAGAATTTTTGAAATCGGTTGGAAAATAAGGAAGTTATAGGGAATTATCAAAGGATTTAGCCGCAGCCACAGGCATTCGGCCTGTTTCGGCTTTCATCGGTATAATTATCATGATTATGTTGAACAACAAAGAAAATAAAAAAAATGAAAGAACCAAACTTCAAATGCCTACAACTCTCTCATTTGGGCAGATAGCCAAAAACTACCAGCGAAACGGAGATAGAGAATTTTGTTGGCTTTTTAATGCAAAAAAAATATTTGAAATCGGTTAGATAATAAAAAAGTTATGACCATTTCAAATTTGAAAAATTGAAAAAAAACGTCCAAGTTTGAAAGACAATAGAATCAGAACTATTCAAGCCATTGCTCTGAAAAATATCATCTTCTGTGCGGATGAATGTCCCGCGTGACGCTGTCAAAAAATTATGTTGCTGAGATTACTGTACAAATGGAAACTGTTTTCAAAGACCACCCGTTAAAATAAAATAAAAATCTGAAATTGTTGATTTTTTTCATTTTTCTCAATTTCACATGTCTATAGCTCTCTCATTTGAGCAGATAGCCAAACATTGTCAGCGAAGCGAAGATAGAGAATTCTTGCAGCTTTACAATTCAAAAAGAATTTTTGAAATCGGTTGGAAAATAAGGAAGTTATAGGGAATTATATGATATATGACGTCACTTCCGGTTTCGTAGAAAGTGACGTCATGAGAATTCTGAAAATTGCGTTATTCTCGTCTCACTGTTGATGCGAATCGGTATACAAAATTTGAAGTCGATCCGACCAGCGGTTTGGGCTGTAGACTGAACGGCTGAATAAAAAAAAAAAAAAAAAAAAACCAACGAATACAATAGGTTTTCGGCGCAGCGGAAAGCCGCCTCAAACCTAATGACTGTTTTATTGACTAGAGATATTAAACTCACATGGAGTAAGGTGAAAACAATTTGCTGACATGAACACGACTAGATTCAATGATTACCTATTCGAGACACGGCATGTGATTTTGTACCATCGAACATCAGGCGCGAATACAGAAATAATTGCAGGGGGGTGTCTGTAATTACAAGTTGGCATAGCCGAGCTCCGCGAGCGCAATGCTCATTTTAAAATGGGGGGTGTGGGGGAAATTTTTAAATGCCAGATCGCCGCAGATGCGATTTCCTGACACCTAGGCCACGAAAAGTCATCCAACTACCGGTATTCGAGTATTGTAGATTTTCTTTTATTTTTATTTTTTTGCCGGGAGTAGGGGGTGGGGGTCCCCCCCTCTGGATCAGCGCCTGAACATGTGTGATATTTCATGAAATCTGTTTACGAAAAGTGTCGTCGAATCTTTTTGCATCGCCATGTTTTTCTTGTTTTTTACATACTACGGCAGGGCTTGAAACTAAGCAAAAATATGTACTAGCCAGCCGGGCTAGTAAGATTTGAAATTTACCAGCCCTTACAAGTTTCTACCATCCCTTACGTCGCATTGTCTTCATCTGAACAAAAATTAGCTGGATCATTGTCAATCTGGTAAAATGTTTCACTTGAATGATGTACCATAAATAACAATTCAGTTGTGCATATAATACCTATATAATTGTAATATCAATTATGTCTCTGGACCAATTTATATTGCTCGCTGTAGATGAACAGAACTCCTAGCGTAGTTGTTTATGTCTCTCCATGGAAGAAAACATATTATGATCTCTGGCTTGTACAAAAGCCAACAATAATCCAGTGGTGTTGCTGTTGTTACATCAAATCCGTCTGGAAGATTGGGCCCTGGGTTTTCGGTGAAGTCTTCTATTGCATATATAAATAACAATTATGTCATAATTTTTATTTTAATATCTCGACAGTAAGCACTAATTTATTTGTATTCACATTATGAGTTTCTGTCTCATATGAATGATTGTGTACAAGTTATACATTTCTTTCCAGCAAATGGAATTAATAGTATTAAAGGTGCATGCCCACTCATAAGGCACGAGATGTTCTTTATAGGAATTAAATACGTGTATAATTGTGTCACCATTCCACCAGTTCTAAAAATTGCGAGTGCCCGCTATACAGATCTAATATTTAGTAATATTTATTTTACTGATAGAGACACACGGTGGTATCAGGCTATTTTCATATGCAAATGAGACATGATATTTATTAATTATTTATGCTAATTAAATGTGTCACCTGAAAAAATATTTTTTCGACAGATTATAAAGTATGATCATTGCACATCAAAAAATAAATACAGAGAATAAATAGTAATGTCCTTTAACATTTTAAGGAAATACGATTATTGCCCCTGACATCAGTGTGGAACTTTATGTCTGATATAAAATGTATAATAATGCCAATCAATACGTGGGGTAATGATGATTGAATATTTTATTTTCCAGAAAATGTCTCAGATGATGTCTCTGATATAAAGAACATGTTGTGTCGACTGAGTGGGCATGCACCTTTAATAACACATTACACTATACAAATTCATTAAACTGTTGAAAACAGTATATTTTATTGCTCAGGGCCGTCAACAAACACCATCCCCTATTATAATTAATTTATATTAACCGATTAATATATTTAAAATGATTTAAAACAGTGAAATTATTATTTCTCACAAATTCATTTTTAGGTCCGAAACTGTGTGGGGGCGACTTGCTCGGGTGTCAATCGATTATTTCAGCTTAAAACTCACTTTCGATCGTAAATCAATGTAAATTTTTTGTTGAAACACATTCTCAATTGAATATATTCAGTGTTTCTTGCCAGTTTGGATCGATGTAGACGCTAAATATGCAAAACAATAACTTGGAAGTTGGATTTTCAAAAACACGTATACGCATATTCGTTTCAGCGAAATCAAGCGTGGTTCTATTCTTAGAAACAAAATTACTACATTTCCTTGTTGGGACCAAGTGTAGTAATTTTATGAATAAATTAATTATAAATGTCTGAAGTATCCAATGAAACAGTCCCGACAGGTGTCGCTAGCGTGTGATTGAGGGCGGTCATTACGGAAGTAAACAATCCATGATTCGGATGCGTGAAGTTTATAAAACGCGATATTTGATTGGCTATTGGCATGCAGACCACTGACTGGGATTGCTACTCACCTATAGGGAAGCAGCTTACAACCATTTTCACCGACACATTTTTGTAAACATTGCGATGACTTTCACTTCATGTTCTAAGCTAGTAAAGGCATCTCAGCTGGGGTTTTTTACTCGCCATAAAGTAAAGGATAAAAAGCAAGATTTTCGGCAATATTTTCTGTCGGAACAGCCCATTTTTGCTGTGCCAGTTTCGACACTAAATAAAAATAATATTGTTTCCGTTTTGCCAAAAAAATGGTTTGGGTCGTGGCGATTTTGCCGGGTCGGTCGCGGGAGGGGAAACATTTAATATTTTATTATACGCCCAGTGTATAACTGACAGGCTAGGGACGCTATCAGTAATTGGATATGCCCCTCCTACTAAATTCGGTACCAGGGCACCCATTGTTGGGCCTTTAAACTCTGCACTGATTGTATAGGCCATAAATCTGGTATATTATTAAAAGAAAATGAGCAATGGTAGGACATCCACAAATTTATAACATATTCAAGTATAATATATATTGGTAGAATATATAAATAAAATTAACATAACTTGTTTAGTGTGTCAATGAACTTTAACCCTTACAATGCTGAATTAAAATTTGTCAGCTGCTGTCTATTTTTTATTTTCCATTTTTCTCATCAAAACCATGTTTTGACAACACTTTAGAATCATATCCAATGGAAATGATTATAAAGTGTTGTCAAACCATGTTTTTATTAAGAAAGAAGATGGAACATAAATCAACAGCAGATGACAATTTACTTTCCCCTCTGTCGTCTGCTGGAAATGTTTTATTTTCAATATTTCTCGACAAAAACCTGGTTTTGATAGCACATGAGAATCGTCTCCAGTGGAGACGATTCTCATGTGCTGTCAAAACCAGTTTTTTGCTAAGAATTAAAGCAAAAATAAAAAACAGCAGACGCCAATTTCCGTCAACAGCTAATGAATAATTTACATCTAGGAAGTGAGCAGACACTGTACCTGTCTACACAATCACACACATTTTAATTCTTGAGCTTGATTAATAATTAAAAAGTAAACCGGAGATAGAATAACTAATTGGATACACAACTAGTACTGGCAAGTAATGTGACAGGGAGATTAATTGACTATCCAGTGTAATTGTATAGAATAATTTGTAGTATAGTAGAATTTGCCGAATGGTTTTGCTTCAAATAAACAATAACATTGCTCGATTGAATGACAATGGACATACTGAATGGAGTTTATTAGCCATTAAGCCTTTCACCCCTAAGTAACTGACATGGACTATTCCACATTAAGTTTAAGACTGTTACAGAAAAGGGGGTGTTTTGTTTGTTTGTTTATTGGTGTTTAACAGCTAAGGTCATGTAAGGCTGGGCAAACTGGTTTCATCCCGTTTTAACCTGCTGCATTTGCATTGGGGTGGGGGGGGGATCCCAAAATCAGAACGTAATGTTTTTACATCGAGAAAAAATGTATTCAGCCCTGAAATTAGAATAACCTGACCTACCGGTAGTGCCAGGTCCATACCATGTTAGACACCTCCAAATAGTTTTACTATATAATTTAACCGAATGCCATCCAATAAGGCCAGTCTCTCCTACTTTCACTATTCGTATGGATGCTGTGGGACCCACTTGTACATGACCTGCAGCCAGTCTGTACTGGTTCTGCATGAACTAAACAATAGGTTCACTTACTCCTAAGAAAGAAAAATCCAACCTTGTCATATCCTCCAATATTGTTTACATTTTTTGGCCACGGAAACTGTTCACGTCACGTGACTAACAGGTTCAGTGTTTTCTTTTAAATGCTACAAATATGCTGAAAACTGGTGTTAAAAGCACCCCAAAATGTTCCTTAAGTGAAACTGGGTAGGAAAAGTCGCGGGAATACTGGACGAGGCCTTCCGGCCTTCGTCCAGTATTCCCGCGACTTTTCCATACTGGATCAAGATTTGCTAGCAAATGGTGTCTGTGACCTCAAAACGCCCGCACTATTTGTTTATACCGGATTATTTTTGCATATCCCCTAGGCGATTTTGCACCATTTGGTATCCTCTAACTTACCACACCAAAGTCACTTGGCCCCTTCCCCTATTATAGCATTACTAATAATCATAATACTCACATAAGCGGTATAACCAGATTCAACTTTCACATACAAAATGCCAAAGCCGTATGTGAGGGTCAAACCAGGTCTCCAGTCGGAATTCCGGTAAGGATGAACCCCGATCTTAAATTACCCATCGCGTACTCCCACGGGGGGGCGTTTTGTAAATATTTTATAAATATCCACAAATGGTGCAGATCTTGATGATCACATGGTCTATTGTTTACACTGGATTAATGGCGGCACCCATGAGGTCTCGGGTAAATCTTATTTTACATCAATACGACTGCGGTTTCTTCCTTTTAATGATGACCATGTTTCAGCAGTTAACACTGCGAGTCTGCCAATACCAATTTTAGCAGCATTGCTCATAATATTTGCAAACGGTGTAGAGCATGATGAGCCGGCTCGTAACGAGCCGGCACATCATGCTCTACACCGTTTGCAAATATTAGGAGCGAGGTTTCTACTGTTGAAAGAGTTAACCTACTTGATAATGTGAATCTGAGAATTTACTCAATCTTAAAATGAAGCATTTGACAGATCAAGCCAGACCTCGGAGGTCGGACGGAATCAAACGTTGTTTAAACTTGGTCCAATTCAAATTTCTCAACAGAATATTCAGACTAAATACATAAGTAATGCTGCTAAAATTGATATTGGCAGACTCGCAATGTTAACTGCTGAAACAGGGTCATCATTAAAAGGAAGAAACCGCAGTCGTATTGATGTAAAATAAGATTTACCCGAGACCTCATGGGTGCCGCCATTAATCCAGTGTAAACAATAGACCATGTGATCCCATACCCTCGGGTTGAAGTGTGCTATTGTCACAAGTTTATGCTCAAAAACTTAGGCAGAGGTAATAGTAACATGATGGATGTTGGGGATGGGAGGTAATAGACAATAAGTTGGACTGTGGGGTGGTAAGGTAACTCACGTTGTATAGCCTCCTCCAGCTTTGCGACTTTGCCTCGTTGTTTCACCATCTTGATGGTACATTGGTCATCCTTGCACTCACTGCAGTCAAAGGCCACGCCTGTAATACAGACAAGCTCCTTGTTGTTGTTTATAGGTACCACAATCCACAGACACAGGTGAATGGCTCGGACCCTTACGGAGCCCCGCAGGGGACGTAGAATTTTTTTTTATTAATTCGTTCCCACAAAATAACAATTTGTTCCCTCAATTTAATTTGTTCCCTCAATTTAACAATTCGTTCCCACAAAATAACAATTTGTTCCCACTGGAACTAATCGTTAATTTGTGGGAACTAATTGTATATCGTGGAACAAATTGTTAATTCGAGGGAACAAATTGTTAAATTCACTAAATCACTTAGAGTTCACTGTCATTCATTGCTAATTGTCACGGCTGTTCTGGAATATACCTTGGAGTTCTAATGTAGTACAGTGGAACCTCTATTTATCCCATCAACACAGTGCGTATGACGTGCCATGAAACACGGTGCCGTGAAACATTTTTGATATCCAGTCAATACAATTTTTGCATTTTACAGCCATTTGTATGTGTTGACGGGATAAATAGAATAGTAGGTTAGTGCCGTGAATGGAAAAAAATATCTGGCGCAGCACGGAAACGGGATGTGCCCGGCAGAGCCTCGCCCATCCCGTTTCCTAAGCCTTGCCAGATATTTTTTCCCATTCACGGCACTAACCTACTATTCTGTATCTATTTTCCTTATTTCTGAACCAAAGTATATGTTGTGACCACTCATTTGAACCGTCTCGGCGAGACGGTTCAAATGAGTGGTCACAACATATACTTCTGATGAGAAATAAAGAAATTCTTGAGCCTTGCCGGATATTTTTTTCCCATTCACGGCACTATGACCACTCATTTGAACCGTCTCGGCGAGATGGTTCAAATGAGTGGTCACAACATATACTTCTGATGAGAAATAAAGAAATTCTTGAGCCTTGCCGGATATTTTTTCCCATTCACGGCACTAACCTACTATTCTGTATCTATTTTCCTTATTTCTGAACCAAAGTATATGTTGTGACCACTCATTTGAACCGTCTCGGCGAGACGGTTCAAATGAGTGGTCACAACATATACTTCTGATGAGAAATAAAGAAATTCTTGAGCCTTGCCGGATATTTTTTCCCATTCACGGCACTAACCTACTATTCTCTATAAACTGGACACACTGGAAGGTCCTCTGGGTGGTTGTTCAGTTTAAAGAAGTTCCACTGAAGTTGGTTTCAACAAATTTTATCTCAAGTTATGGAGATTGTCATATACGAAAATCACCATAAATACTCAAAATTAACATTGGCAATTGGGGACAACAGTTAACACATATTACCTCACAGTTTATTTCAAGTATTGCCAAGTTCACAGACTGATAGTCATGGACAATATCCATGAGAAAATTACACAACACAAGTATGTGGATGTGATAGACAGGTTATGCATTTTTAGAGAGCTCCAGATAAGCTTTGTGTTTAAAGCGTACTACACCCCCTGATTTCAAAATTATTGCATATTTTACTTTTACAAATGGATTATTGATTTTCTTAATTACTATATAGGGAACAAATGATAACAAAAATTAAACATTCACTTATTTGAGCTGCAAAAAACATTGCTTTTTGCGGCCGAAATAAGTGAATTTTCAACTTTATGACAGTATTTTCACTACTCAATTTGAAAATCAATGCGTATTTTCACATCGCTGTGCGTATTGTGTACTCTCACTTTTGATAATAAATGCGTATTCAGCTAAAATAATTACGCAAAATACGCCAATACGCACCTTATCTGGAGCTCTGTTTTTACAGGAAAGATCAAGGTATGACTGCAATATATGTGGTAATTGTGATATTTTATGATATAATTGTACATAATTGGTTCTCATACAGCAGGAAGTACTGGTAGACATAATATTAGAACATTTATCATCAGTGTAGATCCTGATCAAAATTATGTTCCCATTGTCAAGAACTGTTATTCATCAACATAAACAATGCCAGATTGACTGAATGGCAACCAGTCTAGCTCCAGATCAGACTGCGCGGATGCGCAGTCTGATCTGGAGCTAGGCTGGTCGCACATGTCGTAAGGTACATTTTCTCAGCAGGGTGCCCAAACGATCTATTGCAAATTTTGCTAAATCACCCATATTTTCAGTCATTGACAGTATTAAGTCTACGTGCAATTTTCCACATCTACTGTTTTGGCCGCTGGCTTACAAAAAAAATTCTTAAAAACATTCGCAGCAACTGTAGATATTGACCCTCTTGTATAATCACATGGTACGATTAGGTATCATTTTCCTGGCGACAGTGACTGAATGGCGATCAGCGCATGCCCTGATCAGACTGTGCAGATGTGCCAGCTGATCTGGAGTTACGCTGGGTGCAAACGTCATAACGATTCTTTTGTCGACATGCAGACCTATTCTGTTCTCCAATGTTCAGACTATCGACATTCTTTTTCATGTGATATCACAAATTTTCAAAATAAATACGATTGTAGAGTAGTCCCTAATAAGCTGTGTTCACTGGCTATACATTAATTGAACAGTGTAGACACTGATCAAAATATGAGAAAATAGATGATCAGTAGCCGATTTCACAAAAATTGCTAAGTATACTTAGGCCTATCAAAAAAAATTGTTTGTTTAGGGGAACGGGCTCAAAATCTGTAGGTAGGGTAGGTAGGGATTTTTTGTTTATAAATGAAGCTGTAAATCATTAAATACAACATGTACCTTGTTTACTTTACATGCCATTAGTTGCAGTATGAATATTAATTAAGCTCATAATTCATTGTATATTCTGGTTGATATTTTGAATCAAAAGAACACACAGAATGCACATGAAACTGTACATCCTGTATGGAATATAATATATTATGTCAAAAATTATCATTGTAGTTTTTAATTCAAACCCAAAGTCCATCTGTAAACATGGTGAATGCACATGAACTAGTGTTGAGAATAAATAAGACTTGACCCATAACATAATCCATGGTTTAATGCCGAAGACGCTGATGCACATGTGTTTGTTTGTTTGTTTTTTTTTGGGTTTAACGGCCTTTCAACAGCTAATGTCATTTAAGGCCGGGTCAATGGGTTTAGTACTAAATCCCATATATTGCCTGTACAAATGGGGGGAAATCCAAAAATCAGAACTGAATATTTACAATAAGACAACTATATATTCAGCCCTGAAATCAGAATAATCCTGAGCTGATGCCTGATTTCTACACGTGAGCAATGGTATCATGTCCGCAAACACTGATGAACTAGGGAAAATGTCAAATGTTCGTCTTTCTGGAGAATGTAGGCATACATCTATGTTTATACGTAACAAGATGAGAGTCCCACTAGACGAAACCCCAGCCATTGTGCCAATTGGCAATTTCTGTTGTTGTTGTTGTTGTTGTTGATTACGGTGCTGTCAGGTGATTTCGCGCAGCTAAGGAAACAATAATGTAACCGATCTATAAATATCGCATATTCATCCCTACAACTTTATATGCATAATATCTCGCCATTTCGCCATATTTCTATGAAATATCATGCAATAAAACAAAGTGCATCCAGGCCCGTAGCCAGGATGAGGCAGGCGAGGCAGCCGCCTCGTCTCAGATTTTGCGTTTTTTTTTTTTTTATATATTTAATGCTGTTTACGGTGGTCTAAGTGCCGGGAAATCTCGTCTATGACGATCTAGATGTCAACATTTTCTTCAAACCCCCCGCGTTAGCAGTGCGCGTCGCGCGCTCGCTTGTTCACAATATTTTGTTCGCCTCGTCTCATTTTTAGGTCTGGCTACGGCCCTGGCATCAATGTAAACGGCCGCCATTTGTGAACTCCCGTTGGGTATTCCTCGAAAATCTGGATGTCCGTTGTACTTGCGCAGTGCGATTTTAGTGACGTCAGTTAATTATGTTTGTCTATGGTGGCCAATATACGCCAACATGACTGTCATTTCTACGTTCAGGGAAGGGGGTCAATAAGTCAACATGTGATAAATTACAGTCAAGGAACAAATTAATGACAGTATAACACATCCAGCCTAGATTAATACCAAGATTAATGCAAGTACTCAAAATACTACAAAAAAAATATTCTAACAAGTTTGGGCTTCCATACATTGAACATTGTGTAGTAGTTTCCCCAATGACATCATTTGTATGTTTTAATATCCTCGATCCGGGGCCAACTATTTCATTCACAAAACAGAAGTAAACATGGTTTTGACAGACTATGTCTTCTGCAAAATGTGATCTTTTTTTTTTTTGAGAAATAAAACGTATGCATGTATTAGGATACGAAGAGTAAAACTGACACAAAAAACAACTTGTACTCACCAAATATACTTAGACTGGCCAAATATCGTCAGAAGTTGTATAGTTTATGAAAAGGTTGACTTCTAATATACCGACACCAGGTAGCGAGAGGTTGACAATGCGACTTAAAGAGTTTGTTTGTTTTGTTTATTGGTGTTTAACGGCCTATCAACAGCTAAGGTCATGCAAGGCCGGCAAACGGGTTCGATCCCGTTTTAACCTGCTGTGTTGAGGGGAAAATTCCAAAATCAGAACTGAATATTTACATCGAGAAACAATATATTCACCCCTGAAATTAGAATAACCTGACCTGGTGGCAGGTCCATACCACAACAAAGTCACTTGGCCCCTTCCCCTAAAATAGGATTACGAATAATCGTAATACTCACATAAGGGGTATAACCAGATTCAACTGTCACATACAAAATGCCAAAGACGTATGTGAGGGCCAAACCAGGTCTCCATTCGGAATTCCGGTAAGGATGAACCCCGATCGTTAAATTACCCATCGCTTGCACCCACCTTCCACCCACGCGACTTAAAGAGGTGCGCGAAATCACCGGACGCGCGAAATCACCGGACACAATTGTATATTCGGATAACCTCTGCAGGTACCGCAATGCCTGTCCCGGCGCTTCGTTTTCGCCGCACCTAGAGTCGTAAGACGGTCGAAAGTGTAAACAAAGATGGGTTGTTTAATATGAGCTGCGTCGCGAGACTCTTCGGGAGTCTGGCGACGTCACAAGATATGACGTTGTTAACTTAGCTGACGTAATTTCCGCTGAGATTTGCACTCTGACTTCGAAGTTCAGTTGCTTGTTTCAGAACAATAGGCTACGATACTTGCTCACTGCAAGGTGAGTTGACTCTCCAAAGGACAAAATGCTACCGTAACACTCCCAAAACAAACACAAGGCGTTGTAACAAGCTAAACATTGCGGTAACAAATTATTATGTCTGCAAAGTGGAGCGCCGTGGCGTAATGGTTAGTGTGTCGGACTACTGATCCAAGGATCGTGGGTTCGAGCCTGACTAGCGGCGTGCGTTGTGTCTTTGAGCAAGACAGACACTTTATCCACACTGCTCCAGTTCACCCAGCTGTAAATGGGTACCGATAATTCGTAGTTGCTCTGTAAATACGAATTACCGGCTTCTCTCAAAATTCTCTACCTCCGTTCTTTCTCCCATTCTTGGGAGACGGCATGCAAAGTCCTAGAGCCAGTGCCGCCGTTAAATATAAGCTAAAAAAAAAAAAAAAAAAAAAAAAAAAAATGGCTGCAAAAATGTTAGAGCGGGGTCGGGTATGACCGGCCGTCGGCACTAACCGGCACCCCATCAGTAAACATGTTTAAACCTAAGTTGATATCTTATATTGCGCATGTGCCGAAATTCATTTCCCCGTGAGTTTTAAATTTGAGACAAACAGTGCACAGAGTCAATACAAATTAAATCGTTTTCCATAAAAACAACATCTGTAAACCAAGACTTGCATAAATATGATGCAATATGCACATGTACGTAACCCATTGTTGTATACATAAATCATAAATACAGATTTATTTGAGTGTGTCTACATATTGGATTACCGATATTGTAAGTCAAGGATGTCACATTCAAATGAAGGTTAGCGTGACATAGACAGCAAACATACAGGTGGCCGAGTACAGCTGACATGAAAAATACCTAGTCGGCTCATAGGCGTCGCCAGGATTTTCGAAAGGGGTTGCGAGTGCCGAAGGGACTCGGCGGGGAGAGCACGAGAGGGGTGTCCCCTCTTTTTTAGCGGGTGGTCCGGGAATTTTTTTGGATAGTAGATGCACTAAAACGAGTTATCCTGGTTATTTCAGAGGCATCGAATCTGATTTAGGCGCGTTGTGAATTACACATATTTGCAAAATCTGAAGTGATAAATATACGGGATTGGCGATATGAAGACAAAAAGATGTGGTAATAGGTGCACTGATGTAATCTAAAACTAGGATACCCTGATCGGTGTTAGGCGCCCATACCACACCAGTAAACTCATTTAGCCCATCCTCTATAAGGGATATAACCTAATTCAACTCCAATGGATAATAATCCATCAGGGTCAAATCAGGTGAAATGGGATTCCGGAAAGGATGAATCCCGTTAATTACGCGTTACCCTCCCAGCTTTCACGTTCTAACGTATGAGCATGATAAGTTTGTCTACACGTCTAATTGTTAAACAACACATTAACTCCACACCGGTGCATCAGTTGTCACCCGCGTCTTCTCCACTTGGCTAACATTATATTAGAGTGAACAGTTGGTAAACAAACTTGCGAGTGGTATGGGGGCGGGGGGGTAGCTTATTGTGATAGGGTATGCCTGCGAATCAGTGTGTTGTTTACCGAGCATAATTATTCACTTGCTCATGAGATAACGACGAAAATATATATATTAAAAATAAATGACAAAATGAAAAGGGGTTGCGTTCGCACTCCCCGCAACCCCCCTGGCGACACCTATGCGGCTGTATTCGGCTGTATTCGGCCGACAAACCCAACCCATATTTTCTTTTAATTTGAATAAGCGTGATGTTAGATCAACGGTTTTCCGGAGAAAAACAATATTTGCCGATTCGTCTTACAGATTACATTCAATTACATTCTCTATGGTGCGCCATCGACTGTGTACTAGTTTTAATGTAATTAAAGGTACATGCCCACGCAGTAGGCACAAACTATTCTTTATAGGAATTAAATAAGTGTATAATTGTGTCACCATTCCACTAGTTCTAAAATTCTAGGAGTGCCCCCTATACAGATATAAACATTTAGTAATATTTATTTTACTCATAGTGACTCGCGGTGGTATTAGGCTATTTTCATATGCGAATGAGGCATGATATTTTTTAATTATTTATACTAATTAAATGCGTCACCTGAAAAAATAATATTTCGACAGATTATAAAGTATGATCATCAACAAATAAATACAGAGAATAAATAGTAATGTCCGTTAACATTTTAATAACACACTATTATAGCCCCTGATATCAGTGTGGAAATTTATATCTGATATAAATGATATAGTAATGCCAATCAGTATGTGGGGTTTTATGGTGAAATGAATGTTTATTTTGCCTGAAAATTTCATATCTACAGAATATACAAAACTATCTATAAAGAACAGTGTGTGCCTACTGAGTGGGCATGTACCTTTAATGTTGAACATATTGTCCTCCCCATTTACATGTGTATTCCCATCTGTATTTGCTAAACTGTTGTATAACACCAATGAACCAACCAGTTAATCAATAAGAAATGACATACATGGACAGTAAATATTACTGTCTGATTCATATATTTCTGTGGTTTTCTACAATTATAAATTATTAAAACGCTCAGTAAACAGGACGTCAAAAAGAATAAATCCGCATACCGAATCCGCCGTACACGCGTACACGTTTATACCTGTTGGTACATGAACTTGCCGGTTTGTCTTTGTCGCTTTTCACTTTTATGTATTACCAACAAAATCAAGCTAACCCGTCTATACATTAATTATTCAATGCCAAACATGCTTCTAGTTTGTCAACTTGCAAACTGTTGTAAATGTTGGCATATACTATATGTGTACCGGTAGATACGTAGATACCGTAACGGCGTTTTGACGTCGTTTTGACATTTGACGTCGCTTTTACGTGACGTCTCATTTGTTTAAACGACCTGAATAGTGGTGTTGTATAAAATATAATATCTTAATGAATATTGCAGATATCATGATCAAATAAAAAGCATTCAATTGATCATACAAATACCATTGTCATAGTAACAAAATGTTAATTTGACCAAGAATTTCCCGAAGACAGGTTTTCTCGCGACGCGGCTCATATATCGGGTATTAAAATGTAATTTACCAACACAAGGAGAGGGATACAAATTAACAAAATTAACAAAATAGACAAAAACTTTTTTTCTTCTGAAATGTGGGAAAAAAAATAGGGTCGGCACATTTTGTTAATTTTGTTAATAAAATAGCAGGTAGGGTCGGGTGCCCCTAAACAAACAATTTTTTTTGATAGGCCTTATCAAGAATCAATCACCTATTAGCTCCGTAATCATGGATTCCCCAGCCACAACATTGTTCCGCTACTTACTGAGCCAATGGTGCGATCAAAGGCAATCATGGCATTAGTCTGGGGCTTTTCTTAACCCTTACTACGCTGAATTAAATGTTGTCGTCTGCTGGAAATGTTTTATTTTCAATATTTTCAATATTTCTCGACAAAAATCTGGTTTTGACAGTACATGAGAATTGTCTCCAGTGGAGACGATTCTCATGTGCTTGTCAAAACCAGTTTTTTGTTAAGAATTAAAGCAAAAATGAAAAACAGCAGACGGCAATTTCCGTCAACAGCGTAGGAAGGGTTAACCCTGGAAATGTTTTATTTTGAATATTTCTTGACAAAAACCTGTTTTGACATCGCATGAGAATCGTCAAAATACAAAAAACAGAAGATGACAATTTCCGTCTCCCGCGTAGTGAGGGTTAAATTAAGCAAAACATATACTCATACTTTTAAATACATGTATAAACAAAATAACACATGTCAGATATATATCAAATTTAGAATATCCGATGAACAGACTATATTGCAAACTGATGTCTACCAATCGTTATCTGTCAAGTAGAACTCAACATAAAAGTGAAGACCCACTTACCGGCGGAGTCATAGCCGCGGTACTCGAGACGTTTCAGTCCGGTGATGAGGATTTCTAGGATCTCCCGTCTTGTGGCCGGCACCAGGTAATTGAGGTACGCGAAAATTCCTGAAATAGAAGAAAGAAATATAGTCAGGCTCCAGATAAGGAATTTGTAATTGAGTATTGTCAGTCCATCATTTTTGAAGCAATTGTGTATTTCAAAATTTTAACTGGGTAAAATAAAATCACACTACTGTTTACACATCAATAGACAGCAATTATTGAATGGTTTGCTTCGATGTGTTTTCATGGAAAATAAGAAAACATGCTAGATTTCTGGTCTGTTTATTGTTTTCTGCAGCATGATAAAAGGTACCACAAATCTTTTATTGCTTTTTGATACTCGCTACTTCTGATTTCAATTGGGTTTTTGGCAATAATGCTCACTCAACAATTTTAGCTGCCATAGTAGCCCCTCTCTAATAGTAGCCCCACCTATATTTTCATAGTGCATGAAAAGTAACTTCAAACTTCAAAGTCTCTATATGTTTTCAAGGTGCATGATCACGTGGTTACAACAACAACAACAATGGTTGAAAGTGTTGAAAGCTCGCCCACTCTAAAGTAAGTATTATTTGATATTTTCCTTATTATGCAACGGATTTGATGAAATATGGCGCAGGAAACGCATCTACATGAGCTGCATTTGGTGGTCTCGGGAGTTCGGTACATACTTATGTCATTTTTGCGAAGAATCAATTTCTGTGTCAATAAACACGGAAATCGATTCGTCGCAAAAACGAAAGAAGTTTGGGCCAAAGTACCGAGACCACCAAATGCAGCTTAACAAGAAACGTTTGATGTGCCATATTTCATCAAAATCTGTTACATAAGAAGGACAATATAATAGAATATGTACTTTGAATCAGAGGAGCTTCTGGAAATTTCAGTAATTGTTGTTGTTGTTGTAACCACATGATCATGCACTTTGGTTTTGTTCCATTGCCATTAAGGTGCACTACAACTTCAGAAAAGGACATAGGGTGTTAATTATAATAAAATGTACATGTACAATATATTACATGTATATGTAGTTAGAATGGACTAAATAGAAGTGGCTTGTAATCTTAACTCATACCAACAAATGCAAGAAGTCCTTGGAAAATAGTTTAAACTGGAAACTGAAAAAAGGTGATACCATATTCAATTGTGGGATATTTTTATTCAGCAATTGGTTGATAGAAAAAATAATTATCTCTGATACATGTATGTTTTAATACTAATTAACAAACTGATCTAAGTTTTTATAATAATTAGACTTAAAGCCCCTATACGGCTGAAGTTGCCGAATTTGGCCTCCTATTGGGTTTTCCCACACATAAATCCAACAGGTTTCTATTTACACACACTTTGAAACTGTTAGCATTCATTTTGGTAGAAAAATTAGTTTGTAGTCGATGAAAATATCAATAGTTGTTGATAAACAAACAGCAGGTGCGTGTTTCCAAGCCCGATCAATTTTCCAATAGACGCTCGGGTCAACTCCTCAACTCTCCGATTTCGATTTCAATTTTGTTTAATCGTTTTTAATCCAACAAACCCAGTGGCTATATATACCTCCTGCCATATATAAACTGACTACTGTCACTATGTTCGTTCGCAAAATTTCACAGTTGAACGTTTCTTTTTTTAACCCCTACAATTCTGAATTAATTTTTGTCGTCTGCTGTTAATTTATTTAAAAAAAAATTGTCAACACTTTACAATCATTTCAACACTTTAGACTCATTTACTTTGCAAAAACATGGTTTGACAACACTTTGAATCATTTCCATTGGAAATGATTCTAAAGTGCTGTCAAACCATGTTTTATTGAGAATGAATGTAACATATAAAAAACCAGACGACACATTATATTTCCCACACTCTAATGGACACTCCCAATAGAGCTGGGAAATTTTGAATACAATTACATGTATAACAACCAACACCACCAGTTCAATTATAAATATATATATAATTGTTTGTATGGAATAAATTGTAAGACTTTGTAGACACTTCCTAGTGTGTTTCTAAACACTTCCTAGTTCCACAGTAAATAATACATTTGAACTCTTAACAAGAAACGAGGCAAATCCACAAAGGCCAGGTTTTTTCCAAGCATAGAATGCCGATGAATTCCGATAGCCGGAGTTTATCGACTCGCTTCCGAGCCGAAGCCGTTGGGTTACGGAAATGAAATTGTCAATATTTACATTTTGCACTGAGTGGTACACAAAACAAGTTTTTGTTGACTTCACATTGCGATTAAGATGTAAATCTCAAGACTTGAGATGTATCTATTAGGCAGTATATGTTAGTTTTGTGTACTAAATCAGTTGCCAAACATGTTTTTGTGTTTGAAAAAATCGGAAAATTGTAATACTGAGCCGTTCAGGGCCTTTAAATATATGTTGATACTTTCCAAAAGAACTACAAATAACGAACAATACAACACTAGAAATGTGATATTTGATTACAAGCCATTCACCCGAGTACGGACGGACGCCGGTAACACTATATGCCCCACTCACCATTCGGTTGCGGGGGCATAAAAAGGTGAAGGTCAAGGTCGAAGTACTGGGTGGTGGAGTGTGTAGGGCATGTTCATATGTATCATGTGTATAAATATTTAAGCGATTGGCAAAAGTATTGAGAAGTTATTGTAGAATTGAGAAACGTGCACGTAGATTTTTCCCAAAGTGCCAAGCAAACATTTAAAGTGGAAAAGGTCAAGGCCAAAGGTCAAGGTCGAAGTAATGGGGGGTGGAGTGTGTAAGGGGTGTTCATATGTATCACGTGTATAAATATTGACATAATATGTGAAGCCATGTAGAAGTTACTAAAGAATATAATATCGGGACGTACGGACGGATGGGACGGACGTACGGACGGACGTACGGGACGGATGTACGCTGGTAACACTATATGACCCCGTACCTTTCGGTAGCGGGGCATAAAAATGGTGAAGAAATGTAGCAGTATCTAAATTGGTAAATTTATATACATGTAATGGTACATTTTTCTTCATTTTTCGATTTCAATTTTGTTTAATCGTTTTTAATCCAACAAACCCAGTGGCTATATATACCTCCTGCCATATATAAACTGACTACTGTCAGTATGTTCGCTCGCAAAATTTCACAGTTGAACGTTTCTTTTTTTAACCCCTACAATTCTGAATTAATTTTTGTCGTCTGCTGTTAATTTATATTACAAACAAGAAACGAGGCAAAGCCACGAAGGCCAGGTTTTTTCCAAGCATAGACACTTGTATAACATAATTATACCCACTTTTTGTAGACTAGATGGCCGTGGCCTGCATGTCGCGCCTTGGGGCGAGGCATGGACACTCACAAAAGAGATATAGTAGATGGAAAAAGTTTAACCAAAAAACTTTAACCGGACACACGGACGTACGGACGGACAGACGTATGCCAAAATGCCGACTATATCACGCTTTCCGCAAGCGGGCGCCACAATGATGATAAACACCCATGTGAAGTATCAAGGTAATGGGTGAAGCAGTTGCAGAGATATAGTACACAAAAAAACTTCAAGAAAAAAATTCAATGTAATTTGACCTTGACATTGGGCACAGGGGCCGCACGGTTGTGGGGTAGAATGAAAATATGGATGATGATAAACACCCATATGAAGTTTCAAGGTAATGGGCGAAGCAACTGAAGAGATATATAGTGTAACGAAAAACTTTAACCAAAAAACTTTAACCAGACGTACGTTAACAAGTTAACGTTGAAAATGGCTACGTCAATTACGTAGAAATAATAGGTCAAGGTAAAACAAATGGTCACATGTTGGATAGTTGTATGTGGTGGGCACCCCTTGGTTATGAAGCTGTGAATGTTTGTTGGTCCTATGTGGTACAGTACCAAAGACATGGAAATAAACACGAAAAGTTAACATTGTAAACGCGAAAAGTTAACATTGAAAATGGGTAAGTCGACTACGCGGAAAAAATGGGTCAAGTTCAAAAAAAGGTAACATGTTGGATAGTGATATGTGGTGGGCACCCTTGGTTATGAAGCTGTGAAAGTTTGTTGGTCCTATGAGGTACAGTAACAAAGCAATGGACTCAAACACGAAAACTTAACATTGAGTGTGGACGCCGCCCGCCGCCGCCGCCCACCACCCGCCGCCCGCCCGCCCGGCTTTCGCCAATCCAATAGCCTAGATTTTTTTTAAAAAAAAAAAACCTGGCTAAAAAAATTAATGTGAATGCGACACCAGTGCTTATGAACTGTGTGACATATTGCGATGCTTTTGCCAATAAATTAATCATTAAATGTTGCAATACGTGCAAAGTTATATTTATACAAAGATGTTCCGCCTTGTTGACGGAATTTCCTTTGACGTCTTACATGTCACCGCGTGTAATGATTGAGATGGTGTAAAACCGCCAATCACGTAAAAGTATCGGGATTTGAAAGCGTGCAGTAGGGCGGCTGTCAAAACATGTTTTTATTGAGAAATAAGGCAAGATATAAAAGCAACAGCAGACGACAATTGTTGTGTGTAGCGGTCTAAAAGTTAATAAACTAATTCTCGCTCGCTACGAAATTAAGTTATTAAACGTCCAATATGTAAACTATAACTATTACACAGGGCTCCAGAAGTGTTTTCATGGGAAAATATGCTATATTTGTGGTCTGTTTATTGTTTTCTGTAGCATGATAAAGATACCACAAAATTTTTCATTGCTTTTGGATACTCACTACTTCTGATTTCAATTGGGTTTTTGGCACTTTTAATTTACGCAAATACGCAGCATATCTGGAGCTCTGTATTACATATATAAATGGTACTTTAACCCTTTTGTCGTCTGCTGTATTTTTTTATTTCCCATTTTTCTCATCAAAACAGCAGCCTGAGAACGATCTACGTGTATATTCCTTGTCAGCAGCATGATGGAATTGATAACAGTGCAGATCCTGATCAGACTGCGCATGCACATGCTGATCTGGATTACACTGGTTGCAACATCCATAAGCCCCATTTCTCCAGTCAGTCACATATATTCCCCCATAATGTTGTAACTTTATCTCAGACGTTAATTTTCCAGGAAATGATTGTCAGAACTTCCTCATTTGATAATGGCACACCTACCACGAACACAGCCAGATAAAATAAATTTGCATATTATAATCTCCACCTACTCAAAAGATAAAGTTTCCAAAATATTATTTGCGATATTTCGACTCTTCCAAATCCAAAACATCTGAATAAAAGAATCAAATGCTGGGTCAAATGATGGTTAAATTATCTGACAGAGTAGAAAACATTGTGGGAAAAGGAGACATTGCTTGTTACAAGCAATTTCTCCTTTTCCCACAATGTTTTCAAAAGACATCTTCTGCAGAGGCGTGAAAAGTCGTTTCTATCAGGGAAAGGGTTAATTAACCAAAAGTGATCAGTATTCAAATAGCCTAGTTGTGAAGGTCAAACAGTCAAGGTCCCATTAAAGGCAACATGAATGTATGACATGTGTGAACAACTTTTATGTAAACTCATGTAAAAACTTTTAATGTGTGAAAAAGTTCAAAGTTGTGAAGGTCAAAAGGTCAAGGTCATATTAAGGACAGCATGGATGCGTGACATTTGTCCACAATTTGATTGATTTATCGGTGTTTAACGGACTATCAACAGCTAATCCACCAACAACTTGTCCACAAGTATAATGTATTGAAATATTAAAGTAATCTATCAGGGATATAGAAGTTATGACAGAATTGAGAAACACTGGCGAACTTCTTAATGTGTCAAAAAGTTCAAAGTGGTGAAGGTCAAAAGGTCATATTAAGGACAGTATGGATGTGTGACATTTATCCGTGAACTTCTTAATGTGTGAAAAAGTTCAAGTTGTGAAGGTCAAAAGGTCAAGGTCATATTAAGGACAGCATGGATGTATGACATTTGTCTACAATTTGATTGATTTATTGATGTTTAACGGACTATCAATAGCTAATCCACCAACAACTTGTCCACAAGTATGATGTATTGAAATATTAAAGTAATCTATCAGGGATATAGAAGTTATGAGAAACTCTCGCGAACTTCTTAATGTGTAAAAAGGTTCAAAGTTGTGATGGTCAAAAGGTCAATGTCATATTAAGGACAGAACGTATGTGTGAAAAAGTTCAAAGTTGTGAAGGTCAAAAGGTCATGGTAATATTAAGGGCAGCATGGGCAGCGTGGCATTTGTCCACACATATGCTGTGTTGAAATATTTAAGTAATCCTTCAAGGGATATAGAAGTTATGACAGTATTAAGAAACTCCGGCAAACTTCTTAATGTGCCGGAGACACGGACACATAGTCCAAACACTATAGAGTAGTGTAGAGCCGCATACAGAAAAATCTTCATCCACCACATTTCTTTCCAAAATATCAATAAGATACAGTGGGGTCAGCGTGTAAGTGCACACACGAACGAACACGACAGGTTGGTTCCAACCCACCCAAAGTGTATGTTGTTACCACTCAGTTGAACCGTCTCGCCGAGACGGTTCAACTGAGTGGTAACAACATACACTTTTGATGCGAAATGAGAAAAAATGCAGAAAAATATTTACATTTTTTGTATACATGAAATACAGTGGGGTCAGCGTTCCAACCTGTCGTGTTCGTTCGTGTGTGCACTTACACGCTGACCCCGCTGTACATCTCCAAATGACAATGTGTATTCTCGCCAACTAGGTGCCCCGAGACAAGGATATCTGTATAGTCAAAGTCAAGCCCATGTGAGTTTTCCTAGTAATACCCTACATGTGTGTGTCTCACATCTAGCAATGATAAAGTTTCTGATAGGGCAAGATTACGGATACCGTAATGTGACTGACAATTACCCTGTCAAATAATTAATATTGTTGTTATCATTGTCCCACACCAGTGCCAATGATGGATACTCTAAGTCAGGCGCGGATCCAAGGGGGGGCACACGCCCCCCCTATTTTTCGGGCAATGGTCATTTTTTGTAAAGCCAAAAGCGCAAAGTAGCAGCCCAACACAGTTGTAAATAACGTAAAAAAAACATTATCTCCTTGTGTGACACATATATTTTCACACTTCTGCATCAGCATGTATAGCTAGGCCTACTAAGGCCAGTTTTTTTTTATTTGTTGGTTTACGGATTTTTTTTCCGCGAGATCTGGTCGGTCGGTCGGAAAAAAATAAAAAAAAAAAATTCAATTTTTTTATTCTTTTTGGCACAGGGTTGGGTCGGTCGGGGAAAAAAAAAAAAAAGTCTGTCTAACGCGGATGCCACCGGCGGCATATTGAAGAAACTGTGACAAACGGGTGAACCAAAAGTGTTAAGTCAAAGGGTGAAGGTCATATGTAGTATGGCAAGGCAGGTGTAGCATACATGCAAATTTTCTTTTTTATTTATTTAATTTTTTTTTTTTTTGGATAAGAGGTAAAAAAATCAAAAAAAAAATCGGAAATTAATTTTTTTATTTTTTTCCACATTGTCAAAAAATCGGGTCGGCGGATCTGTAAACCAACAAATAAAAAAAAAATGGCCTAACCAAACATTTTTCTCCCTTGTTTTATTTTCAGAATAGCATAAAGTGATTCTAATCCCAATTTCATTTAGCTCACAAATCTTATTTTGATCAATCGAAATTAGAGCCTTATAAAGTGGTCTGTTGATCATGGTGATTGGTGTCTATCTCCATCCGACGGATGGCGTTTAACTGTAAGGGTAAAGACTGGAGAACCGATTTTTCTTTACAAAAAAGTCCAATTTTTGTCTATTATGCTTCGTGTAGTTGTTGCCCTGATGTGCCGGGAAATTGTCTCAAATGATGTTTTTTTTCAAATTTTCCTGGGGGAGGACCCCCAGACCACCCGCTGTGGCTTCGCGCCTTTGGCACTCGCAGTCGGTCTTCGACCAACTTTTGTACCCCCCGTTTCTCAAATTCCTGGATCCGCCCCTGTAAGTCCCAGATCAGACTGAACAGTTTGCTTGCTGTTCAGTCAATTTAGTTTTACATTTTCCAATCACAGTCACAACAAATGGGTGTAAACAAAGTTTACATTGGATCGAAACATTTAACATATAACGGCCCAATAAAAATACGGTCTGAAGACGCCCATGACAGATGTGTAAACCCAATACTACATACACACAATAAATAGGACGCAGTACGAGACAAACTCATATAAATATTGAAAATAGACCATATATCCTCAATTCAAATTTGTACAATAATGTTTACAGAATCATTTTATGTTTTTATTTTGAGTATTTATTGCAATTCCGAGACGCTGTCTTCAATTACACAAATATCAGTCCGCCGAAAGTTTCACTCCGACGGACCGTTGCCGTTTTCAAGATATTCTTGCTCACTGGATTATTAAACAAATATTCCAATCACTATCAACTGTCACTATACATATGTTTGGTGAAGAATCAACAACATACGAGGTAAATATTTTGCTGTCAATCACATGTGTTTTTTTTAATAATAATCATGTATTCAGTATTCGGCCAACTGATTTACAGACGCACCTTACACAACTCGTCCCACAAAATTACGCAAATTTGATAAAACTGGATAAAACATGAAATAAATAATAGCCTACATCACAAATCCAGAGCGACGTTGTTGACATTGTTGTCTACTGACAGTACTGTGTAGAGAGCGTGTGTTTGTAAACAATCCAGACGACGTTTGGAAGCCCAATACACAAAAAGTAGTTTCGGCAGTGTGTGACGGGTCAGCCGTGTGAGATAGCCGTGTGAGACAGAAAAATCCCACATGGGCGTGGCTTCGGAAATAACATTGAAATGGACTCTGGGTATGCGAGAAAAGGATATTCCAAGGATACTCTTAGTCCCAGATCTGTAGCCGATTTCACCAACATTGCAAAGTATACTTATCTAGCAAAGTATACTTTGAGGGAGAAATCATTTATTTTTCCCAAAATGCATTATTTCATATAGAACTAAACACTGCAGATATTTGATAATTAAAAGTTCGCAGAATTATTATACTGAATTTATTACATTATCACAGCAAAATTGGCTGTGATAATGTAATAAATTCAGTATAATAAACAATAATATATTTATCCTAAAATTGAAAGTTTCTCCCTCAAAGTATACTTTGCTAGAAAAGTATACTTAGCAATTTTGATGAAATCGGCTACAGACTGCACAGTTTGCTTGCTGTTCAGTCAATTTAGTTTTTCAGTTTCATAAACTTGATAATCCATTGCATTTGCAATACATGAGTTTAACGTCCCTGCAACAACTTAGGTCATACAGAGGTGGGACCATAAAAGTACTGGTACTGGTACTAGAAGGTATTATGCTGTGACCACTCAACAAAAGCTGCGTATCAAGCTTGATGAAACTTGGTAAAATGTGTAAAAGATCTGTAGCCTATTTCATCAACATGGCAAAGTATACTTTAGTAGCAAAATATACTTTGCGGGAGAAATTTTCAATTTTATGATTAATTTTTATTATACTGAATTTATTACATTATCACAGCCAATTTGGCTGTGATAATGTAATAAATTCAGTATAATAATTCTGCATACTTTTAATCATGAAATATATGCATTTGTTAGTTCTATATCAAATAATGCATTTCAGGAAAAATAAATGATTACTCCCTCAAAGTATACTTTGCTAGTAAAGTATACTTTGCAATGTTGATGAAATCGGCTACAGGAGGCCGTTTCACTAAACTTTGTACGACTAAAATATTCGTAAGTGCAAATTTATGATCGTCTGGAAATTTCACTTGATGGATTTAAATTTATTGAGCATAGGCTATGCTCAATAAAAGTAAATCCAATAATTGTTTTGCACTTACGAACATTTTAGTTGTACAAAGTTTAGTGAAAAGGCCCCCTGGACCTCCAGTACATTTCACAGCCATTTATTTATTTAATGGTGTTTAATGGCTTGTCAATAGCTACATTCATGTGTTCATTCATGTGTTCATGGGGTCGGAATTCCATATTTCACCTGTGCTTACCTGAGGGTCAAACCAGGGACATCAAATTCCGGTAAGGATGCACCACATTGCTACATTTATTATTATATGCATGATCCAAACAGCCCACTCACAGCCATTTAAATTAGATCCTTGTCATTAAAATGTATATATAGACATATAATTGTAGGTTGCAGGAATGGATGGTTCTTGAATAGATAAATAAATAATCTTTTTAACCGCAGAAATCACGGATACGAGATCACAGCAAGTATAATACACTGCTTCAATGACTTTTATTCTTTCCTCATTGCGAAACTGACTCTCCTGTCGCCATCAAATTAGTTAGGGTTACAGAGCTCCAGATAAGGTGCGTATTTGCGTAAATACCCAATTAAAATTGCTAAAAACCCAATTGAAATCAGAAGTAGTGAGTATCAAAAAGCAATGAAAAATGTGTGGTATCTTTATCATGTTACAGAAAACAATAAACAGACCACAAATATAGCATATTTTGTTATTTTTCAGTGAAAAAAAATCTTCATATTTCATTACAATTGTCTCCAAGGAGACAATTCTAATGAAATACCAAGATGTGTTTTCATTTAGAATGTGTAAACAGTAGTATGATTCTATTTTACACAATTCAAATTTTGAAATACCCAATTGCTTCAGAAATGATGGAGTGACAATACTCAATTACTAATTCCTTATCTGGAGCCCTGGGGTTAACAACTATGATATTACCCGCAGTGTCCGAATGCAAGATAAATGTAAATGATATTTTTACATAAGCCAAGTGATATGATCTACCAGAAATTGCCCTGCCTATACCCTGTGAATGCTTTCTAAACCAGACATTTATAATACATTAGTGTGTTCAATTTTCATCACATGCAATCTATCTTTGATATTAGTTATGTATGTTCATGATCGCAAAGCACACACTCATATCTGGCAGTGCACATGTATAACAATAAACGAGGCAAAGCCACGAAGGCCAGATTTTTTCCAAGCATAGACACTTGGATAACATAATTATACCCACTTTTTGTAGACTAGATGGCTGTGGCCTGCATGTCGCGCCTTGGGGCGAGGCATGGACACTAAAAAAATAGATATAGTAGATGGAAAAACTTTAACCAAAAAACTTTAACCGGCACACGGACGTACGGACGGACAGACGTATGCCAAAATGCCGATGATATCGCGCTTTCCGCAAGCGGGCGCGACAATGATGATAAACACCCATGTGAAGTATCAAGGTAATGGGTGAAGCAGTTGCAGAGATATAGTACACAAAAAAACTTTAACAAAAAAATTCAAAGTAATTTGACCTTGACATTGGGCACAGGTGCCGCATGGTTGGGGGGTAGAATGAAAATATGGATGATGGTAAACACCCATGTGAAGTTTCAAGGTAATGGGCGAAGCAGTTGCGGAGATATAGTATAACGAAAAACGTTTAACCAAAAAACTTTAACCAGACGTAAGTTAAAAAGTTAACGTTGAAAATGGCTATGTCAATTACGTAGAAATAATAGGTGAAGGTAAAAAAAAATGGTCACATGTTGGATAGTTGTATGTGGTAGGCACCCCTTTGTTATGAAGCTGTGAAAGTTTGGTGGTCCTAGGTGGTACAGTACCAAAGAAATGGACTTAAACACGAAAACTTAACATTGTAAACGCGAAAACTTAACATTGAAAATTGCTAAGTCGACTGCGCGGAAAAAATGGGTCAAGTTCAAAAAAAGGTAACATGTTGGATAGTGATATGTGGTGGGCACCCCTTGATTATGAAGCTGTGAAAGTTTGGTGGTCCTAGGTGGTACAGTAACAAAGAAATGGACTCAAACACGAAAACTTAACATCGATTGTGGACGCCGCCCGCCCGCCCGGCTTTCGCCAATCCAATAGCCTGGATTTTTTTTTTAAAAACCTGGCTAAAAATTATAGCGGTATCTCTCTAAATTATAGCGGTATCTCTCTAAATTATAGTGGTATCTCTCTAAATTACAGCGGTATCTCTCTAAATTATAGCGGTATCTCTCTAAATTACAGCGGTATCTCTCTAACGGTATCTCTCTAAATTATAGCGGTATCTCTCTAAATTATAGCGGTATCGGTATCTCTCTAAATTATAGCGGTATCTCTCTAAATTGGACACCAGGATGTCTGGTTTCACGTTATTTTACATCCTTTTGCGCGGAGAGAAATGACTCCTTTTTCTTACCTAGAATATTGTAAGATATGGGAGACTGGCTGACAAAAGAGGAATATTTCATTGACAATTTATATCCTTGATCCTCTTACACATTTGCATTTCTTAACCCTTTCAATGCCGAATCAAATTTTATCGTCTGCTGTTTATTTTTAATTTTTTTCTCATCAAAACACGTTTTGACATCACTTTAGAATCATATCCGATGGAAATGATTCTAAAACGCTGCCAAACCATAATTTTATTGCGAGAAAAGACAGCATATGAAACAACAGCAGACGACAAAAAATTTCGGCTCCCACATTCTAATGGTCGAGGGTTACGGTAACGTTTCTACCAACTGATGTAAGATTACATCAGTATATACCATAATAACCCTATATATTTGGACACAATTTGCTTTGAGAAGGTTTCCCAAAGCAAATTGTATCCAAATACATTGTCATTGTGATTAAACCAGTACTGTCATACTAACCCTAAATATTGGGACAATCTCTCTTATGGGGAAACCATATATTTTTATGTGTTTCCCAAAATAAATGGTGTCCAAATATTTAGGGTCATTAGGGTAGTCCCAGGTTTTGGTATGCGCAGGCTGAACTGGGGCTATTCTGGTCGCAAACGTCATAGGGTACCATTTCTCAGCCAGTGGCCCATATATTATCACATTGCCATATTCAAAGTAGAGTAGTAAGTATATGCCACCGGTATAATTGAAGGTATCTTATTACTTAATAAGCCTGTAATAGCGTCCTGAATCGGTGACAATGGCATTCAGACATCTATAGGTATTACACGGCCGTAGACACCACCACGGCAGCCAAGGCGTGGCACTATTTTGGAAAAAAATTTTTATTACTGTGGTCTATTTTGAGGGTCTATGTTGAATTTTGTATCCGGGAGCCCTACCTCCCGCTGAATAGTAAACAATTATTACCGTGGTCTATTTTGAGGGTCTATATTGAATTTTGTATCCGGGAGCCCTACCTCCCGCTGAATAGTACACTGTGGAATTATTTTATTCACAGCTATGGGGCTGTATTACATTTCTCTTTTTCTCAGAAAAAAAAAATCTACTTCTTTCTCAGAAACATAGAATTGTCTTCTTTTGTGAAAATACTAGATTAATAGGGTTGTATGTCTGTTCAACAGCATGGTCACATGCAGACAGGAGTATACCAGGGGTTCTTTTCACTAAACTTTGTACAACTCAAATGTTTGTACATGTAAGTGCAAAATTATGATAGTATGCAAATTTCACATCAACAATGTTTTCTTGTAAACAATTACTGGATTGACATTTATTGAACATATGCTGCATATGCAGCCTATGTTCAATAAATGTCAATCCATCAAGTAAAATTTCCAGACAATCCTAATTTCGTACTTACAAACATTTTAGTCTACAAAGTTTAGTGAAACGGGCCCCAGCATGGGGAGCAACTTACAATCAGCACTAAGATCTTTCAGTACTGAATGACAGTATCCTGATCTGGTGCAGGTACCTTCACTAAGACGGATATTATGGATGTTCTAACATTTGTAGATGATATGTGGCTGTGACTGGAGAAATGTAGGTTATGGAATTTGTGACCAGTGTAGCTCCTGAACAAATAGAACACTAGCTCGATAACGATCTGTATTACTTGTTAGAAGCACAACGATTTGAAAATAGATGCTAAAATAACTATGTAAAATACATGTACACAATGTATGTGCCTTTTCTGCAGCTCTGAATAGTTAGTATTGTTTGCAAGCAGAATACATTGTCAGCAAATTAAATGTGTTAAAACATTGTTGATTACACATCGTCGTCACGGACATACCGGTACATGTACAAGCGGTCTGTGTGCCTGTCTGTCAGTATAGACAGGACAGAACGCCTAAAATGTGGTTGTGACTGTGACTGGAAAAATGCAACCTATGCTCAATAAATGTAAATCCAATAATTGTTTACAAGAAAATATTGATAACGTGAAATTTACAGACTCATAATTTTGAACTTACGAACATTTTAATCGTAAGAAGATTAGTGAAACGGGCCCCCGGAGTGTGCTATTTGATCAGGAGCTATACTGGCCACAAATCCCATAAGTCGCATTTCTCCAGTCAGGGCCACAGATGATTTATGAACATATAATACAGGGAACAATTTGTATTGTCTAGCCCATCCCAAATTACCATATTTGTGGCTGTGACTGGTCTTATGGGATTTATGACCAGTGTAGCTCCTGATCGGATAGCACTGTCTCCTGTAGCCTGAAAGCGGTCTACATTGCTTGTTAGAAGCATGATGGGTGCTTCATTGATGGAATAGCAAACAGTGCAGATCCTGATTTGTGAACAACAAGAGTTGTCAGAAGACAACGAAGCTCGCCTGTTGGCAGGCAGCCTTCATTCAAACTTGTCACAGTTGTATAAAAAAAACATGAATATTATATAACTTGACCTTGGGATAAGGGGTGTGCGGTGGACCTTGACATTGAGGTCAGTGGTGGAACGTTGGTCGTAGATTTGTTGTAGCATGTTATAGCATATTAAGATGAATGCATGTATGAAATATTAATGCACTCCCTGAAAAGAGAAGGAAAACAAATTTTAACCCAGCGTTAAGTTTATGAACACACTAAGTTGGTGATTTTCTACAGCATGATAGCTATTCACATGAGGAATGCATGTATAAATGTGATAAGTTTGTGACCTTGGCCTTGGCGAAAGGGGTGGGGGTGGGTCATGGATTTGCTGTAGCACAATAGAGTACATGTATCATCAGATGAATGCATGTATGAAATATGAAGGTGTTCCCTGTAAAGAAACAGAAGTTATAAAAAGACATTTACTTCAACGTTAAGTTTATGATGTTGCTCTTGGGGAAAGTGGTGGGGTGGGTCATGGATTTGCTGTAGCACAATAGAGGATCATCAGATGAATGCATGTATGAAATATCAAAGCGTTCAAAGTGTAAAGAAACAGACGTTACACAACATTTACCCCAATGTAAAATTCATGAACATACCAAGTTTGTGACCTTGACCTTGGGGTAAGGGTTGGGTGGTGGGTTGTGGATTTGCTACAGCATGATAGAGGGTCATCTGAGGAATGTATGAAATGCATATTTGAAATATCAAGGCGTTCCATGAAAGGAAACAGATGTTATAATACATTTACCCCAACATTAAGTTTATGAATGTGCTAAGATTGTGACCTTGACCTTGGGGAAAAGGGTGGGCGGTGGGTCATGGATTTGCTATAGCATGATAGAGTATCATCAGATGAATGCATATTTGAAATATCAAGGCGTTCCATGAAAGGAAACAGATGTTATAATACATTTACCCCAACATTAAGTTTATGAATGTGCTAAGATTGTGACCTTGACCTTGGGGAAAGGGGTGGGCGGTGGGTCATGAATTTGCTATAGCACGATAGAGTATCATCAGATGAATGCATGCATGAAATATCACGGCGTTCCCTGTAAGTTACACAACATTTACCCCAACAAGTTTATGAACATGCTAAGTTTGTGACCTTGACATTGGGATAACGATTGGGTGGGCGGTGGGTCATGGATTTGCTATAGCATGATAGAGTATCATCATTTGAAGGCATGTATGAAATATCAAGGCGTTCCATGAAAGAAAACAGATGTTATATGACATTTACCCCAAAGTTAAGTTTATGAATGTGCTAAGTTTGTGACCTTGACCTCGGAGTAAGGGCTGGGTGGTGGGTCATGGATTTGCTACAGTATGATAGAGGGTCATCTCTGAGGAATGCATGTATGAAATAACAAGGCGTTCCATGAAAGGAAACAGAAGTTATAAGACATTTACCCCAACGTTAAGTTTATGAATGTGCTAAGTTTGTGACCTTGACCTTGGGGTAAGGGATGGCCGCTGGGTCATCGATTTGCTATAGCACGATAGAGTATCATCAGATGAATGCATGCATGAAATATCACGGCGTTCCCTGTAAGTTACACAACATTTACCCCAACAAGTTTATGAACATGCTAAGTTTGTGACCTTGACATTGGGATAACGATTGGGTGGGCGGTGGGTCATGGATTTGCTATAGCATGATAGAGTATCACCATTTGAATGCATGTATGAAATATCAAGGCGTTCCATGAAAGAAAACAGATGTTATATGACATTTACCCCAAAGTTAAGTTTATGAATGTGCTAAGTTTGTGACCTTGACCTCGGAGTAAGGGCTGGGTGGTGGGTCATGGATTTGCTACAGCATGATAGAGGGTCATCTCTGAGGAATGCATGTATGAAATAACAAGGCGTTCCATGAAAGGAAACAGAAGTTATAAGACATTTACCCCAACGTTAAGTTTATGAATGTGCTAAGTTTGTGACCTTGACCTTGGGGTAAGGGATGGCCGCTGGGTCATCGATTTGCTATAGCACGATAGAGTATTATCAGATGAATGCATGTATGAAATAACAAGGTGTTCCATGAAAGGAAACAGAAGTTATAAGACATTTACCCAACGTTAAGTTTATGAATGTGTCAAGTTTGTGACCTTGACCTTGGGGTAAGGGTTGGGTGGTGGGTCATGGATTTGCTACAGCATGATAGAGGGTCATCTGAGGAATGCATGTATGAAATAACAAGGTGCTCCATGAAAGAAGACAGAAGTTATAAGACATTTACCCAACGTTAACTTTATGAATGTGCCAAGTTTGTGACCTTGACCTTGGGGTAAGGGCTGGGTGGTGGGTCATGGATTTGCTACAGCATGATAGAGGGTCATCTGAGGAATGCATGTATGAAACAAGAAATGCGTCTGTCGAACGAGAATGCCACCTGCAGCATATTTGAGAAACTGTGACAAAGTGGTTAACCGAAAAGTGTGACGGACGGACAGACAGACGGACGTTCTTACAGTACTATACTTATGTGGCTTATCGCATGTTAAATATTAGCCACATAAAACGATTTTTAGCCACATAAAACGATTTTTTAGGTGGCTAATTGTAACCAACCCTATCCTTTACTAAGTCCATAACCCTGTGGGGCTAGCCACATAAGTACCCTAATGTGTGCCCGGACGGACGGACAGACGGACGGTCCAAACACTATATGCCACCCGTTTCTTCGAAATCCGGTGGCATAATAACAAGGTGTTCCATGAAAGGAAACAGAAGTTATAAGACATTTACCCAACATTAAGTTTATGAATGTGCCAAGTTTGTGATCTTGACCTTGGGGTAAGGGTTGGGTGGTGGGTCATGGATTTGCTACAGCATGATAGAGGGTCATCTGAGGAATGCATGTATGAAATAACAAGGTGTTCCATGAAAGGAAACAGAAGTTATAAGACATTTACCCAACGTTAAGTTTGTGGACGACGCCGACGCTGACGCCGCCGACAACGGGGGTTTGCCATAAGCTCTTCTGCACTTCGTGCAGGCGAGCTAAAAATGGGAATAAAAAGATAATCCAGGTCAAAGTAGGTATATTTACATGTTTATTATTGGTCTGTGCAAGTTTTAACAGAACTGCGAAGTATTAAACTGCTCGCTCGTCACTAAATGCCAGGACAGAATGGCTGTTATTGTGACCATATATCATAATGGCCGGGTCTCAGCTATAAGGATACAGATAATATAAAAGACTGTAAAAGTCATCCGTATAGCTGAGGTTATCTAAGCTATGCAACCTATTACCTATAAAGAGGAAAACGTGCAGCTTGATTCTAACTAATTATGAGTACATAACTCTAATCACATTTCATTACACTGCATTACATAAGCGTTATGACTGAATTGTCTTTCCAAATGTGCGTTTGACACATTCTTTGTTTACTTTCTACTTCGTGGAGAGTGACCTAAGAATTTAGCTAATACACACTTTATTAGTTAAGTTTATAGTGATACTTTTGTGTCATATTGTATAAATGTCTCTCAATAACATTATAGCGAAGTATAACTATCAACGCCCTGCAGGTTGTGTCTACATTTTAGTGCGCGAAGTGCTATTACACAAATTTTTACCGTTGACCTTGGTGTAGCTATATAGTGCAACCTGTTGCCTATAAAGCGGAAAATGTGCATCTAGATTCTAACAAAGCAATATACATTGTTATCAAGCTACAGGAGTGGTCTATTTTATCAGGAGCTACCCTGATCACAAAACCCATTTCTCCAGCCATAGCCACATATGGAGCCGCATTTCACCAGGTAAATGGCTTATATTTTAAGTACAGGCAGTTTGTGGTATGAACGAGAAAAGCCTCTTTAAATCATACTCAATTTTATTCCGATATTAAATATCTAGAAGGTACAACACTCACCATCTTTTCAACCAATGAAAGTGGAGCATTTACCTTGGGCCCAAGGTACACTAGGGTAAAGGAGGGTACGTTCGGACACTTTGGGTTTCTGTCTGGAACCACGTTCCTGTAACGCACATCAACCCCGCAATATCAACTGATACGAAAGCCGGGACCATTTCCGGTTGGTTTTAATGATACCACACCGCATTACTGTTGAATACCATTTGTTTACGAGTCTTATCGTCACGTTCATCGGGGTAGGCGGTACCTTCGGACAAAAGGCGGTACATTCGGACACGCTGACAGGTACCTTCGGACATGACCTAACATATTTACCCCTGTCTTATTTTCGTTGCTTAAAGCATAGTCATGTGTTTCTGCTGTTGTCGAGCGCTGGGTACCGTCAATAGTAGTGACTAGTACATGTGGTACTCTTAGATGGTGGCTCCACGTGTTGTTCTATGATGCTTTCATATCCAGTGTACAGTTAGTGGACATAAGAAATTTCCCGCAAATTAAAATCCCATAGACTTACACGTATTTCCAAATTTGGTTTCAATCATGCTAGCTGCTCAGTACATACTGAACCAATTGTAATGAAATAATTCTTGCTGAATACCCAATAGATTTGGGCAGAATGTGATAGTCTTGAATATTTATTATGTTGCCCAGTTTGCTAGATACATATATTTAAATTTACGTATTTTTTGACAGAATATTGAAAATGGCGCCATGTCATAACAATGTGACGTAAGCGTGAATTTAACCAATCGTATGTCAGTTTACATCAGACATATATGATGACAACTATCTTACTTAGAACAACTATCATTGGGTTTTATTAATCGAGTAGACCAATGACATTCGTTCCAGAAGACGTTTATTTATTATAACAAAATAAGTAGTGTCCGAAGGTACCCCCTTGTCCGATGGTACCCTACTCTACCCTAGTACCACTTCCGTTGGTTGAAAAGATGGCGAGTGTCCTACCTTATAGATATGATTTAAAGAGCGTTCTGTTGTTCACACCACAAAGTGCCTGTGATTTTAAGCAAAGATAAAACTGAAAGTAAACATTGAAAGGTAAACATTTCAATTCTCTCCAGGATAAATAAATGCATACACATAAATATCACATAATTATTTCATTTTATAAACAAAATCATAATGTGACAACTGTCAACAAACAATTCCAATAAAAATGTTGATTAAAATAAATAAACTCACCACACATCTTGGTATTCTAAACTGACAAACACGACAGTATTGAGTCCGATATAGACTGTTTGGTAGCTGTGTAAAATGTGCCACGTTCCGTTCAATTGAGCACGTTATATATGGCTGTCAACTGTGACCTACTTCCGGTTACAACTTACAGCAGATATCGAAAGTGAAACAAGAAGCGTTGGCAGTTAAACACCTGCGTTGTTGGAGTTTTTGGAATTATGGGCGCGTCTGCTAAAACTTATCAGTCACGAACTGGTCTCTAAATTGCTCTTATCTCTGAATTCACTATGAAATTAAAACTTGCATCACTAATCGTCGCATTATATACCGGACTTGATTGTAAAGGATCTCCTCATTCTCAGTTCATCCCACAGGTGACGGAAAATGTTTGTCTGTCTATCTGACAGTTAGGTGATTAAAATAAATCGCATGTCAGTATCGATTATAGTATAAGTGTTAATTTATATTAGAAATTAGATAGCCATGTGATTTTTTTTCTGGTACCTGCTTGCCTGACCGCCCGCCTGCCTGAAAATGTCTGTCTTCATGGCTGCCTGAAAATGTCTGGCTGTCCGTACGTATGTCTATCAAAACTGTGCTCCATTTGGAGCATTATGACAGGTATACGAGTGACAAGTGGCTTTGATCCAGTGCATTGATAGCAGAAAATAAAGGCAAGAATATTGTACTATTAATAAGTTACAACTAACAGAGAAAAAAATTGACTCACTTAAATTTTAGCACTTAAAACTATTTACAAGAAGTAGGTATCTGGACAATATAGAATATATAATATATTAATATGAAATAGGCACTACCTATGACGGGCGACGTTAGTATATGAAACTAAATTTACCAATTGATAGCTTTACCATGATGTTAGTATGCTATAAACGGTACCGTAGTATATTGTAGTATTGCAGAACTACTTTCCGCAACTACCACGGTGTTACAACTTCTCTATTATAATTAAATGGTGTCATTGTCGCACTTCTCTTATTTGAACCAGTCATACAATTTAGCTATTTCCGTTTCATATATAGTACATTAATAGCCTAGGTATAGTGGAGAGCGTGGTCAAGTGGTCGGAGGCGTCGGTCTGCTGATCTTATGATCGTGGGTTCTAGCCTCGCGTGCGTTGTGTCCTTGAGCAAGACACACTGCTTCAGCCCACCCAGCTGTAAATGGGTACCGGCTAAATACCGGGAACATCGATTGTATTTGCTTGTATGTACATGTACTTATTAATAAAAATACGATCCACTGGTGATAAGCCTCAGTATTGAGGGTATACCAGTATACTGGCAAAAGCAAAGCATTATAGAAACTGTATTAGTACACTTACGATTATTTTAAGAAAAAATAACAAGGCTAAGAATCTTCAGTGATATTATTCCCAATTTTCGCAATCTCAGTCGTCATTGAGCATGACTGTCACTTCAAGAGTTATACACATTTTGCCCTTTTTTGATATGAATTGTGTTAAGTTTTACATTTACTTTTGATTAACCCAGTGCTGTGTCAGATGTGTTTGTATCCTGGACTACAGCAACAGGTGCACTATAGACGTACACTTGCAATGCATACTTTGTTCTGGTAGTCGTGTTCCCCAATTATCCCGGATCGCTTGACTATGTCTTGTATTTTTAAACTCACATCAGCGAAGTTAAGTGCAGCGTGGCGGCTATATAAATTCTCTAGGTGTGTCCTTCCAGTGATGCTATTATTTTCTCGATCCCTGGTGGTCTTTGAGCACATTTTGACTATTTTTCGTATTAGTTTTGTCCTTTTTACATACAGCTTCACTTCAGCTGTTGGCAAAACAAACATTCATTACCTCACGTATTGATTGGCACTATTATACATTTGTTTATCAGACGTAAATTTCCACACTGATATCAACGGCGATAACTGTGTTTCCTTTAAATGTTAACGGACATTATACTTTATTCTCTGCATTTATTTTTTGGTGTACAATGATCATAGTTTATAATAAAATATTATTTGTTTCAGGTGACGCATTTAATTAGTATAAATAATTAAAATATGTAATGCCTCATTCATATATGAAAATAACCTGATAACACCACGAGTCACTATCAGTAAAATAAATATTACTGGATTATATCTGTATAGCGGGCACTGGTAATTTGTAGAACTGGTGGAATATAGTAACACAATTATACACTTATTTAATTCCTATAAAGAACATGTTGTGTCTACTGAGTGGGCATGTACCTTTAAGCCAGTATGGTATAGCCATTCAACATAGAGTGTATGAAACAGGCTCAAGTGCATACTGGGTTTTCGCGAGATGTTGCGTTGTTTCATGTCATCTTGTAAATGACGTACATCCTCGATGGTACTCATTAATTCTGTTTTGCCATTTGCTGCAATAAGATTTAAATTACAATAAATAAATATAGCCGGCAATTAAGATTCAATGGCAGAAGAACCCAGGTAAATTAAATTACACTATATTATTAAAATTGTTGAGCGACTGATATCATAATAAATTTGGCATATCCTCATTTCTTATGAAATCAGTATATAACACCATTTAATAAAAAAAATGTGTTATTCGTGATGGATACGCTGGTATACTATTTAGAACGTTTTTTGTCGGTTTGGACAATTATTCTGATTGGAAATGTGCTCAAGATGTGGGTTATTTACATTTTGATGGAGACTACACTGGCGTGTATGCGACGTCGTAGTAGAGACAACTTAAACAATAAATATTTACGTTTGAATATTGTACATGAAAATAAATTTATCTTTAGATAATAGCGTAAACAGCAAACATGCATTGCCAGTCACATGGTCTCATAACAAACAACTATATGCATGGAGACTTAAAGCTTAAGTTTTCTAATCATATTTATCTTTTCTTGCACTAATGGTATGAATGTATGTATGCATGCACATCTTAAAATGAATTATATAAAAAGACGAAATTGAGATGGACAGCTGGGGTGCAACATAAATGCGTGATATGATTGTATTTTTTTCTAGTACAACAAATTTACAGTGGTTGAGTTGAGTGTGGTACACTGGTCGCAAATATCGTAAGGTCAGTGCGTCTGTTTCAACGTCTATGTATACAATCAAGTCCGAAATTTCACCGGAAGTTTATAATTATTTGTCTGTCCGGTGTCCGGCTCTTTCCATTTACTTCCAGTAGAACAACCAGATGCGCGGGAACCAGAAAACAAAAGATTAACCAATTTAAACCAATTTATGACTATTTTGCAATTTTATGGTCGCATTTTCTTGGGGGAGATTCTCTCTTTGTGACAGATTAATACTCGCGTAACCAGCTCCACTTTTAACGGCCACTTTTCTAGATATTGACTGAGTGACACTGACCAGTATTGAAATAATCTCCAGTCCAAAGCCGGCAAAGCCAAAGAACAAGAATGAGCAAGCGAAAGGACCCCACAGAAGAAAATCCAAACAAAGATTTTTGCGACTTTTTAATGGGTAGAGTATCATGGAATAAAATCAGCATTTGATTTAAGAAGCGTAATGGTGTAACCACAGGCTAACGTCGCGGACCCATGACCCCCACTTACCTCGCCCCTAAATATTCATGATGGTGGGTCTAGTTTTCGGGGTATTAACAAGTTCACCAACTAGCGGTTTTTATAAAACATAACATATGGGGTGGCACGATTTACCCAAATCTACCCAAATCTTCATGTAATTACTATATGTATTAAGAAATAAAGCTATACACATCATAATAACGATGTTTGGACTGTACTTACATCATATATTTCATTAATTTGGTCATACCATTACCGGGAACCATTTTGATGCAAAATGGAAATATTTGTATATGAAATAAAGGGAGAGTACCGCGATTACATTATACTAGGAAGCCAAAGAAGATAATCCACTTTATAATGGCTAAATGGGAATGATGATTTTTAATTGAAATACAATAGTAGAACCTCTTTAATGTTGACATCCAAGGAGACAGTGTGTGAAAACTGTTCTGCCAACTAGTATAATTATATATTTATACCAATATATAATTGATATATAAATTATTAATATTTTGAAACTCTTCTGTAGCCCGGTAATAACCTATATTGCTTGTTCAAAGCATGACTGGGGTTTCATTTATGGAATGTTGCAGATGCTGATTAGACTGTGCAGATGCACAGGCTGATCTGGATCTACACTGGTCACAAAACCCATAAACGCCATTTCTCCAGTCACAGCCACAATCATGATCGATGATAACTTAATGTTAGACAACTGGGACATGATTAATGAGTCTCGATCACAGTAGTCTCCCTTTATAATAATGCTATATTAATCGCTTTCCCGCGGAAATATGTGCTTTATTCTTCCTTTTTTTCGGTCAAAATGTGCTTATTATATGATATACTAATGCTATATTGTAGAAAAAGTATATAATATAATCATAAATGGTGTTTTTAATGAAGATTGGGGTAGATTTGGGTGAATCATGCTGTCGTAACATAGGAGCTAACTTGTCAGTTCAATCCAATGGTAAACATTTCTTTCAATATCTCTTGCCTTCAAAATCAGATTGTTGTTATATTAAAATTTGTGTTAGCGCGTTTAGCAACACAGGAGTCGGTCATCTTGAATCTTGACTTATGGTTGGTGTTTTCGGGGTATGTTCTGAAAGTGTCAATAAATCTGCTAATTTGTCCCGAGTTTTCATTGGCTGCTGATCATCTTATTATACTGAATTTATTACATTATCACAGCCATATTGGCTGTGATAATGTAATAAATTCAGTATAATAAAAATGAGTGAAAGAAAACCTGAAACTTTTCTTATTGTTTATGATTTTAACAATATTTAGTAAAGAGCAGATTAATGGCAGACGCTGAAAATCATGGTAGGTTCGTGAACAAAATGGCAAAAAATAGTGGTATTTAGTCCACACGCTGGATTTGGTGGCATTTTTGGAGGACTTCATGTACGTCAAGTCATGCTTATTTTAATCACCTGACGTAAAGCACATCGCTGCTGCACACATGTCTATAAATTACAAAGATGTGATTACCCGGAAAACTCGGACTACCTCGAAAACTGGCGTCTCGGCCATATTTATTATAATACTCGACAAAAGATGACCAAACCATATTAAAATGGCATAAGTATGTCAATTATATCAATACAAACCATTTTCAGACAATAGCAACATTTTGGGAAACTATTGCATAACAAGAGAGAGAAGAGATTTAATCACATACAAAACTGAATTTACCTTGCGTGGACGTCACCATTTTGCTTTGAATGACGTCGCTAGATTTGTGACGTGATGTAAAAACATGACTTCACACACGTTCACACCATTAAGTTCTGTCTGGAATGCAGGGCGACAAACAGGTATAACAACACCTCAATTTTTGTAAATTCGGTGCAGGAAGTTATGCATTTAAAAATCAATTAAATAATTAATCTCATGTCGATAGAAGACTTTTTTAAAAAGTTTTTACAAAATAAAACCTTTTTTCCTACCTGCCTATTATTTTTTTGAGCATAATAAGAAACTTACTTGCCATTTGTGGCTGTGACTGGAGAAATGAGGCTTACAGGATTTGTGACCAGTGTTACTCGTGATCAAATAACACATTGTTGTAACCTGATAATGATCTACATGTATATTTCTTGTTGGAAGCATGACAAATATTATGGATCTACACTGGTCGCAAAACACATAAACCCCATTTCTCCTGTCATAGCCACATTTTATAATGTTTGTGTCAAGGACTTCTGGGTCTAGATTTGTACATAACCAACTTCTTATATTTCAGAACTGGCCAATTATGAAAAGAATGTGAATCGGCAGATGCACAAGTACAATGTGTACAGGAAGGCAGCAGGCGCGCTCGCTAAACACCCAACCAGGATAGCGAGTGGCAAAGAGGCAAAAGGCTTGGTAAGAGAGACTACAGCTTTCTTTTTGCCATTATTTCCCATGTATCCAATATAGGAATGAATGGCCTTTTTGTTGAATTTATCGGTGTATAAACTTGGAAAAGTCTCGGGAATACTGGACGAAGGCCGGAAGGCCTCGTCCAGTATTCCCACGACTTTTCCAAGTTTATATCTCCGATAAATTCAACAAAAAGGCCATTCATTCCTTATAATTCCAGCATTTGAAATAAATTTATCAAGAAAATGTGTTTATTTTCAGTTTTCTTAAGGATTATTTTAACTGCGCCTCACGGTTACGGAAAGTAGTTCGGCGTGGGAGTTTACTGGGATATAAATTTTGGACAGAGACTTGCTACGGGCCAATCAAATGTTAGGGAATTGTGTAAATATTTTTGTGCTGGAATTATTTTCAAATAGTATGGTACATGTGTTGGTATGTTTTATTTTCTCACAACACATTTAATTTTCGGGAATAAAGGTAAAGATCAATACCTTCATGCTGACTGTGTGGTACTTGATGACTAAGATAATTGTCCTACTTTGATTTTGTCTAATCATGGCTCTCCTTCCATCATTGACGATCCATTAGTGCTTCTTGTTGATATGTGGCTGTGACTGGAGAAATGGAGCTTATGGGTTTTGCGACCAGTGCAGATCTGCACTGTTCACCATTCCATCAATGAAACCCCAAGTATGCTTCTAACAAGCAGTATAGGCCATCGCCTGGCTACACACATGTGCGATTTGATCAGGATAACTGGCTAAAATTATGATGACGTGCATATTTAATCTGGGTTCACACTTAGTGCAATAAGCTGCGTTGTCTCATCACATGTTGTGTTCTTACAGGAAGGCATTGGTGCCAAGATAGGCTTGAAGATTGATGAATTCATTGGCACCGGAAAACTGGGCAAGCTAGAAAAGGTACACATATATATCTATATTTACATTCTATTACAGGGCTCCAGATAAGCTGCGTATTTGCATAAATACCAAATTAAAATTTCCAAAAACCCAATTGAATTCAGATGTAGCGAGTATCAAAAAGCAATACAAATTGTGGTACCTTTATCATGCTGCAGAAAACAATAAACAGACCACAAATATAGCATATTTTACTTATTATACCCCCCGCAACGAGTTGTGGGGGGGTTTACTGGAGTCGGGTTGTCCGTCCGTCTGTTCGTCCGTCAGTCACTAAACTTAACATCAGAGAAATATTGTTATGACTTCTATTTCCTTCATCTAAAATGCTTAATATTTCACACATGCATTCCTGTAAGGCTCTACTACCATGCTGTGCCAATCCATGACCGTCCAACCCCTGCTGATCCCAAGGTCAAGGTCAAATACTTAGTTTGTTTACAAAACTTAACATCAGAGAAATATTGTTATAACCTCTATTTCCTTCATCTAAAATGCTTAATATTTCACACATGCTTTCCTGTAAGGCTCTACTACCATGCTGTGCCAAATCCACGTCTGTCCAACCCCCGCTGATCCCAAGGTCAAGGTCAAATACTTAGTTTGTTGACAAAACTTAACATCAGAGAAATATTGTTATAACTTCTATTGCTTTATCTAAAATGCTTAATATTTCACACATGCATTCCTGTAAGGCTCTACTACCATGCTGTGCCAAATCCACGACCGTCCAACCCCCGCTGATCCCAAGGTCAAGGTCAAATACTTAGTTTGTTTACAAAACTTAACATCAGAGAAATATTGTTATAACTTCTATTGCTTCATCTAAAATGCTTAATATTTCACACATGCATTCCTGTAAGGCTCTACTACCATGCTGTGCCAAATCCACGACCGTTCAACCCCGCTGATCCCAAGGTCAAATACTTAGTTTGTTTACAAAACTTAACATCAGAGAAATATTGTTATAACTTCTATTGCTTCATCTAAAATGCTTAATATTTCACACATGCATTCCTGTAAGGCTCTGCTACCATGCTGTGCCAAATCCACGACCGTCCAACCCCCGCTGATCCCAAGGTCAAGGTCAAATACTTAGTCTCTTTACAAAACTTAACATCAGAGAAATATTGTTATAACTTCTATTTCCTTCATCTAAAATGCTTAATATTTCACACATGCATTCCTGTAAGGCTCTACTAGCATGCTGTGCCAAATCCACAGCTGTCCAACCCCCTCTGATCGCAAGGTCAAATACTTAGTCTGTATAGCTTCTATTTCCTTTATCTAAAATGCTTAATATTTCACACATGCATTCCTGTAAGGCTCTACAACCATGCTGTGCCAAATCCATGACGTCCAACCCCCGTTGATCCCAAGGTCAAATACTTGGTCTCTTTACAAAACTCAGAGAAATAAGTTACAACTTCTATTTCCTTCTTTGAAATTTCTTAATATTTCACTCGTGCATTCCTCTAAGGTTGTACTATCATGCTGTGACATATCTATGACCGTCCAACCCCCGCTGATCCCAAGGTCAAGGTCACACATACTTAGTCTCTTTACAAAACTTAACATCAGAGAAATATGTTATAACTTCTATTTCTTTCATCGAAAATTCTTAAAATTGCATGCATGCATTCCTCTAAGGCTCTACTATCATGCTGTGACAAATCCCCACTGATATCGAGGTGAAGGTCACATACTTGGTCTCTTTACAAAACTTAACATCAGAGAAATCGGTTATAATTTCTATTTCCTTGCTCTGATCTGCTTCACATTTCACACACGCATTGCTCCAATGGACCTCTACCACCCTATGACAAATTCAGGTCACAAGCCCACACACTTGGATATTATTTTACATATTTAGGGGTACCTGGGCCCACGCGGGGGGTATTCCGTAAGCCTCGCTTACTGACCAATCTAGTTTTCCATGAAAACACATCTTGGTATTTCATTGGAATTGTCTCCTAGGAGACAATTCAAATGAAATGCCAGGAGATGTTGTCATTTCGAAGCAAACTATTCAATAATTGCTGTATGTTGATGTGTAAACAGTAGTGTGATTTTATTTTACCCAATTAAAATTTTGAAATACCCAATTGCAAAGAAATGATGGAGTGACAGTACTCAATTACTAATTCCTTATCTGGAGCCCTGCTATTATATTAAAAAATTCTGGGTGGGCTCAGTAGTGCAGTGGTTAACGCCTTGACCGGTAATTCAGAGACGCATGCTTTGATCCAAGGCTGCGGTGAGGACGATATTTGACTGTCATATTTTCTGATGTTTTGTTAACTGTTGTCAGTACCATGATGGTAAGCCATCTCTATGAATATATACACAGATCCTGTTCTACATTTGTCGCAATATCATAATTTTCTCATCTGGCGGCCCGTGTGTACAGTGGAACCCCTCTAAACTGGACACCAAGATAACACCTGTGATGTTATTTCTGATGAGTGTCTTGGTCATTTATCTTGGGTCATTTATCTCTGGTGATAACGTCTGTTCATGATTGCATAGCACACAACTATGGCTCATGATGATCAAATGCCTGATTTACAGTGCAACCTCTCTAAGCCGGACACCCTGGGGACCTCCCAGGGTGTCCGGTTTAGAGAGGTTTCCCTGTAATAACAATGTACTGTTTGACAATGTGGCTGTTTGACTATGTGGCTGTTTCTGGAGAAATGTCACTTATAGTATTTGTGGCCAGTGTAGTCTCCGATAGTCTGATCAGGGTCTGCACTGTTTGTCACAATGTCAATGAACACATGTCTTGTTTCTAACAATGTGTCTAGATCCTTAACTACCACATCTAACATATTATTTTACTATTAGTTTTCTTCATCTACATTGCTTGGCCCTAAATGATTCTTTTTTGTGTTGTGTGGCCGTTAAGCACCATTCCATTCCTTACTGGGCTATACGACTGTGCTAGCACATCAGTAGCCTATTTCATCAACATTGCAAAGTATACTTTACTATCAAAGTATACTTTGAGGGAGTAATCATTTATTTTTCCTGAAATGCATTATTTCATATAGAACTAACAAATGCATATATTTCATGATTAAAAGTATGCAGAATTATTATACTGAATTTATTACATTATCACAGCCAAATTGGCTGTGATAATGTAATAAATTCAGTATAATAAAAATTAATAAATTTATCATAAAATTGAAAATTTCTCCCTCAAAGTATACTTTGCTACTAAAGTATACTTTGCAATGTTGATGAAATCGGCTACAGGAGTTAGACTGACAACCAATGCCATAAGCCCTTTTCTCCCATGATATAGCAACTTTTTGCATAATAAAATCCTGTTGTAGATTCGAGCCAGTGACACAAACGTCGCCATTACAGAACTGGCCAGGGTGTCTGGTATAGGGTGAGTTTACAGTCAAGTTCAGCATTTGTTGTTTGGTTATCAGAGCCCGTCATGGCCTTTAGATTTGTCTCCCACCATGACAAAAAGGATTTTAAACCCTTTCACTCCTACATATCTGAAATAGACCTGACAATGATAATGTTAGCATAAATCCCTGAATTAAATATAAAGGGGAGAATTAAAAAATACTGACAAACGCGCTTGCTTGCAGATTGACTGTCTTTGCAAATGTTGGTTTTATGGTTTGTAGAGTTGAAAGGCTTAGCCCTTGTTGCGAGCTGGCTCATGTGGATCTATATTGTTTGCAAATAATGGCTTTATAGCATGTGAGGTTGAAAATGTTAAGTTTCTGACATGACTTTAGTAGCACAGAGCTTGTGGTAATTATATCTTTCTTCGCCCATTCAGAATTTGTACTCAAAATGCAGTGCTTCGGATTGGTGAGACTGAGCACAGTATGTTAGTGCTAATTTTGTGAGTTTGTGAACCCTGATTTCTAATTGCCACAACCTCTCGGTGTAAAATACATTTTCTCTGCATGTCGTGTACACCGGTATATAATAGGAATGTAAAGGTCCATTGTGTCCATATTTGATATGGCCTGTGTACATTTCATTTCAGGCCAGCTGCTGCCCAGAAGTTGGTCCAAGATGGGATAATGAGTATAGAAGGTAGGCTGTGTCAAATTTAACATGTTGTAACAGCTTCTGCATCATGCCATGACGTCAATATAACTTGAATGATTGCTTCAATATTCAGACACTTGATGCATGTGAAATGTAACATGTTCATTTCAAAATTAATACGGCCATGACAGTTTCAAAGTTTATAAGGTCGCCAGCACACTTTTTATGCCCCTGGGGGCCGTTTCACTAAGCTTCGTACGACTAAAATGTTCGTAAGTGCAAAATTATGATAGTCTAAATTTAACATTGACAAGGTTTTCTTGTAAACAATTATTGGATTTACATTTATTGAGCACAGGCTGCATCTGCAGCCTATGCTCAATAAATGTAAATCCATCAATTGATATTTCCAGATGATCCTAAATATACACTTACGAACATTTTAGTTGTAAGAAGTTTAGTGAAACGGCCCCCTGGTCTTTGAAGAGCTGGGTGGCATATAGTGTTTGGACTGTGTTCATTCGTTCATGGATCCGGTTAAGAAGTTTACCAGAGTTATTATCGGCTACCAAGGACATTTGCATGCAGACAGGCCACATTTTCTAGTTCTTTTTTGGGGAGTCAAGTCCACCAGGCTGCATAATCGTGTTTTATAAACAATATTTCTAGTCCCTGTTTGATCAGGGTCAGAATGTAGGTCATTCTATCAATGACCCATCCATTAAACCTTTAGTGAATAATGTGAAATGTTATTTATAATTGAGCAGTCACATGACCTAACATCACGTATGTATTGCAGACTTGCGGAAACACACAGACAAGTTGAACCACCAACAGCAAATAGGACTCGAGTTAGTATAATTCCAGCACAAAAATATTTACACAATTCCCTAACATTTGATTGGCCCTGTCAGTGCTGTCAGTGCTGTCAATGTAAACAAATGGCTGCCGTCTGTCAAAATAAACACATTTTCTTGATGAATTTATTTCAAATGCTGGAATTATAAGGAATGAATGGCCTTTTTGTGGAATTTATCGGGGTATAAACTTGGAAAAGTCGCGGGAATACTGGACGAAGGCCTTCCGGCCTTCGTCCAGTATTCCCGCGACTTTTCCAAGTTTATACCCCGATAAATTCCACAAAAAGGCCATTCATTCCTATAATATTTCTCTCCCATGTTGTGATGAGTGAAGGTATGCATAGCATATGAAGGGATTAGTGCAAGACGGGCTATGTCCTCTTCTTTCACTGACCCCTGAATTTATGACAATGTTAATGAAAGGTATCTGTTTTAAAAATAGTTTCATGCCATCCATGTGTTTTGTCTTTGAACATTTGAGATGAGCCATGTGATTTTGTACCTAAGCATCTGTGCATTTTTTCATGAAAATATTTGCAGAAACTGATATTTTCTGTAAATAATGTTGAAAGTTGATGAAAAAATCACAATGACTGGAGAAATGGGGCTTATTGAATTTGTGACCAGTGTAGCTCCTGATCAAATAGCACACTCCTGGAACCTGAAAACGATCTACATTGCTTGTCAGAAGGATGACGGGTCTTTCATGGATGGCATGGCGAACAGTGCAGATCCTGATCAGACTGCGGATGCACAGGCTGATCTGGATCATTACTGGTCGCAAATGCCATAAGCCCCATTTCTCCATCACAGCCACATATACCGTACACAAAAAGTGTGTTTTTCACACCCAATTTAGTAAGTTCGGTCATATTTGATGAGATTGGTACATTTATAATGCTTTATATTTCCACATGTAGACATTAGTTGAAATATGAGCACAATTATATTGAAAGATGTTGGCATTTTTTTTCACAAAATACAATAATCATTATAAATAATAAACTATCTGGATAATAAAATAAATTCAGCTGATAGATTGCTATGTTTTGATCTCAACAGTTTATGATTTTCAAAATAATTTAGTCGAGCATTTCCCAATCCCAACAGTGTGCATGCTTTATTGCATCCTCGTGTTGTACCTTCTAGGCACTTTGACGATTTTGAGACAAGAATTCCAAGGGAAGAAATGATCATGCTGCAGGTTTGTGCACTATTTACATGTATTTCATGTTTTGAAAACACTCCTCATTGTTATAATGTACAAAATGGATGGAAATGGCTGAGGAGTCCTCAGCCATTTCCATCCATTTTGTACATTATAATAATGTTAAATATTTGGACACAATTTAGTCGGGGAAACACATATAAATATAAGGTTTCCCATAATGAAGAGTGTCCCAATAGCTATGGTTCGTATTATCGTGCTGGTTTATCACAATAACAATCACAGGTTAAAGTAGCGGACCGAGGTCTATAAATACATTAAATATGCCTAAAAGCATCCATAAATGAAAAAAAAATCAGCTAAAAAAAAAGTGTTACTCCCTCTATAACACTTGTAAGTGTTATAGAGGGAGTATTAACACATTTTTGTTTAGCTTATATTTTTTTCATTTATGGATGCTTTTAGGCATATTTAATGTATTTATAGATCTCGGGTTCGTTACTTCAACCTGTGATAACAATGTATTTGGATACAATTTGTTTTGGGAAACCGCTATTTAATTTTCCCGAAACAATCGGTGTCCGAATAGGGTTATTATGGTAAATATTAGTCTGTCTGTGTCATAAAAGTTATTAGACAACTAACAGCTCTGCAATCATTATTGACTTGAACGTTTATACGTTTGTTTATCTTCACACGTATTGCATTCCTTACATAGCTTACCCATACCAAACGTCAAGATGCAATAGATAAAAACATTGCTTTAAATGTCGTTTCCTATTATATTCTGTTAAACAATATTCTATGTATATTCAGGTGTAAATTATGTAAAGGGAAATGTATATTCAGGTGTAAATTATGTTAAGGGAAAATACATGTGATAATACTATGTACTTGAACAAAGTATGAAAGTTATATGAATTGTGTTATTTTCATTGTTGGTTCAGACGGGGGAGGACGGCACATTCTCGTTGAATCCATAAGGCTTGATAACTTAACGGTGAATCTTACTGGGTTTCACATCTGGGACCCAATGATCTGGCATAGTCAGGATGCCTGGCACCAGATGAAAAGACTCTCAGTGCATGAATGTTTTTAACCCTTAGATCGCTACACACAACAATCGTCATCTGCTGTTGCTCATATATCTTGCCTTTTTTCTCTGACAATAAAACATGTTTTGACAGCACTTCAGAATCATTTCCAATGGAAATGATTCTGAAGTGCTGTCAAAGCATGTTGTAAATTATTCTAAAGTGCTGTAAAAGCATGTTTTTGATGATAAAAATGGACACAAAAATTAAGATAGCGGTGTACAGGTTTATTGTTCTCATTCCCATACAGGCACATTCCTGTCTGTATATTACCATGCTGTTAAATGGACGTAAAACCCCAATCAATCGGGCTGGGGCTGAGGTTATATGAGAATTAGCATGTGATTTTTGTCTCGCCCGCGAAAGTGGAAAGCGAGACTAAGGTTTTGCTTTTCCGGAGTCGGAGTCGTCGGCGGCGGCGTCATCATTCAATGTTAAGTTTTTGTGTTATGGCCATTACTTGAACACCTTATCTGCTACAGTCATCAAACTTTATACACACATTTACTATGATATGTAGATGAATATAGGACTATTCTCGGGGCCCCAGGGTCATGGTCAAGGCGGAACAAGGCGAGACATTTGATTCCGCGGAATTCTTGGTAGATGTATACTTATTCATGAAACATGTTTACAGAAACAGTGATATTTTCTGTAAATGATGTCGAAAGTTGACAAAATATCGTAAATTTTGTAAATAGTTTTCGAGAGATAATTCATATCTTCTTCCAGTACAAAATCATACATCTTATCTCGTTGTGAGCCTATTCTCCTGAATCGGTTCTGGGGGCCGTTTCACTAAACTTCGTACGACTAAAATGTTCGTAAGTGCAAATTTAAGATCGTCTGGAAATTGCAATTTATGGATTTACATTTATTGAGCATAGGCTGCATAAGCAGCCTATGCTCAATAAATGTAAATCCATAAATTGTTTATAAGAAAACATTGTTAATGTGACATTTACAGACTATCATAATTTTGCACTTACAAACAGTTTAGTCGTACGAAGTTTAGTGAAACGGACCCCTGTATTGTAGGATTCAGCGTTTGCCAGTATAGAGAAGGTGGACAAGGAATACTCGGCCAAGGTCTGTGGTAGCTTCCGTAGAGGTAAGGACTCGTAGGAAAACTTGAACCAGTAGCCAATTTCACCAAAATTGCAAAGTATGCTTTAATATCTAGCAAAGTATACTTTGAGGGAGTAATCATTTATTTTTCCCGCTGATCTATATTTGACCTTGACCTACATTTCTTGAATTACTTAGTTAATTCCCCTTGGTTAAGATTTTTAGTCGACCTTGGTTAAGGTTTTTAGTCAAGCTTGTACATGGAATACTGTTGTGCATACAGACACCATATTTGGACAACTTTTTCTCATAGGGATGTACATCAATAACCCCTGATCTATATTTGACCTTGACCTACATTTCCTCTTGAATTACTTCGTTAATTCCCCTTGGTTAAGGTTTTTAGTCAAGGTTGTAGATGGAATACTCCTGGTCCTACACCAACCATACTTGGACAACTTCATCTCCTAGTGATGTACATCAACAACCCCTGACCTATATTTGACCTTGACCTACATTTAACCTTGAATTACTTAGTTAATTCCCCTTGGTTAAGGTTTTTAGTCAACCTTGGTTACGGTTTTTACTCAAGCTTGTACATGGAATACTGTTGTGCATACAGACACCATACTTGGACAACGTTTTCTCATAGTAATGTACATCAATAACCCCTGATCTATATTTGACTTTGACCTACATTTCCTCTTGAATTACTTCGTTAATTCCCCTTGGTTAAGGTTTTTAGTCAAGGTTGTAGATGGAATACTCCTGGTCCTACACCAACCATACTTGGACAACTTCATCTCCTAGTGATGTACATCAACAACCCCTGACCTATATTTGACCTTGACCTACATTTAACCTTGAATTACTTAGTTAATTCCCCTTGGTTAAGGTTTTTAGTCAACCTTGGTTACGGTTTTTACTCAAGCTTGTACATGGAATACTGTTGTGCATACAGACACCATACTTGGACAACGTTTTCTCATAGTAATGTACATCAATAACCCCTGATCTATATTTGACTTTGACCTACATTTCCTCTTTAATTACTTAGTTAATTCCCCTTTGTTAAGGTTTTTAGTCAAGCTTGTAGATGGAATACTCCTGGCCCTACACCAACCATACTTGGACAACTTCATCTCCTAGTGATGTACATCAACAACCCCTGACCTATATTTGATGTTGACCTACATTTAACCTTGAATTACTTAGTTAATTCCCCTTGGTTAAGGTTTTTAGTCAACCTTGGTTAAGGTTTTTAGTCAAGCTTGTAGATGGAATACTATTGTGCATACAGACACCATACTTGGATAACTTTTTCTCATAGGGATGTACATCAATAACCCCTGACCTATATTTTACCTTCACCTACATTTAACCTTGAATTACTTGGTTAATGTTTATAGTCAAGCTTGTATATGGAATACTCCTGGGCCTACATCAACCATACTTGGACAACTTCATCTCCTAGTGATGTACATCAATAATCCTTGACCTACTTTTATCATTGGATTACTTAGTTATTTCCCCTTGGTTAAGGTTTTTAGTCAAGCTTGTATATGGAATACTCCTGGGCCTACAGCAACCATACTTGGAAAACTTCATCTCCTAGTGATGTACATCAATAACCCCTGACCTATATCTGACCTACATTTAACCTTGAATTACTTAGTTAATTTCCCTTGGTTAAGGTTTTTGGTCAACCTTGGTTACGGTTTTTACTCAAGCTTGTACATGGAATACTGTTGTGCATACAGACACCATACTTGGACAACGTTTTCTCATAGTAATGTACATCAATAACCCCTGATCTATATTTGACTTTGACCTACATTTCCTCTTTAATTACTTAGTTAATTCCCCTTGGTTAAGGTTTTTAGTCAAGCTTGTAGATGGAATACTCCTGGCCCTACACCAACCATACTTGGATAACTTCATCTCCTAGTGATGTACATCAACAACCCCTGACCTATATTTGATGTTGACCTACATTTAACCTTGAATTACTTAGTTAATTCCCCTTGGTTAAGGTTTTTAGTCAACCTTGGTTAAGGTTTTTAGTCAAGCTTGTAGATGGAATACTATTGTGCATACAGACACCATACTTGGATAACTTTTTCTCATAGGGATGTACATCAATAACCCCTGATCTATATTTTACCTTCACCTACATTTAACCTTGAATTACTTGGTTAATGTTTATATCAAGCTGTATGAAATCAAGCTTGTATATGAAATACTCCTGGGCCTACATCAACCATACTTGGACAACTTCATCTCCTAGTGATGTACATCAATAATCCTTGACCTACTTTTATCATTGGATTACTTAGTTATTTCCCCTTGGTTAAGGTTTTTAGTCAAGCTTGTATATGGAATACTCCTGGGCCTACATCAACCATACTTGGAAAACTTCATCTCCTAGTGATGTACATCAATAACCCCTGACCTATATCTGACATTGGCCTACATTTAACCTTGAATTACTTACTTAATTTCCCTTGGTTAAGGTTTTTAGTCAACCTTGGTTAAAGTTTTTATGCAGGCCACAGCCACCTTGTTTGTCAAGCTATATGTACATCGACAACCCTCGTAGTCGAGCTATGCTGTTCTCCTACAGCTCTTGTTTCGCAATAAAATCAATATTTGATGGAATTTCATCAAATCAATATTTTTGGGGAGGGTGACGTGGAACGTGGAACAGACAGTAGCTACTCCTATTTGGCTAGAAACTGGTGTAAATCTACAATTAGGCTCACAATATATAAAGTATATAACCGGCCATGACAACAAGGGGCTTACTGAGTTTTTGACCAGATAAGCTAGCTCACTTATGCAGCCTGATACAGTAGCCTATTTCACCAACATTGCAAAGTAGACTTATCTAGCAAAGTATACTTTGAGGGAGAAATTTTCAATTTAAGTATAAATTTATTAATTTTTATTATACTGAATTTATTACATTATCACAGCCATTTTGGCTGTGATAATGTAATAAATTCAGTATAATAATTCTGCATATTTTTTAATCATCACATATATGCAGTCGTTCGTTCTATATGACATAATGCATTTCTGGAAAACTAAATGATTACACCCTCAAAGTATACTTTTCTAGAAAAGTATACTTTGCCATTTTGATGAAATCGGCTACAGATAAGCTAGCTCGCTTATGCAGAATGATACTGATCTAAAAATGCTGCGGGACGTTTTCCCGGCGAACAGTGAAGGCCCTGATGTAATGTTTACATGAGCCACTTTCCACTCTGTACTCGTTCAATATAATGAGAACCTCTTCTGGTATGAATAGGTGCAAAAGGTTTAAACAGAATGTAAATCCAATATTTGCAAACGCGGTAGATCCAGATGAACTACCTCGTTAGGATCTTTGTTGATAGTTTCTTTTTCACTGATGATATGATACAAATGTGCATTTAAAGGTACATTCCCACTCGGTAGGCTCGACATTTTCTTTATAGGAATTAAATAAGTGTATGATTGTGTCACTATTCCATCAGTTCTAAAAAGTACAAGTGTCCACTAGACAAATAAAATCATTTAGTAATATTTATTTTACTGATAGTGACTTGTGGTGGTATCAGGCTATTTATACCCCCCGCAACGAGTTGTGGGGGGGTATACTGGAGTCAGGTTGTCCGTGCGTCCGTCCGTCCGTCCGTGTGTCCGTCCGTCCGTAAACTTAACATCAGAGAAATATTGTTATAACTTCTATTTCCTTCATCTAAAATGCTTGATATTTCACACATGCATTCCTGTAAGGCTCTACTACCATGCTGTGCCAAATCCATGACCGTCCAACCCCCGCAGATCCCAAGGTCAAGGTCAAATACTTAGTCCGTAAACTTAACATCAGAGAAATATTGTTCTAACTTCTATTTCCTTCATCTAAAATGCTTAATATTTCACACATGCATTCCTGTAAGGCTCTACTACCATGCTGTGCCAAATCCACGACGTCCAACCCCCGCTGATCCCAAGGTCAAGGTCAAATACTTAGTCTCTTTACAAAACTTAACATCAGAGAAATATTGTTCTAACTTCTATTTCCTTCATCTAAAATTCTTAATATTTCACACATGCATTCCTGTAAGGCTCTAATACCATGCTGTGCCAAATCCATGACCGTCCAACATCCGCTGATCCCAATGTCAAGGTCAAATACTTAGTCTCTTTACAAAACTTAACATCAGAGAAATAAGTTATAACTTCTATTTCCTTCATTGAAAATTCTTATTATTTCACTTGTGCATTCCTCTAAGGTTGTACTATCATGCTGTTACAAATCTACGACTGTCCAACCCCCGCTGATCCCAAGGTCAAGGTCACATACTTAGTCTCTTTATAAAACTTAACATCAGAGAAATATGTTATAACTTCTATTTCTTTCATTGAAAATTCTTAATATTTCATATGCTGTGACAAATTGGCTGTCCTTGGTAATTTTTTTTTTTTTTTTTTTTTTTTTTACTGGCTAATAAACACCCCCCCTTTTGTAAAATGTAACGCCTCCGGGGGCGTTAATTCGAGATTATACGGTAGTCTCTTTACAAAATTTAACATCAGAGAAATCGGTTATAACTTCTATTTCCTTGCTCGGATCTGCTTCACATTTCACACACTCATTGCTCCAATGGACCTCTACCACCCTGTGACAAATTCACGTTCATGCCGCTCACGCTAATCCCAGAGTCAAGGTCACAAGCCCACACACTTGGAAATTTTTACATATTTTAGGGGTACCTGGGCCCACGCGGGGGGTATTCCGTAAGCCTCGCTTACTGACCAATCTAGTTTTGCCAGAAAATGTCTCAGATGATGTCTGATATAAAGAACAGTTTGTGCCTACTGAGTGGGCATGTACCTTTAATTGCACAGCATGCTAATTACACTCCATGGTTAGTCACACGATTGTATGTATCTTACAGGGGCAGAATCCAGTGGCGATATTGATATTCTGCTAACCCACCCCAACTTCACATCTACCTCCAAGAAGATGGTATGTATTCCAATTCTTACATGATTTCATTTAATGAATACGGTATGTGTATTCTACTTAACCCGCCCCTATATGACCCTAGCTGTTACTGGGGCGTTAAACCCCATTCATTTCATTCCCACTTAATAAACTAACTATACATTTTCAAAATTCATTAAGTCTATCCTTTATGCTTTTATTGAACTACTTCTGTAGCCTATTTCATCAACATTGCAAAGTATACTTATCTAGCAAAGATACTTTGAGGGAGAAATTTTCAATTTAATGATAAATTTATTAAACAGACTTATTACATTATCACAGCCATTTTGGCTGTGATAATGTAATAAATTCAGTATAAAAATTCTGCATACTTTTATTCATCAAATATATGCAGTATACTTAAGGTATACTTTGCTAGATAAGTATACTTTGCAATTTTGATGAAATCGGCTACAGAATCGGCAATCTGTGTCAAAGTACAATTATAAGGCTTTGTCCTGATTGGAATTATATCGGAATGGAACAACTTACCATACAATGTTGTATCAGCAAAGAACCTTAACAGTTTCAAACATCGGATTGACAAGCTTTGGGACAATGAAAACCAGTATTCTTACAAGGAACTGTTTTGCCTCTGAATGAGGTAGCGGAAGTACCGAATATCACCAGTAGACGATTTCACCAACATTGCAAAGTATACTTTTCTAGCAAAGTATACTTTGAGGGAGAAATTTTTGGGGAGGGTGACTTTTATGATAAATTTATTATTTATTATTATACTGAATTTATTACATTATATAATAAATTCAGTATAATAATTCTGCATATTTGTAATCATCAAATATATGCAGTCGTTAGTTCTATATGAAATAATGCATTTTGGGAAAAATAAATAGTATACTTTGCTAGATAAGTATACTTTGCAATGTTGGTGAAATCGGCTACTGATCTGTTACAAGTACAGTAGAACCTCTGTAAACCGGACACACATGTAGTCTCTGTGTCATTAATTTTACTGAAGTCATTGTCATCCATCTCTGATACGAACGCCTGTTCAACTTCGCAAAGCACACCCGCGTGCTTTCGCAAGGTTATATGTCTGATTTACAGTGGAACCTCTCTAAACCGGACACCCTGTGGGACTCCCAGGGTGTCCGGTTTAGAGAGGTTCCACTATATGTGTTTTTAACACAAAGTATGTACCAGTTTTTATCCCGTCAACACAGTGCGTATGTGCCGTGAAACACGGTGCCGTGAAACATTTTTGATATCCTGTCCATACAATCACTGCGTATGAATATGTGCGGTGGCTGGGATTATTTTTTTTGCATTTTAAAGCCATTAGTAGGTGTTGACGGGATAAATAGAATAGTAGGTTAGTGCCGTGAATGGGGAAAATATCTGGCGCGGCTCGGAAACGGGATGGGCAGAGCCTCGCCCATCCCGTTTCCTAAGCCTTGCCAGATATTTTTCCCCATTCACGGCACTAACCTACTATTCTCTATATAACAGTCCAGTATGATCAAGAAGTTACAACGATGTAGGCATGAAAAGGATCTATGATCATTCCTTCTGAGCCTAGCAACGATTCTACAATACAGTATTTCTACGGTCGCATATCTTTTTATGTCTCAGCTTGGAATTACCTCTTGTTGTTTGTTGTATTTCTCAAATATTTTTAATAAATGGACAAAAAACTAGAGCTCGGACAAAATTGTCACATAAGCTCTCAGTGCTCCAGATAAGGAATTAGTAATTGAGTATTGTCACTCCATCATTTCTGAATCAATTGGGTATTTCAAAATTTTAATTGTGTAAAATAGAATCACACTACTGTTTACACATCAGCAGACCGCACTTATTGAATAGTTTGCTTCTAAATGAAAACAAATCTTGGTATTTCATTAGAATTGTCTCCTTGTGTTTTCATGCAAAAATAAGAAAATATGATATATTTGTGGTCTGCTTATTGTTTTCTGTAGCATGATAAAGATATCTAAAAATTTTCATTGCTTTTTGATACACCCAATGCAGCAGTTTAAAATGGGATCGAACCCGTTTGCCCGGCCTTACATGACCTTAGCTGTTGATAGGCCGTTAAACACCTATAAACAAAACAAAAAACTCACTACTTCTGATTTCAATATGGTTTTTGGCAATTTTAATTGGGTATTTAGGCAAATATACGCACCTTATCTGAAGCTCTGACTATGCTCAACTTTCGACGTGTTTTAGGAAAATATTGCATTTTTTTCTAAACCAGTATTGGCAAAATACCATATGGAAAGATAATACTAGAGTCAGGACTCTATGTTTATTTCAGCCGGAGTTGTTGAAGGCTGTTGTCATAGAGCTGGAGAAGTCTGACTTCATGACCGACAGACTGTCATTAGGCGACACCAAGTTTATGGTAAGGCTTCACTGTTGACTTACATGGCAGGGACGGAGTTTTGTCTGCATTTTTATCATGACTATTTAAAATATATCGAGATATCGTCACTGCACTGTCATGCCAGATGAATAAACTGAAGATATTCCCAGTGCTCCAGATAAGGAATTAGTAATTGAGTTTTGTTACTCCATCATTTCTGAAGCAATTGGGTGTTTCAAGATATTAATTGGGTAAAATAAAATCACACTACCGTTTACACATCAACAGACAGCAATTATTGAATAGTTTGCTTCGAATGAAAACATGTCTTGGTATTTCATTAGAATTGTCTCCTTGGAGACAATTCTAATGAAATACCAAGATGTGTTTTGATGGAAAATAAGAAAAATATGCTATATTTGTGGTCTGTTTATTGTTTTCTGCAGCATGGTAAAGGTACCACAAAATGTTTATTGCTCTTTGATACTCGCTACTTCTGATTTCAATTGGGTTTTTGGCAATTTTAATTGGGTATTTAAGCAAATACGCAGCTTATCTGGAGCTCTGTATTCCTTATGCCGTGATAAAGAAATGATCTTTTGATATTGATGTCATTGTGTTAGAAACATGTGACTCGGTAAAATTACTGCAAATATTGTGTATTCCAGTTTTGGTACGGTAATTGCTACAATGCTATTTTCTACAATGAACGGCAACCAATAATAAAGCATTTTATAATAGTTTTATTGCAAGCATTACCACTATTTTCCTCATTGGAGATATTCACCGAGATCCATAAACAGTCAATGGTGTCTGCCCACTGAAACGTATTGGTTATCTCCAAGGCGCTCTTTGGAATGTGAAGTCATATGATAAACAGAAGCTCATACTCGTTTCTTTTTGATATAAGATTTATTAAGATTTGAAACTCGTCAGCAATGTATACACCTCGCCAGAGGCGCAGTACATAAAATGTGCCAGCCTCGTTTAATAAATCTCATGTTAACCCTTTCAACACAGACCTGTACAGTGGTACTGGCAAAAAGTGTAGATCCAGATGAGACGGCTCGTGACGAGCCGTCTCATCAGGATCTGCACTTTTTGCAAGTAATTTTCACATTTTTTGTAACGACATCTCGTCAGCATCTGCACTTTTTGCTAGTAATTTTCATATTTTTGAGAACAAAAACACCCCTTTTTCAAGTCTGAAAATCATTCTGTGACAATTGGAATGATTTTAACATATCACAGTCCATTCCAGTTATTTAGGGGTGAAAGGGTTAAACGGAAACTAGTTTGAGCTCCTCTATTTACTTCATACAGGGTGTGTGCAAACTGCCGGACAAGGAGGACGCCAAGTACCCCTATCGGAGAATAGATATCCGCATCATTCCGTACGACCAGTACTACTGTGCCCTGCTCTACTTCACGGGCAGCGATCTGTTCAACAAGAACATGCGCGGCCAAGCCCTCGACAAGGGATTCACACTCAACGAGTACAGTATTAGGCCCCTCGGGAGTACAGGTGAGACTAAATGATTCTGTATGGTCCCTCTACACAGGAATCACTTAACGAGTACAATATTAGGCCCCTCGGGAGTACAGGTGAGACCAAACGGATTCCTTATGATCCCACGACAAGGGATTCACGCTCACGAGTACCAAAGAGACCAAACAGATTCCGTACGGTCGCTCGACACGGGATTCACCTCGACGAGTACAGTATTATGCCCCTCGAGAGTACAGGTGAGACCAGTTGCCGATTTCACCAACATTGCAAAGTATACTTATCTAGCAAAGTATACTTTGAGGGAGTAATCATTTATTTTCCCCGAAATGCATTATTTCATATAGAACTAACGACTGCATATATTTGATGATTAAAAGTATACATAATTATTATACTGAATTTATTACATTATCACAGCCAAAATGGCCAAAATGGCTGTGATAATGTAATAAATTCAGTATAATAAAAATTAATAAATTTATCCTTAAATTGAAAATTTCTCCCTCAAAGTGTACTTAATTCCCAAAAGTATACTTTGCAATTTTGGTGAAATAGGCTACTGATGGATTCCTAGACAAGAGATTCACACTCATGAGTACAGTGAAATTTCAATTCACTGTAGATGATCGGTGATATTGTGCTGTCATTTCCTGCTTCGTTTCTGTAAATATTTACATCAAATGTATGTATACATGTACTGCTCTATACCATCCCGTTTTCTGTGGTCTGCATACTGTGACAGATTATAAAAAAGGGACATTAAAGGTACATGCCCACTCAGTAGGCACAACATTTTCTTTATAGAAATTAAATAAATGTATAATTGTGTCACTATTCCACCAGTTCTAAAAATTACGAGTGCCCGCTCTACAGAAAATTTTAGAAGACCAGCCTGCTATACAGATATAATCATTTAGTAATATTTATTTTACTGATAGTGACTCGAGGTGGTATCAGGCTATTTTCATATGCAAATGAGGCATGATATATTTTTAATTATTTATACTAATTAAATGCAACGACTAAAAAAATAATATTTTTCGACAGATTATAAAGTATGATCATTGCACATCAAAAAATAAATACAGAGAATATATAGTAATGTCCGTTAACATTTTAAGGAAACACGGTTATCGCCCCTGATATCAGTGTGGAAATTTACGTTTGATATAAAATGTATAATAATGCCAATCAATACGTGGGTAATGGTGAATGAATGTTTATTTTGCCAGAAAATGTCTCAGATGATGTCTCTGATATAAAGAACGTTTTGTGCCTACTGAGTGGGCATGTACCTTTAATGTTTGAATATATTCACATAAATACAATGAGTACTTGTGAAAGTCGATTACAGTAGCCTATTTCATCAACATTGCAAAGTATACTTTACTAGCAAAGTATACTTTGAGGGAGTAATCATTTATTTTTCCTGAAATGCATTATTTCATATAGAACTAACAAATTCATATATTTCATGATTAAAAGTATGCAGAATTATTATACTGAATTTATTACATTATCACAGCCATTAAATGGCTGTGATAATGTAATAAATTCAGTATAATAAAAAAAAAAAAATTATCATAATATTGAAAATTTCTCCCTCAAAGTATACTTTGCTACTAAAGTATACTTTGCAATGTTGATGAAATAGGCTACTGGTAATGACCGTAATCATTTGCATATACATGTATTCCCTACTTCTTTTTGCGTTTGTTCCGAAACCGACACAAATTTCATATCCGTGCTAGGGGATCTGGAACTACACTTGTCCAAACTTCTTCCTTCTTGTCATGGTAATTATAACCCGAGCATACAAAGAATGTTTTCGTATTTCCGTCCGTCGGTAAGATTTGCGTTCAAGTTTTTAGGTACCCATTTCGACAACCATTGAATTGACTTAAAACTTCATATGATTCTTTATCACCATCCACATTTTCATTGTATAGCCCAAGGTCAAGGCCAAATGACGTAGAAAATGTTTGTAGGCCGGACTCGGTGACTGCCCGTTGTGGGGGGGTATCCGTAAGCTCCCGCTCATTTGCTCTAGATCATAATATTTTATTATTTAATTTAACATAATTTATGTTACAGGTGTACCTGGGGAGCCACTGCCGGTGACATCAGAGGAGGATATATTCGACTACATAGACATGTCATTCAAGAAGCCGGCCGACAGAAAGGTGTGAACGCGGACAGATCTGTTGCTGGCCGCTAGTCTTAACAAATCTGCCCTTCTCTCTGCAGTTAGTTGATACAAACTAGATATGTGCAGCTTGTGGCATTTGTTTCCACTCTAGCTCCTGTGTCTGTGCTCATTAACATTTCTTACCTCATAGTCTGTTCTCATGCTCACAATCGGGCAGTTTGATTGGTCGAGGCTGAGCTGTGCTTCAAATAGTTGCGAAGGTAACTTGCAATCTACTCCCGCTAGCTACGGACAGTACGGGAGTAATTGCAAGAGTTACCGTTCGCAACTATGCTTCAAACTGCCTTATTTTGAGTTAGTAATTTACCGAACTTAATTTTTTTCAGCACAGACCCTGATATGCGGATGGAAAAATTGGCCAGTATAGCTTTTGATCTGTTACATACACATGTAGCATGATAAGAATATACATACATGTATATACTGTTTGTTAGAAGCGTGACACGTGTTTCATTGACGGAATGACGAACAGTGCATGCTGATCTGGCTTTACACTGGTTGCAAATGACATACTGTTCAAATTTAATCTTGTCAATGTCGGTCCATTATTCTGAACATGTAATAAAATATCATGCTCGATATCAAGTAGTTGGGGGTTATTCCCGAGCTGACAGGCTATTAAATTGTTTTACTTCGAGTTCACAATTTGAGTACTAAGAATGTTTTATAAGCAGAAAGGGCAAGAGACACATTATTTATTAAAGCAAGGTTAACCCATTTAATGGTGAAGATATACATTTTTTCGTGATGATTATTAACCCTTTCAACACCACAGACCTCTATAGAGACAATGTTTGCAAACAGTGCAGATCCAGATGAGCCGGCTCGTAACGAGCCGTCTCATCAGGATCTCCACTGTTTGTTAATAATTTTAAACGTCGTACAGGTTACCCTTTTAGAAGAATGGGATAATTTGAATGAACAAAATTAATGAAATAACGTGAAACATTGGCATGGAACATCCTATTAAGTTACTTGGTGTTGAAAGGGTTAAAGCTGATTCAAATGAGTGTTTTTATACCTGTACTAAATATCCTGCATGAAATGGATTTACACTGCTGGAAGTGTAGACAATATTACCTATTCTGATTCCGATACTAAATACATTATTGATCTGAAGAGATAGACATATGGTAGCTCTGTGTACATTGACCAATCACTTTTTCCTCTTACCATGTCTAATGATCAATGTGGAATTTCTTTCACACTACGACTATTGGTATTATATGGAACAGAACCAGTCTAGGGGTACATCACGGGCTAGGATATGGGTTAGGATTAAAGTTATCCCTAAACAAAACCCCAACCATAACACTAACCCGTGATGTACAAACCGTTTCCGTTCCGTAAAATACCAATAGCCCACTGCAGTCGGGCAGCAAACGGGCTTGTCTCGGCATATAGCATCACATTTTACCATCATTCTTTAAACTGGCTGGCACAAATTGCTGAATTGTGACAGGAGAAATGGGGCTTATGGCATTTGTAGCCAGTTTAACCTGTAGCCGATTTCATCAAAATTACAAAGTATACTTATCTGCAAAGTATACTTTGAGGGAGTAATTATTTATTTTTCCCGAAATGCATTATGTCATATAGAACTAACGACTGCATATATTTGATGATTAAAAGTATGCAGAATTATTATACTGAATTTATTACATTATCACAGCCAAAATGGCTGTGATAATGTAATAAATTCAGTATAATAAAAATTAATAAATTTATCCTAAAATTGAAAATTTCTCCCTCAAACTATACTTTGCTAGAAAAGTATACTTTGCAATGTTGGTGAAATACGCTACTGATCAACACACACTCCTACAGCCTGATGACGGTTTGTTAGAAGTATGGTAGTCATACCACCGACTGAACGGTGAACAGACTCGGATCAGACTGGATGTGCAGACTGATCTTTGTCTACACAGGTTGCATATGCTATAAATCTTGTTTCTTCATTCTCATTATTTTTACCCTAATGATTGCCTACCACATCTAACATACTATTTTATTATTATTTTCTTCTTCATCTAAATTGCTTGGCCCTTAATGATGGTGTTGATGGGCTGTTGAACACCATTCCATTCTTCATTCACAAGTACAAGCAACGGTCAGTGGAAGAAGGGGGTTAACTCCCTTGTGGAGTTAGCCCCCTTCTTCCACTGACCCTTACAAGTGTCTCCACTAAATATTTTGCCTCAGCAGTCACGTTTGTATTTTCAAATTGTTTTCGGCAAACATCCATGTGACGAGGCATCATTGTCGGACTGGCCATCTATAATTTTGATCATTGAATTGTATATAGCGTGTACACGAATATGTTTTAAAGCATTTGTATGTTCTCATTATATTCCCTTCTACGATCAGCTGTCTCTGTATGACCTTGCTGTTGAATGGATCGGGCCTGATCCTAAAATCAATATCGGATTTTAGCTGTCGTACTCGTTGTATACTCCTAATGTATTTTAACTGCCATCAAAATAAAAAAAATCTGATCGATTGCAGCCTGTGGAAATTATCGCTCGTTACATTCAATATTGCACATCAGTGTTGTGCCAACAATTTGACCCCTTCACTTCGCCGATCGTAGGCACTACATGCAAGTGCATCAGATGATCAGGGTCTATTCTTGGAACCAGAAGCTGCTATGCGGCTTGTGGGTCTCGAGATTTAACATCTATTTGAGGTCATAAATATTGGCGACTAATGTGATAATTGCAAATTCACTACTCACTGATCCTAATCTGGTGCCAATTGCTCTTGCCAGACCAAAAAGATCAGCCCGATCCCCTTTTATTGTCTCGCCTACGTTAGTGGAAAAAGAGACGGTGGGCAAAATTACAGAGTAGTAAGGCTACAATAATTGCATCCAATGTTGAACATCTCCCGTCATCGGTTAATCGGATCATTACCAAACTTCACCAATAGCTTCATAAGCAGCAATGCATGCCGATTCCACCCCAAGTGTAGAGCTTGATGAATAAACCAGATATGATTGATTATTGGTGTTTAACGGCCTATCAACAGCTACAGTCATTTAAGGCCGGGCCAATGGGTTGGACTATCGCATATTTAACCCGTCCATAATGAGGGACATTCCCAAAATCAGACCTGAATATTTACAGAAAAATATATATTCAGCCCTGAAATTGAAATATCCCGACTGGTGCCAGGTCTATTCCACACCAGTCACATAGCTCCAACCTCAAAAGTAATATGATCAGCACTAATCGTATTACTTTTTAATAGGGTACAACAGGATTTAGCTCTAGTATCAGAAGGCCGAAAATGTATACGAGGGCCAAACCATCTAAGTCGGAATTCCGGTAAGGAGGAACCCTGATCGTTGAATTACCCGTTGCATGTTCCCGACCAACCACCAAACCAGAATATGACCATGAAGGCATGCTTTAACCAATATAAAAAAATATCTTTACTGGTGGTAGTAAACGAACTCCAGTGAATGACCAGAGCTATTCTAAATGTAGTAAATTGCGAGCATTGATCCCGATCAGTCTAGTAAAGTGTACGCAAGTCGCGAAGGCAGCAAGCCCATTTGTTTTTTCCGTGTCGGCAATTCATCAGCTCGCATAAACACACAGGCTGACAGTTGAGAAAGAAAAGGTACCTTGTGATTTCTACGAGCAGCGCATACCCAGATCAGCCTGCAAGTTCACGCAGTCTGATCACAAGTCTATACATTGTTCGTAATCCAGTCAGTGCAGTGCCTTCAGCAAAATATTAGCAATTCTAATTCAACCGTGTTTAACCCTCAAAACAAGCAGGGTTTTGTGACGAGCCGCCTCATCAGGATCTGCAGTTTGCAAGTAATTTTTACATTTTTCAGAAAAACACCCACCCTTTTTATAAAGTTGAAAATCATTTTGTTACGAGTGGATTGGTCCGGAAATTAACAGTGGTTCATTCCAGTTATTTAGTCGATTCCAAGAGACAGGATCTACGATTGCAAATAACAAACGTCCCTTTCCTCAGGTGGTGGCTCTTGGGCTCATAGATTTGATTTATTGATGCTTAACGGCCTATCAACAGCTACGGTCATTTAAGGCCAGGCCAACAGGTTCGATCCCACATTTAACCTGCTGCATTGGGAGGAAAATCACAATGGAATATTTACATCAAAATAAATATATATTCAGCCGTGAAATTAGAACCCCCCTGAAAGTATTAGGAATAATCGTATTACTCATATAAGGGGTATAACCAGATTCAACTATCACATACAAGAATGCCAAAGACGTACTCGAGAGCCAAACCAGGCCTCCATTCGCGATTTCAGTAAGGATGAACCTCGATTGTTAAATTACCCATCGCATGCTGCCAATCACCCCCGCATCATTCGTAGAACCGCAAGATCCCCTTCCTCGACCCATTTATTATGGACATGATAATTGGATACAAACACAGTTCAAATTTCAATGCACATCTTTATTCACGTGTCAGAAATTGACATCTATACAGGGTAATGCTAAGCATTCCAGCACAAAACTAGGAAAGGAAAGGAGCGGTCACGGCAAACCAGAATAACTTGGCATTTGTAACTGCTGAAACGTAGTACAAACCTGCACAGCTGTGTTGTATGATCACCATCTGTGTTGACATATTGTTGAACACTGTAGACCATGATCAGACTGCACAGCTGTGTAAGTTGTGTTTTTTAGTTGCAAATGAGCACATCCAACAAGTAACATGCTCGTTTCATTGGCTGGAAATTATTTGTTGACACTTTTTTCATACACAAGACAAGTCATGTGATTTTGTACCCAAGAAGAAATGCGAGGAAAAATATTTACAGAAAGTGCGATATTTTCTGAAAATGACATTTTGACGAAATTTTCATACCGAATGCGGAATTTGCTATGAAATTTTCGGCAACTTCTGCTGTCATTAATGGAAATTATCGTAACATTTTTCACAAGATATCACACATATTCTAGGTACAAAATCACATGGCACGTCTGGAATATTGGCAAATGCAGAATTAACTGCGGCACTTTCTTTGATTTTTTAACAATTTTCATTCACAGGCAATGTCACAAATCATTTTCGGCAAATTTGCCAATGTCACAAGGCAGATTATTTCCTGGATACACCCGAACACCAAGTTATTAACTAGTTCCATGCTCTTGCTCCGACAGAAAGCAGTAAACTTCAATAAGGATTGTCGCAAAATTCTTCCCTTTGGATTCGATTCAAAGGTTACCAATATAGTTGTACAGTGGAGCCTCTCTAAAACGGACACCCTGGGGAGCTCCCCAGGGTGTCCGGTTCAGAGAGGACCCACTGTATTTCAACGAATGAGCTCTCCAATACATGTCTGCGTCCTTTTCAATCATGAACGGACATTATCTTCAGAGATAAATGACCTGTGAAACCCATCAAAATTTGACACACAGAGGTTACCTGGATGTCTAGTTTAGAGGGGTTCTACTTATTAGAATACACACATCAAATTGTCAATACTTAAGTGACCAAGTCGGCAGGTTACGTGAATTGAACTGAAGTGAATCAATCGTCTATGCTCCAGAAGTCGGGTCATCTTCGTCGAGTAACACAATATATTAAATCAGCACATGTGCAAATGAACAACCATGTGTTCATATAAAGACTAGCACTAGTCGTTATCCGTCAAACTTCACACCACCACTATGCATAAATGTTGGCCAACATCATGTCGGTCACGTTTTGATATGGGCCAGATTTTCATGGTCTGGAGTTGTGACGACCATTTCCACAGAAATGTTCAATCATTTGCAACAATCACTAATACATTTAATGTTGAAGATGCACCATTTTTCTGCAGAAAAAACAACACAGTATTTTCTTTATTTCTACTAAAAGGTACAGATTGTTACCACTCGTTTGAACTGTCTCCTTGAGAAGGTTTAAATGAGTGGAAACAGCATATACTTTCATGAAGAAAAAAAAAAAATAGATAAGAATTGGTTGAACATTTTGATACCTGTGTCTCTGTATCCTGCATGAAATGGGTTAATTGATGAATTTGGATGATTGGCCCCGATTAAGCCGTAAAATGCAAAAAAAATCTTAATAGTCTAATAATGATTCAACACAAACAATTTACAAAGAAAAAAATCAAATCCGTCGTAGAATATTATTTAGACGTAAACCTTCGAAATAACAAAACTTCTTACCATTAACTCGAAAGAAAACTCAAGCAATTTGATTAGTTAAGCTGACTTTGGGCCAGAATCAACCAACCAATGAGCTCATGTTTGTACACAAGATTAAATTACATTTATATCAGAACTATGTTGATAAAGAATCATTGAATGTATCAGACAAGAAGCTATTGTCTTACGAGAACATCTTAAATGAGCCTCTACAGTTTGTCAAATAAATATGCATAAATGCAATTGTCGATGAAAGAAGGGTACTAACTCCCAAATGGAGTTAGCCCCTTTCTTCCATTGACCCTTCAATCGTGTTTCAGCCTGTATTTGTTGAATTGAATTAAATCCTACCTTTAGTCATGAACAGAGACGAAACAGAATGCAATAAATAACTTGCTCAAGACTGAATCATGGTGTTCACAATAGAGAACTAACGAAAAACGCACTAGCAGCATTTTCAGAGATCACAAACCGTCACTCATCCCCAGACGCGTTTCGTGCATTGAAACCCACAGATACCATTTTTGTATTTACACTGAATATATTATTAAGACCAAAAGATCTAGTCTTGCTACCAGCGTAGACCCAGATCAGAAAATGTGCATTATGATCCGGATTAACGCTCGTCGTAAATACAGAGCATTGCCTTTTCTTAGCTGGGTTCACACACGATGCTACGCCTAGTCCATAATGGTATTTATCTTCCACAATGTTATTTGTCTGTCAATAGTAACAGTAATGTCAATTCGAAGAAAGAAAAGTGAGAAAATCAACTCGTGAGAACCACGTATAGGTACACAAATCACATGCTCCTCCAGCGGACAAAACAGCCCGGGCCATCGCAGACATCGGCCTTGTGCTATTTATTTGTCCCGGTGCTCCAAGAGTTCCACATCTGGCAAAGAAAGAAAACACTAGTTTAACCCTTTGAACCCGAAATCGTGCTATAGCGGTTTATGCAAAAAGTGCAGATCCAGATGAGCCGGCTCGTAACGAGCCGTCTCGTCAGGATCTGCACTTTTTGAAAGTAATTTTTGAACAAAAAATATCCCCTTTTCATAAATGGACTAGTCTGAAAACCATTTTGCGACGGTTGGGTTGTTGCAAAATGAACATATCAAAATCCATTCCAGTTACTTAGGGGTGAAAGGGTTAAAACAAGCACATATGTATAAACGCGTCAAAAACGTTAGCACAAACTTAAAGTTTTACCTTGGGCACAGGTGCCGCGCGAGTAGACCACAGAATGAAAATATGGATGATGACTAATCAGCGCACGAAGTGTCAAGCAAATCAAACATATGCAGAGCTCCAGATAAGCTTTGTGTCTAAAGCGTAATATACCCTCATATTTCAAAAGCATTGCGTATTTTACTTCTACGAAAGGATTATTGATTTTCTTCATTACTAAATAGGAAACAAACGATAATAAAATGTAAAACAATTTAAAAATTCACTTATTTAAGCTTGATAATCAATGCGTATTCAGCTAAAATAATTGCGTAAAACATGCCAATACGCAGCTTATCTGGAGCTCTGCATATGGTTACAGAGATAGGAAGTACCCATAAAACTTTAACACAGATCATGGGACAGATATACCTATAGATGGACAGGTGCCAACTGTATGTACACTGATTTTTTTCAATCAAATACGATCCAAGAGCAACAATTCTATATTATTCATATGAAACTATTTTATTTACTTTCTAAATATTAAATCTAGGAACAATTATTAACCCTTACACCGCTATCTTATTTTTTTTGTTGTCTGCTGTTTATTTTCTATTTTCCATTTTTATCATCAAAAACATGCTTTGACAGCACTTTAGAATAATTGACAACATGCTTTTGACAGCACTTGGAATCAATGATTCTGAAGCGCTGTCAAACCATGTTTTCATTGAGAAATAAGGCAAGATATAAAAGCAACAGCAGACGACAATTGTTGTGAGTAGCGGTCTAAGGGTTAAAATTTAGTGCAGCTTAATAGTGGGATGAAATTACATTAACGATTCTTCATATATTTATGTCACGTGAATAAGAGTGGCGGGAACTCAAGAAAAGGGACATGATGGCCTTTGCAGTCTACGCCGTCTGATCAGGGTCTGCACAGTTTGCAGATATGTCCAGCAAACAACTGTGATGTTTCCAAGAACCCTATCATGTTATACCAGTGTACTAGTGTATTAGAAGATTAACAAGAAATGCGTCTGTCAAACGCGGATGCCACCTGCAGCATATTTGAGAAACTGTGACAAAGTGGTTAATCGAAAAGTGTGACAGACGGACAGATGGACGGACGGACGGTCCAAACACTATATGCCACCCGTTTCTTCGAAACCCGGTGGCATAAACACCAGTCGTAAGCCCCTACATAATACATACCATACATAAATATCTTACATGGACTGCTCCAGTTTCATTTTTGAATTATTCCATCGTTCAGCAAAAGGATTTTTTTTTTATTTTGTTTTCAAATGAAAATTGAAAATTATTGACATAACTCCAGCAGACCCTGCCCATCATGTTTTGTCTGGATGAATACATATTGGTATTATGACCAGTAGCCGATTACACCAACATTGCAAAGCATACTTTTCTAGCAAAGTATACTTTGAGGGAGTAATAATTTATTTTTCCTGAAATGCATTATTTCATATAGAACTAACGACTGCATATATTTGATGATTAAAAGTATGCAGCAGAATTATTATACTGAATTTATTACATTATCACAGCCAAATTGGCTGTGATAATGTAATAAATTCAGTAGAATAAAAAATTAATAAATTTATCCTAAAATTGAAAATTTCTCCTTCAGAGTATACTTTGCAATGTTGCTGAAATCGGCTACAGAAAATGGAGACAAAACAAACACCGCCAACACAGATCACTGCCCGGCACAGCAATGCTATGGTCGTTCGTGACTGGGGTGTACCTTTTTGCCGTCACTCACCCCCGAGTCCGGAGTACCGTCGTCCGACATGGGGGTATCAAGGTTTGAGTTCCAGACCCCCTGCATGCTGTCACCACTGTTGGCCACCCCAAAGCCCGGGCCCTGGCCGCCCAGCGGGTACCCACCCACTCCATTGAACAGCGGCATCTGGGGCAGACTCTGGTTCTGTAATGTTGTTTGTTTATTAGTGTTTACAAGCCTATAAAAAGCTCAGGTCATTTAAGGCCGAGCCAATGGGTTTGATCCCGTATTCGACCGGCTGAATTGGGGGGAAAATCCGAAAGGAATATTGAAATCGAAATAAATATATATCAAGCCCTGAAATTAAAATAACCCAACCTGGTGCCAAGTCCATACCACACCAGATACATAGTCACTTGGCCCCTTCCCCTAAAAGTAATAGGATACGACTAATCATATTTAATACTCATACAAGGGGTATAACCAGATTCAACTCTCACAAGAAAGCAAGCCGTACATGAGGGCCAAATCAGGTCACCGGGATTACGTTAAGAACGAACGCCGATCGTTAATTACCCATCGCATGCTCCCACCTGCCACCCACTCTGTATAATGTTCAGGCATGGGAGTGGATCACTATCCCCAATCCTGAAAATTTATTTGAGCAGCGGATTGCGCTGCGATTTGCTATGGGAGTCTGGGGGCATGCCCCCCCATAATTTCTTTTCAATTCTAGATGCTCTGTGCTTCATTCTGAGGTATATTTAGCATTAAATAGATCACATTTTCCCCTGAAAAAATATGCTATAATTAGTAAAAATTGGCAACATAATCCATTTCAATTTAAAATAAAATAATACTTGCAACAAGAAGTCAGTACATGTATAACAGGGATTCCGCTGGGGAAAATAAAAGAATCGCCACTTAAAAAAAAAAAAAATTAAAAAAAAAATATCATTTTTTTCCTCTCGAAAATTCTAATTTTTTATCGCCATTTCTCAACGGATTTACAAGATTCACAAAAGTGGTCCCTGGGACCTCAAATCCGGATTTCCGGATTAATCCGGAAATTTCCCATGCCTGAATGTGGTACTGTGGTGCCTTGTGTAAGTCATCATCAATGCATTTTATGATGAGGATAGATACCGTATAACACAAAAAATTTCTACCTAAAATAAAATTACATGTATGCCTAATAAACAAGCATGCGTTTCCAACTGATTAGATAAATTTACTATTATTCTCTCCAGCAGTTATTCATGTCGTTTACACGACACTGTCAGTGATGATGAAACCGGCTTCTGGTTCCCAATCACACTACATTGGCACACTACACTACATAGTGAATAGCTGATATCTGGGTACCAGTCAGCAGATGCTTGACTTTACCACTGTGTATCAATAAGCATTTAATGATATTGATCATATGGTCACTTATTTAATGATATTTATCATATGGTCACTTATTTAATGATATTTATCATATGGTCACTTAACAGGTGCTTGTCTTTACCTTATTGAATCAATATGCGCTTAATGATCAGCAGAAACGAAAGTAACTTCTTGTAGCCAAGGTGAAAAAACTCTGTTCTAATAAATTAATTAACAACTTTCATCGATTTATTCATGGGAATTGCAAATTTAAGGACCTTTTATGGACCTTCCAGGAATTTTGGCCATTTTTAAGGACTTTTATGTACTTAATTTTTACTTTTAAGGACCCGTACGAACCCTGTGTGCATTTTGTGTTTAAATATGGAGATGGGTGAGAACTTCTTGGCGAGTTCGCCCGTGTCTATATGGAGATGGCGTTTAAATTTAGCAGGAGACAGGTCCACCATTTACCTGGATGTTGGGAGAGAACTGCTCGGCGAGTTCGCCCGTATCTATATGAAGTGGGCGGCCGTCGCCGCTAGAGGCCATGTTGGTGGCCATGTTTCCCCCCGCCACCACGGACGTTGTGATCACCGACGATGGCATGTTGGCAGCCGTCATCGCTGGCAGCGGCGTCATCTTGGGATTCCAGCCCATGTTCAACTCTACAAAAGGGGAACAGTTGTACAATAATAACAGAGCTCCAGTTAAGGTGCGTAATTTGACCAATTTGGGGTGAAATTTTTTTATTTGTTCATCAAGAATGGCAAGTTGGGAGTCCTTTAGAATCGTCTCATTGAGACGATTCTAAAGCACTCACAACTTGCCATTTTTGATGGAGAAATAAAAAATTTACCTCCAAGTTACGCACCTTAACTGGAGCTCTGAATAATTACAAATTTAAAACATTTACACCATTCTGAGTATTGTTATTGGCCACAGGTATGACATAGAATTAGCTGTTTTCTGCGAAAATGAAATGGCCGCCACCATGTCATCTACTATACTGATCTACAGTATTTGAACATTTAAGCCATCAACAATTTGATGATAAAAATCCATTTAAGACGCGTCTGAAGAAATGGTCTTCCTTTTATAATGGAACTTATTTCAAGCTTTCAAAATTGTCAAAAAATATGAAAGAAAACTGTGTGCTGTCGATTACTAGGTGGTTTGACTAAGCGTCATACTTTTGTGTCATTTTTTTGGGTAATAAAATCAATATTTGACCAAATTTCATGAAATAACAAGAAATGCGTCTGTCGAACGCGGATGCCACCTGCAGCATATTTGAGAAACTGTGACAAAGTGGTTAACCGAAAAGTGTGACGGACGGACGGACGGACGGACGGTCCAAACACTATATGCCACCCGTTTCTTCGAAACCCGGTGGCATAAAAACAACTATCAATCTTAATTTTTATACAATTTAATATAATGAGAAAAATGTTGTTGCCTTGAATATATGGGTGAAAAATTTTGGCGAGTTCGGTGAAACAGACAGTACATCTTTGTAGAAGGACAAGTTAAAACTTACGAGAGGAGAGGTTCCAGAGGGCGTCGCCCATATCGGACATATCGTCAGGGCCCGAGAGATGCCCCGGGGCTTTCTTGCTGGCCCTCTCGCCGCCTATAGGGCGGGGTGGGCGGCGGTCCTCCTGGGGCGGAGGCCGCATCATCTCAGGCATGGGCGGCGTCGACGGTGGCATTGGCGAGTTGGACCTCGGCAGCCCGATAGGTGTTGGGGATGGGCCGTCTGTCACGGACAATAGACGTTTGTCATTGTTGGTGAAATTTGATGTAAATATGCTATATATACATGTACTAGTCTTAACTAGAAATGAGACACGTCATGTGATATTGTACCTTCGGATATCTGCGTAATTTCATAAACTACATTACAAAATGTACAATATTTTCCGAAAATGGCGTCGACAGTTGATACATGCTCTGAAATTTTTGTCAACTTTTGACTTTATGAAAAATATTGTAAATTTTGTACTTATCTAATGAAAAAATTACGGAGTGTCTCAAATGTGGCCTTTCAGCACACGAATGTCTCAGCTGGCAGCCAAAGAAAACGAGGCACATTTGAAAACACAGAGGGCCAGAGAAGTGTGGATTTGTCACAGCATGAAAGCAGGCCATCACTGCGTGTGTGAAATATCAAGCAGATCCATGCTAGGAAACAAATTATAAGACATTTACATGTCTCGAAGTATGTATCCTTGACCCTGGGCTTAGCAGGGGCGGGACTATCGTGGATTTGTCTCTGGTCAGTAGAGGACCATTCGAGCAATGCGTGTGTGAGAAATCAAGCATATCCGTGCAAGGAAACAGAAGTTATAAGAGATGTACCGGAGTGTTAAGGTTTTGAATGCACCAGGTATGTGACCTTGACCCTGGGCTTAGCGGGACGATCGTGGATTTGTCACAGTGCGGTAGAGGACCATTAGAGCAATGTGTGTGTGAAGTATCGAGCAGATACATTGTATGTGCAAGGAAACAGAAATTATAAGAAATTTACGTACAGTCTTGATAAATCAACAATAACTATTAAACAGAAATGCCCTGTTAGTTTAACAGACTGTTAAATCCTTAGCATTGCTAAGGATTTAACAGTCTGTTAACCTAACAATGGGTGTTTCTGTTTAATAGTTTACTTGAAAATTGTACTCAAAATAAACAGTTTAATTGTCAAACAGCAAAAAATTTGACCAAAGTTTGATTTTTTTTATATATAATTACACATAAACTACCATGATCACAATGGGGATGAAATTCAACAATGAATTGACATTTTGATTTATTTTTTTTTAAATAATTTTATTCATTCTTCATTCTCATAAAAAAACCAAACATGGTTTGACAGCATTTGAGAATCATTTCCATTGGAAATAATTCTCTCAAGTCCCGTCAAATCATGTTTTTGATGGGTGTAACAGTCACCACTATGAAGAAAAAAAGAGTGAAAGTGAATGGGTTTAACGTCCCACCAACAGCTAGGGTCAAACAGAAATGCGATCATCCGACAGACCAGCGGGATGCACGCCTAAGGCGAGGTTTGAACCCACAACCTCCGGATTGGAAGTCAGGTGTTCTAAGCCCTAGGCCACAATACATCCCTGTCACCACTATGAACATACCTTTGGGCATGCCGGGGGCGGACGGAGCACTGCTGGGCCTGCCGGCCTGACTGGGCAGCGGGGAGAAGGGGCGAGGCGGGTTGGATGGCGGGAAGCCCGGCATGGGACCACCTGGACCCGCCCCGGGACTGCCAGGCGTCTGGTTCTGCAAAGCGATCTGGTGCATCAGGTTGGCCATGTTCTGGTAGAACTCGTGCTGTGCCACTTGTCCGGGCGGCGGTAATCCGTCTTGGGGCGTGGCCGCGGTCGGGGGCGGGGTTTGCGAGGCATTGGGCGGGCCACCGGGGGGTTGGGAGGGCGGAGGCGCTGGACCTGGGCCCAGGTTGCTGAAGGCGGAGATGAGCTGCTGGGCGAAGGCCTGCTGGTACATCGCCTGTAGTGGGTTGCCCAGTGGACCCCCGGGTACTCCCGGCTGGGCAGACCGCGACATGAACTGGGGCGCGTTCGGGTTCAGGGAGCTCGATATCTTTGGTAGGGTCATGGGCTGGTCGGGCGTCGTGTACTCCTCCTTCTGGCCGGCGGTGAGTTGGCCCTCGAAGCTGGAGTGGGGCGATAGGCCGGAGCCAGACGAGAGGGTGGAGCGGGGGGACATGTTGGGGCTCTGGCCGGGCGGCATGGGAGCGTACTGCTGGGGCGGCGGCATCTGTAGGCCCTGTAACATCGTACAGTGATACACGGGTTAACTCATTCACCACTAAGTAACAGGACTGAATTTTATGTTAATTTTGCAACCAATTCAACCGTCACAAAATGACTAGTCCATTTAGGAAAAAAGGGGGTGTTTTTGTTCTTAAAAATATGAAATTACTTGCAAAAAGTGCAGATCCTGATGAGCCGGCTCATCTAGATTTACACTTTTTGCCAATACCACTATACAGTCCTGTGGTGTTGAAAGGGTTAACAAGGACATTGATCGCAAGGTCTAAACAACTTGTTTCATTCAATTACAAAATGAAATATAATCAATTGGAGACGTTTCGTACATTTTTTATATGCTTGATTATATGCCAGTTTGATTGTATGGTGTTTTATGTCCGTTCAATATTAATCTCACACAAAGAAAGGCTTAAGAGACTGACATGTATCTTATGTCTACTCTACCCAATGGTGAAATGGGATTTAACGTCCATTCAACAGCAGTCACACAAACAGAGGCTTAATTGATAACGTCGACGACAGATTTCAATATCAAGCCGAAGGCGAAACAGTACCTGTAATCCCTGCAGGATCGGCATGTTCATATCCATCATCTGTAGTGGCAATGGGAAGCCACCCCCTTTGAATCCTGGGTTTGAGTCTTGTGGAGCCATCATTCGGGGGCCGGGAAGTTTAAAACCCGGAGCTTTAGCTTGTAGTATTGGGTCCGGTCCGCCAGGCGACGTGGGAATCGGTGACATTCGTGGACTTCCTGTGAATGTCGGAACTACACCCGCGGCCGCGACGCTTGCAAAATTCATTCGCTCGTTCATTCCGTTACCGTCGTCTTTCTTGCCCAGCAATTGCTGTGTCTGACTGAAAAGATTATCAAAGGGCGAGAACTCGCCAGACGACGACATATTCAGACTAGCTGTGGTGACCGTCTGCGTAGTAGCACTCATTGGATTCTGGTTCTGGATTATCGGTAGGGGTTGGGGATCGTTCCTCTGGGATGTGGCAGCGGTGGGCCGTTGCAGTAACTTCACGGTGCCCGGTACTAGCGCCCGCGGGTTATTCCTGTTTGGCTGTGGGAATCTCGCATCCGGGCGAAACGACGGTGGCGATGAAGGCGCCCGGATGTTATTCGGCGTACAATTAGTTACAATTGGCGGGGCAATGGGACTACCGAACCCACCACGCTTTTCGCTACTAAACAACTGCCGCGTGACGGACTTCTCTGGCGTGCCATTGGGCCCGGTTCCCGGCGACATGAACTGCATCTGCCCAGGAGGCTGCTTGCCGCCGTTTCCCCTCCTGGGCGACGTGGAGCCAGGCACCGGGGGCACACCCCACACCGGGCTGGGAACCGGCTGTCCGAGACTGGTCGGCCGCGCCAGATTCCCCGTAGACTGCTGTTGTTGTTGTTGAAGCCTCGGTGCCAGGGATTTACTACTGGATTTCTGCTGGGAGTTGCTGCCACTCGCCCCACTGCCACCCTGGCTGTTGTTGACAGGCGTCGGGGCAATCGTGTCATTGGGCGGGATGAAGTACAGGCTCTTGTTCTCCACAGGCTTGTTCTTGTTTTTGGGCAGGATCTCCTGGAGCTCCTTGTCCGGGTCCTGTACGAGCGCAGTGATCAGGGCGTGGGCCTGACGGGTCGCCTCTGCAGACCCCCTGAAACCAGTCAATTGTACTTACGAGACACGCCATGTAATTTTGTACATTCGGATATCTGCGTAATTTCATTAAATACGCTTACAATACAAAAGTTATATAAAAATATTCAAACATTGATTAACCCATTTCACCCCTAAACATCTACTGTACAACACAGTCTTTGATTTATGTCTCAAAATGAATTTCTCACTACAAAGCCAATGGTAGCTCTATAGACATCAGAGAAACCCTATCAAAACTGGAGCAAATTTCAATGTAATTCTATAATGATGACAGGCATATACACCGATTACAGTAGATCCTCTCTAAACCAGGGGGCCGTTTCACTAAACTTTGTACGACTAAAGTGTTCGCAAGTGCAAAATTAGGATCGTCTGGAAATTTCAATTGACGTATTTACATTTATTGAGCATAGGCTGCATATACAATAAATGTAAATCAATTAAATTTCCAGACATTTTAGTTGTACAAAGTTTAGTGAAGCGGCCCGCAGACACCCCCGTGCCTGCCCTCCCACGATGTGCGGTTAGGCAGGATCCCAGGGTACATACTTGATGGTAATGACGCGTTCACCAGATCCCTTGTTCTTCTCCACGTCAATGTTGGCGCCAGAGACCTCGCGGATCGCATTGATATTGCAGCCACCCCGGCCAATCACACGACTGATGGCGGACGCCGGTACCTGCACCTTCTTTGATCTGAAACACCAAGAGGGTAGATGGATTGATTGATTATTGCTGTTTAATGGCCTATCAACAGCTAAGGTTGTTTGAGACACGCCATGGGATTTTGTACCTTCGGACATTTGCGTAATTTCATGAAATACGTTTATAAAATTTACAATATTTTCTATAAATGGCGTTAAAAGTTGACACAATTTTCAGAGTACATGCGGAATATTCCGCTCTGAAAATTTTGCCAACTATTTTACTTAATTCATGAAAAATATTGTAAATTTTGTCTCATTTAAAGCCGATAGGGTAGATGGAAGTGAGATATCACATAATCAAGTAACTAGCAACACGTTTACCAAATTTACACTGACCAATAACAAAGTAACTGCATCAGGAATTGCCAATATAATTTATCAGATAACCTGCCCTGTATTGACCGAATATGTACCGACTGATAACATACTGATGTATCAGGCATTGACCTGATACAAACATCCGGCATGTTGTGTTACCTAATGACGTCATCTGTGGATCATTTTCGAGCACAAAACGTTACCTGATAAATAGAATACCTAGTGTATTTTGATATCAAGTTTATCAGGCTCAGCTCGGAAACGGTAGTAATTCCTACACGTTTCTTAGCCTTGCCTGATAAACTTGATATCAAAAGACACTAGCCAGGTATTCTCCACAGGTTGAAGTAACGGACCGAGGTCTATAAATACATTAAATATGCCTCAAAGCATCAATAAATGAAGAAATTTTTTTTTATTTTTTTTTACCCCCTCCATCTAATCATTATAGGAAGGTGTCTTACTTTTTAATAGGCCGAACCCGCATGGGCTCGAGACAACAGACTTTCACGAAACGTCAACCGAGTTATATCATTGTCGCCTATTGCAGAAGTTGGGACAATGTTAGTATTCTGCAACGATATATTCCCCGATGCGCTATGTCAACGCGTTTTCGAGCTATCGATTGTTTTGCTGTAAAAAATTATCATCATTGCTAGGTCGGGAAAGAACGGACACATTTTGCTCATGCGTGTTGATGAGATCATGAAGCAAAAATGCGCATCTTCCATCTCTGGGGGAGAGGTTGCGAAAAAGCAAGATTGGATAAAATAGAATCTCACAATCGTCTCGCAATCGTCTCGCAATCTCGTGATCATACTTCACATTTTCGCGATCAATATATGCTCGATATCGCGAGAACGCGAGATTGTAAAATGTTTGACCCCGGGTCACCATTTTAACAATTTTTACATCGACCCCAGAGATGGAAGATCGCGCATTTTTGCTTCATGATCTCATCAACACGCATGAGCAAAACTAACCCGAATTTTCTGTCTGTAACACGGGGAAAGTCGCCCTGCGTTACCTGCGTTACCTGCATTTTATAATTCGGATTACAGCAAATATATTTCCAAAAGCGGAAGGCAAGATGGCCGCCGTCTAAAAATAGCTTTTTTTTTTTAATAAAAATTCTTAATTCTTCTCATGAACCGCCAGCCGGATTTCGGCGAAACTTGGTAGGAATGATCGATGTACAATGCTCTTTCAAAGTTGTTAAAATGGTGACCCAGGGGTAAAAAATGGGCGTAGCTGGCGGTTCATGAGAACGAAGATTAGCGACGACCTCCGTTTTAACAAATCTGAAAAGGCTTCACCCATGGACCATAACTGTGAAGTTTGGCCACCTTGGGCCACGCGGTGCGTGTGAAGAAGAATTTTGAAATCTCTAATAAAAGAACGACCGTTTGACCTTTTGGCGGCCTTCCTGGATGACATGACCATCCAATTTCGATAAAAAATGTATCAGAGCGATCGCCTCTTTGTTACCTTCGATTTGATACAGACATGACCATATTCGGTCAAAAATAAAATTTTACCCCAATTTTACCCCACGGGCCACGCCCATTTTTGACCCCGGAGTCACCATTTTAACAACTTTGAAAGAGCATTGTACATCGATCATTCTTACCAAGTTTCGTCGAAATCCGGCTAGCGGTTCATGAGAAGAAGATTTTTTAAGAATTTATGCTATTTTTAGACGGCGGCCATCTTGGATTAGCGATAACTTCCGTTTTAACAAATCTGAAAAGGCTTCACCCATGGACCATCACTTTGAAGTTTGGCCACCATGGGCCACTCGGTTCATGTGAAGAAGAATTTTTAAATCTCTAATAAAAGAACGACCTTTTGACCTTTCGGCGGCCATCTTGGATGACATAGCCATCCGATTTCGACAAAAAAATGCACCAGAGTGATCACCTCGTTGATACCTTCGATTCGATATATAACATGACCATATTCGGTCAAAAATAAAATTTGACCCCACGGACAATTCTCATATGCTGCCAAAACATGTTTATTAGAAAAAAATATATTTTGACAAAACTTGAAATCGGAGTAGAGAGTCATACCTTTAACTTGATACTTTTACCATCAACATAGGTATTATAAAATATGAATTATCACCATTTATAAAAGTTCCGTTTTTTTACCACATAGTAAGTGCACGAGTTCCGGTGAATAAACCTGTCCCACGATGTTTATACAAAATGGCTTCCGAGAAACGATAGAAATGTCTGTGCGATTAAATTGTCTGTCGTGACGCACAGAACGGGTAGGTTTGATCAAATGTTCGATTGGAAACAATGTTTTCTCTATGTAAAATGTTTCTTTACGGGCTGGGACGACGTAAAAGTGTATTTTGAACCCTATGTTTACTCCTTTATATAGCAGTATCGGCCTCGGAAATGTGTCCGTTCTTTCCCGACCTAGCAATGATGATATTTTTTTTACAACAAAACAATCGATAGCTCGAAAACGCGTTGACATAGCGCATCGGGGAATATATCGTTGCGGAATACTAACATTGTCCCAACTTCTGCAATAGGCGACAATGATACAACTCGGTTGACGTTTCGTGAAAGTCCGTTGTCTCGAGCCCGTGCGGGTTCGGCCTATTAAAAAGTAAGACACCTTCCTATAATGATTAGATGGAGGGGTAAAAACAAATATATTTTTTCTTGATTTATTGATGCTTTGAGGCATATTTAATGTATTTATAGACCTGGGTCCGTTACTTCAACCTGTGGTATTCTCTGGGTCGCTCTCAATTGAAAACTACTTTCGCTCAAATTTTATTGGTGGAATGTCACATATTACTATGGATGCAATGTAAAGTAGTCTGGTATTCTCAATTTACAAAACTTGAAATTTTTACTGTAAAAGGAATATCAGGGATTCCGCTGGCGATCGCCACTTTCGCAATTATATTTTTCCCCCGAAAATTGTAATTTTTTATCGCCAATTGTTTTATTTTTTTTGAAGTGGCGATTTTTTTATTTTCCCCAGCGGAATCCCTGGAATATGTCTGCAATTTTTGATGCAAAATGTTTCTGAATAAGACGCATCAGAATAAGGAATACAGAAAAGAACTCGATGATTAAATGGGGCTCATTGAACAGTGCAACACCTGTAGCCTATTTATTGTATACATTGCAAAGTATACTTTACTAGCAAAGTATACTTTGAGGGAGAAATCATTTATTTTTCCTGAAATGCATTATTTCATATAGAAATAACAAATGCATATATTTCATGATTAAAAGTATGCAGAATTATTATACTGAATTATACAAATTGGCTGTGATAATGTAATAAATTCAGTATAATAAAAAATAATAAATTTATCATAAAATTGAAAATTTCTCCCTCAAAGTATACTTTGCTACTAAAGTATACTTTACAATGTTGATGAAATAGGCTACTGATCAGCTAGCATGCTCATGCAATCCGATATGGATCTGCATAATTTCATTAGGTATCACAATTCAATAGCAAATTGGTGGCCTTGATTAGGGGCAACACTTGCTGCAAACCCTATTTTTTTTTAACCCTCACTACGCTACGCTGTAGATGGAAATTTTTGTCTGCTGTTTTTAATTTTTGCCGTAATTAAAAAAACAAACTGTTTTGACAGCACATGAGAATTCTCATGCCCTGTCAAAACAGGTTTTTGTCTAGAAATATAGAAAATAAAATATTTTCAGACGACCAAATTTAAATTATTGAGGCTTAAGGGAACATAAGGAAACTTACTTGCGAATGACTTCTTTCCAGCCGTCTTCTTTTTTCTGGCCACGTTTGGGACTATTGACGAGGACCGTGGCCGTCTTTACGGCCAGGGTGTTGGGATTCTCTCCGTGGCTACCAGACTTGTCACTGTAATTTGATTGATTTATTGGTGTTAAACTGCCTATCAACAACTAAGGTCATTTAAAGCCAGGCCAACGGGTTCAATCCCGCATGCAACCTGCTGCATTGGGGAGAAAATCCCAAAAATCAGAATGGAATATTTACATCAAAATAAATATAAATTCAGCCCTGAAATTAGAATAACAGAGTTGCCAACCCCATGTCGGTCAAATGACGAACACAAATCAGTACTCACTTCAATCTTCAATCTTAGTCATTTTTTAGAGCCTTGTCTCGGCCACCATAACCAACCGAAAAATCACAATTACACTGCATGCAAGACGCAAAGTCATCACCGCACTTTGACAGGACCAACTGGGGCCATGTCTAGCTGTAATCAGTGATAAATATCTTGTGTTCTCCTAACTTTTTTTGATAAAAAAGACCCAGATTAGTCGGCTGCGCGCTTTGGAGCAGACATTTTAAGAATTTACGCAATGAAGAAATCAATATCACTGAGCGCTTGAAATTACTATTCCTACACAACAAGAATCAAAATGGTAAGCGCCTAGGCGAGTATGATTACGGGTAAATAAAAAAAATAGGACTCATTTGAAAACAAAATTATTATTTCCCGATATTTCCTGATTTTCTTTAAAAAATCATACTTTTTAATTGTTGTCCGTACTTCCCGTATTTCTAACATATTTTCCGGAACAAATACGGAATAATCAGAACAGTTGGCAGCTCTGGAATAACCCGACCTGGTGCCAGGTCCATACCACACCAAAGTTGTTTTTCTTCATTCTCGTTCAATAGCAAAGTCTTTACTACACCAGCTGCCCGTGTCACTGAACTTCATACGATAAAAGATTTCAATGAATTTGCTTCTCGCATTAACGTGTTTCTCTAATGCTACCATTTGTACCTACGGGTTCATGTCATTAAATGCAGCACATCCACGAAAGATTTTCCAAAATCGGCTGACGGAACAAATATTATTGTAGGTTTCAATTTTGCACTTACAAACTTCTTAGTCGTTCGACGTTTAGTGGTTCGTAAGTGTTTTTATCGTACGTAAAAAAAAGTTTAGTGAAACGGGCCTCTGGCTTCCCAAGTGTGAATTCCAGTAACATAGAAATCCTTAAGGACAGATTCATTGTTAAGATATGCATCGCCTCCCAAATTTAGAAGTACGGATGAACGTAATGGTGAAAACTGTATATCATCAAATAGGTGTGCACACCATACTTACTAATTGCCACCTTTCTTGTCAGGATTTTTCCGTAACTTGTCCATGTCCCGTTCAGAGATGGTTGGCAGATTCCCGAAGTCATCTAGGTCACCTATAGCTGTGAAATGTTGATAGTCAGTGTCGTCTAGGAATGGCCGATGGATATACATGTACATGCATTTCGGTTATTTGCGCCTCTTGTTGAAAGTGAATGTATTTTAACGTCCCAGCAACAGCTAGCTAGGGTCATATAGAGACGGGACCACAGTTTAGTCTCGTCCGACAGACCAGCGGGATGGAAATACTATGGAAGTATTTTTTGATGCCCTAGGCGAGGGTTGAAACCACAACCTCCGATTGGAAGTCAGCTGTTCTAACTCCTAAGCCACAACCCATTTGCTATAAATTTGACTGAATATTTGCGACTAGAAGTTTGCACTCGGATATTGTACTGTTCAGTAATTGGTTATAGTACGGTAGGGTCACCTTTCCATCTCTACTAAACAGAACAGCTGATGAAATGTAAATGTGCAGAATGCTAAGGATCTACACTGGTCACACATTGGTTTGGACAAGTGTAGCTAATTGATCAGTTATGAAGAGTCGCATGTAAATGTTTTTTTTATTTATTGAATGGAGTCCGATACAGACGGGAATACAACTGTGGGTACAAGGGGGTGGGAGGAGATAACAAATGCAAATTAACCCTTTCACCACTAAGTAACTGGAATGGATTCTTATATGTTAATTTCAGGACTAATCTAATCGTCACAATATGATTTTCAGACTGTGAAAAGTGTTCTATAAGAACTGGCCCAGATCACCAATTCAAAATCCTGCACTACCCACGACTGAAACAGCGGAACTCACCTGACGTCGACATCAGCGGGAAATCTTGTTCTCCTTTCTTCTTCTTGTTCATCCTGCCTCGCTGGCCCACCTGACGACTAGACGACACGGCCGTGTTCACGCTCATTGTTGTTGTTGTTGCCGTGGTGATGACGGCGTCCGCCACCCGCTCCTTCTGCCGGCGATTCCTCTTGTTGTTCCGCGACTCCGTCTTGGAGAGGTTCGTATCACTGCTATCATTCCGGTTATTCATCGGGTCTCGGTTCTCGTCCTGTCCGTTTTTGCACGTGATTCCCGACATCATTTGATTCTCATTCTTGCTGTTCCGCTTCTCCGATTTGTTGTTCATGTTGTTGTAGCCCTTGGCCTTCGTGTAGATTGGCTCAGACACTGGCAGGGCAATCCCTGGAAATACATTATTCATTTCTTTTCAATATGTGTATGTTAACATTGTTGTTTGTTTGTTGGTGTTTAACGGCCTACTAACAGCTACGGTCATTTAAGGCTGGGCCAACGGGTTTGATCCCGTATTCAACCTGCAGCATTGGGGGGAAAAATATATATATTTAGCCCTGAAATTAGAATAACCTCACCTGGTGCCAGGTCCATGCCACAGGTGGAAGACTCGGACCTAGGACTCAATAAATTTGCTCATTTGAAAAACGTTACCCCACCCACCATTTCCTTACATAATACAGTATAGCCTTTCAACGTTGGCAACAGCTTGGAATAATGCCCTAGACAGGCCGAGTTTCGGGCTCGCTCAAACACCACACGTTTCAAATTTTCCACTGACTTACGCCTCTAGCAAATAATAAATACCTTAGGTCCCCAAATATATTCACTTTAAACATCTGTGTTTAGTATATTGTTAGTTACACACGTTTTAGCTACCAACGTTACAGAGAAATTTATGCTTCCACAGCCCACAAAAATGTGTGACATTCTTTCGTACACACAATTATCGCCTTGGCTGTGGTAGCTAATTTTCCCATAAGTAATGAAATGCTTAAATCAGATGATCGACGTAAGTCAGCAGAAAAATCGAAATGTGTGGTGTTTGAGCGAGTCCGAAATTACGACATTTTCCCAAGCTCTTTCCTACCTTGAAAACGCTATAGTGTCTATTGTACGGAAATTGGCGGGTGGGGTAAAACACCATTCAACCAATCTGTAGTCTACATATTGATTGCATGGTGTTTTACGTTCATCCAAGAACTGTGTTCCATAGCATACATACGACCAATTAAACTTCCCGATATCAAACACAATACAGAAGAACCCCTCTAAACCGGACAACTTGGCGACCCCATTGTGTCTATTTTAGATGGGTTTCACTGTCATTTGTTTCATCGTAGTGTCTTTTCATGATTCAAAATGACAAAAACTGTTCATGGAGTGCTTAATTACAGTGGACACCCTGGGAGGCCCCCAGGTGTCCGGTTTACAGAGGTTCCACTGTACTATATGCAGGAAGACTGTAACGACCGGCTCCTTACCTAGAGTGGAGGTGGTGGTGGCGGAGGGCGGCTCCAACACGAGGGGTTTCTCCTCCTCCTTGCCCTTCTCCTCCGGCTCCTGGGGCTGCGAGTCCTCAGACTCGGGCTCGGGCGACGAGTTCTTGCTACTGCTGAAACACAATCATAGTTTGTCGACTTAAAATAAGGACCAAGGTCAGATGGTGCTCGCAAACATAGTAGGAAAAAATGGTTATGAAGAAGACAAACCTCGCTTCATTATCATCTTCAGATTCAAGGACCTCGTGAACTTGCCATGAATTGGATTGTGGTTTTACATCCAATTAACAGCAAGGTCATATACAGACAGAAAATGTATCTGTGTGGTTTGGGGTGGGGAGACCATACGTTCAGCACTGAAATTACAGTACAAAGACAGTGGCCTGATCTAGAGCCAGGCTCCTTACTACACCGGCTCACCTGGCCCCGAATCCTAGTAAGTAAGATTCACTGTTAGATACATAAGAATGACTTCATCTTAACCCTTTCAACACTACAGGCCTGTATAGTGGTATTGGCAAAAAGTATAGATCCAGATGAGCCGGCTCGTGATGAGCCGTCTCATCAGGATCTGCACTTTTTACAAGTAATTTACATATTTTTTAGAACGAAAACGCCCACGGTTCATAAATGGACGTCTGAAAATCTTTTTGTGACGATGGGATTGGTTGCAAAATTGACATCAAAATCCATTCCAGTTACTTAGGGGGGGGGGGGGTGGTGAAAGGGTTAAATTGCATACCATTGACAGTCTCCCGCTCTATTATTAGAAGATATCTGATAATGCAACCAAACATTCTGATTCAAATACAGGACCTAGGCAAGGTTTGAACCCACAACCTCCAGATTGGAAATCAGGAGTTCTAACCCGTAGGCCACAACCCATCTCTCAAATAAAAGACCGTTTAAGTTGTAGACAAAACTCCCACTCACCTGTTCTCCTTTTCCTTTGTCACTTGCTTCTCCTTCTTCTTCTTCTTCTTTCGTTCGCGTTTCTTGGCGGCGGCAGCCTTCTTGCTCTCCTCGTACTGTCTCTCCTTGTCAAGCTCCTCGAGCAGGTTCGTGGCGTTCTTGTTGGCCTCGGCCGCCTGCCGGTCCTTTGCACTCACGATGATCTCCATACACTGCTGGCACTTCTTCTGCAGCTCCTAGTGTAAAGCACCAGAGGGCCGTTTCACTAAACTTTCGACTAAATTGTTTGTAAGTGCAAAATTATGGTCTGTAAATTTCGCTTTAACAATGTTTTCTTGTGTAAACAATTATTGGATTTACATTTATTGAGCATCGGCTGCATATGCAGCTTACATGTATGCTCAATAAATGTAAATCCATCAATTTAAATTTCCAAAACGATCCAAAGGCTAAATTTGCACTTACAAACATTTTAGTTGTACAAAGTGAAATGAGCCCCCGTCTTGTAAATACAATGGAACCTCTCTAGCGTAGGACTGTGTTGATGCTAGTCGTCATGCCGTACATAGAACATAGGTTCATAAACTTTTTACCTATTAAAAACTGTGGTTAACTCAAATTTCTCCCTCACCCGAGTTAACTTTTTTATACAGTTTTTAATAGATAAAAAGTTTATGAACCTATGTTCTATGTTCAACGCTGAATAGTTGTACCTTGTACTAGTTATTATGTATACAAATGACATTTTGATTGATTATGAAGTACACATGAACAACCTACACCAATTACAAATGACCTCAAGTCCATTTTCTCAGCCTGTGGACAAGCCATTACCAGGCCACCCGGACAATATAGGACACGCCATGGGAAAGTTGTACCTTGGTAATTTCATTAAATACGTACATTCCGCATGTACTCCGAAAATTGTGTCAACTTTTGACGCCATTTACGGAAAATATTGTAAATTTTGTAACGTATTTAATGAAATTACGCAGATGTCCGAAAGTCTCGTATGTGACAATGACGACATACGCACCTTGTCAGTGATGGTGGCGATGTAGCGAGACAGCTCGGGATCGGATGGGAACTGGTTGACATGTTTCACCTTCCATTTCACCACTTTCACATGGCCCTTCCGGAACGCGGCCATCAGACACGAGACCTTGCGGTTGTCCTGGCTGTCAATGTCGGCGCCCGCGGTCACCATGAGCTGCACGACGTCCAGGTGGCCCCCGTGACACGCGAGCCACAGCGGTGAGTTGCCCTTCTTGTTCTTCACGTCCACCGCAGCATGTCTGTATATGGATGGATTGGTTGGCTGTTTACTTATACTATGACAAAAATACTAGGGGATTACGTCCGTTTAAACAGCAAACTATATTCAACACACTTGTAATATGTGGCTGTGATTTGACCGAGTTCTGTGTTCAAAATACTCGCAATATGTGGCTGTGATTTGAATGATTGCGGGCTTATGTTGGTTCAAAATACTCGCAATATGTGGCTGTGATCTGAATGATAAGCTGCGTATTTGTGTAAATACCCAATTAAAATTGTCAAAAACCCAATTGAAATCAGAAGTAACGAGTATCAAAAAGCAATGAGAACAATTGTGGTACCTTTATCATGCTGCAGAAAACAATAAACAGACCACCAATATAGCATATTTTTCCATGAAAACTCATCTTGGTATTTCATTTGAATTGTCTCCGTCTCCAAGGAGACAATTCTAATAAAATGCCAAGATATGTTTTCATTTCGAAACAAACTATTCAATAATTGCTGTCTGTTGATGTGTAAACAGCAGTGTGATTTAATTTTACCCAATTAAAATTTTGAAAAACCCAATTGCTTCAGAAATGATCGAGTAACAATACTCAATTACTAATTCCTTATCTGTAGCCGATTTCACCAACATTGCAAAGTATACTTTTCTAGCAAAGTATACTTTGAGGGAGTAATCATTTATTTTTCCCGAAATGCATTATTTCATATAGAACTAACGACTACATATATTTGATGATTAAAAGTTTGCAGAATTATTATACTGAATTTATTACATTATCACAGCCAAAATGCATTCAGTATAATAAAAATTAATAACTTTATCCTAAAATTGAAAATTTCTCCCTCAAAGTATATTTTTCTAGAAAAGTATACTTGGCAATGTTGGTGAAATAGGCTTGGAGCCCTGTGATAGGATTGCGGTTTTACGTTTTCCTTCTTGTTCTTGATGTATGGTTACTCATGAGGAAAGAGGGTATCGGCAGATAGAACATTGTACATTTTCTATTTCCAACAAGCCCTATCATCTAATAAAAACAAAAAAATGTTGGTACGAACCTGGACAGGAGAAGCTCGACAAATCTATAGTGTCCCTTGTCTGCGGCGATGGTGAGTGCGGTGTCGCGGGACGAGGGGACAGGCGGGGCATTCACGTCTGCCCCCTTATCCAGCAGGACCCGCCCCACCTCCACGTAGCCTCCGGACGCCGCCTCCATCAGGGGAGTCAACCCCGTCTTGGCGCGGTGCTCGATGTTAGCACGGCGATCCACCAGCAGGCTCACCACCTCGTGACGACCTTGGAAGCAGGCCAGGGTCAGTGCCGTATTACGGTTTGTCTCAATCTGAATAATGGAACGCAATAGGGCTACATTCTGACACACATGCGCATGTATGTGTATGTGCAAGTATAGATCTGACATACGAGACCACTTCATTAAGTCACCATCTAAGGGCTAGGTGTCATGTGGACACAAATATAAGTGATAGTAGTGTGTGCACTAGCAAACAAATTTTGGGCGGGTTTATCAAGCTGTACCCTGATAACAGCCAGCAGTAGTAACATGTGTGCCGGGTAAGCTGGGGAACTATACCTGAGCGTTGATGTCACTGCCCATGTCCAGTAGGAGTTTCACAGCGGCCGTGTGTCCATTCATGGCGGCCAACATCAGTGGGGAAATGCCCAGCTTACTGCCAGTTCTACAAGTGGAAACATCACAATTAATTCACCAACTACCTAGATAATCATTTGGGCTGTTTTAACGGCTGAGATTGCACACTTCCAATAGTACAGGCGGATCTGGAGTTATGCTGGTCACATATGTCGTACAGATGCTTTTATCAGTTGTGGGTCTATTTGTAAGTATTTTTAAACGTAAATATATGTGGAAAAGTTCCATCAGACAGACTGGATTACTTCCAAGTTGCATGACAACTGGGTCACATATAGACTGTTAGGAAATACTTGATTTAAGTCTTTCTGTTTAACATTGGAAGCTATTACACATTGATTGTTTGGGGGTGGGGGGGTGGTTACATCTGTTAAACAGCAATATCATATACAGATGGGAATGCACCTGTATATTCAGCACTAAATTACAAGAAAATTTTCAGCACTGAAAGACCGTTCCGATCGAGTGTCAACGTGTTACCTCGAGTTGATCTCCGCCCCGTGAGACAGCAACAACTTGATGATGTTGACAAATCCCCCCGATGCAGCCAGACTAAGCGGGGTGTAGTCGGATACATTGCGGTGTTCCTTGTTTGCCCCTCGCGATAGCAACAGCTCCACAACCTGCAGGTGGAAAAAAAAGTGAAAGGGTTGACGTCCCAACAAGGCCATACAAAGATTCTGCCAGCACTGAAACCACACCTGTAGCCTATTTCACCAACATTGCAAAGTATACTTTAATATCTACCAAAGTATACTTTGAGGGAGAAATTTTCAATTTAAGGATAAATTTATGAATTTTTATTATACTGAATTTATTACATTATCACAGCCATTTTGGCTGTGATAATGTAATAAATTCAGTATAATAATTCTGCATACTTTTAATCATCTAATATATCCAGTGGTTAGTTCTATATGAAAAAAAAATGCATTTTGGGAAAAATAAATGATTACTCCCTCAAAGTATACTTTGCTAGATATTAAAGTATACTTTGCAATTTTGATGAAATCGGCTACAGATCACTTGGCCTCAGGTCTGAATCCAGATAAGAATAGATTCACAGTGGTTGTTCCAATCCTGGCAAGACACATATACCTTACTATCCTCCACAGCAACTGGAAAATGGTGTGAATGATGGAAAAACTTAATTAAATTAAATAATTCTCCAACACAATAAACAACCTGCCTAGATGCTTTGAGCTAATCACCAGCACAATGTACAAACAATGACTACGTGAATAGACAATGAACAAGCAACTGACCTCGTAACGTCCGCCACTACAGGCGAGGGATAGCGGTGTGTCCTTGGTGCGCTCCGACTGCGCCTCAATGTCGGCCCCGTGCTCCAGTAGAATCTCCACCACCTCCACGTGGCCTGCCGTCGCAGCCAGGATCAGGGGCGTGAAACCTGGAAACAAGCACCGTGTATTGAATGGAATGGTACTTAACCATTTCAACCCCACATGCCAGTATAGTGGTATTGGCAAACAGTGTAGATCCAGATGAGACGGCTCGTCGCGAGCCGTCTCATCAGGATCTGCACTTTTTGCATGTAATTTTCATATTTTTGAGGAAAAGAAACCACCCCCTTTTCATAAATGGACTAATCTGAAAACTTGTTTTTTGATGATTGGATTGGTTGAAAATTTAACATCAAATTCCATTCCAGTTGCTTAGGGGTGAAAGAGTATCAATAGGGCCAAACAATTTAGATGAAGAATAAAAATAATATTAAATTGTATATGTTAGATGTGGTACGCAATCAAATGATTAGGATAAAAATCAAACTATGATGAACAATATATATCAGCAACATGTATACAATGATACACATACTGTTGAAACTATTAACAATACTATTCATCCCACTAAGTATCCGTTATAGAGATGTAAATTTTCTATTTCATTAATCTGTGACTTCTGTAACTTATCGTTAAGTGTCGGCTCAACATTCTTTATTGATTGTGTAATCGAGTGTAATCGAGCCTGAGAATTAGAGGAAGGGTTTAACAAACATCAAAGGTCATATAAAGAACAGAAGTTGGGTTTCAAATCTCATCCAAAAATCCAGTAGCATGGAAATACTATGAAAGTAGTATTCAGGCTCAGGGGTGGGGGTTCAAACCACAACCTCTGGTAGCAAAAGGGGCCCATTGCACTAAACAATTAAAATGTTTGTGCAAATTTAAGATCGTCTAGAAATTTCAGTTGATGGATTCACATTTATTATTCATAGGATGCATATGCTCAATAAATGTAAATTCAATAATTGTTATATAAAAAAAAACATTGTTAATGCAAAATTTACAGACTCATAATTTTGAACACTTTAGTCGTACAAAGTTTAATAGTGAAACGGCCCCCAGTGCTCTAACCTCTAGGCAACAACCATCCCTGCCTGAGAATTAAGTCAAGGAGTAATTATGTTTATGTGAAAGATTTAAATATGATCGCAAACTAGGTATTACCTCTTATCGCATCACAGATTTTCTCAGATATTGATTTCGAAAAAATGTGATAATTTACGTAAATGAATTCGAGTAGAATTTTTCTTCAATATTTCAACACAATTGAATATATAACTGATTTTCAGATCAGCATCAATATCAGTGATATGATAAGAGATGCAACACCGCAAACCACTCACCCTTTTTATCCCTATGCTCAATATCCGCGCCCTTCGTGAGCAGCAGTGTGACTAGTTCAGAGTGTCCGCCAGCGCAAGCGAGTGTGAGCGCCGTGTCGTGATTGCTCTCAGTCTGTGCGTCCAAATCAATCGGGGCGTACAGCGGGGATATACTCTCAGGGGAGGCGGGCGATGGGTTTGGGGTGAGAGGCGTTGAGGGGGGCGGGGTGATCGTCTCGATGCCCACCAGACCAGTGTCGGGGTTGATTGTCTGCTGGATGTTCAACAGGGTCTTCATCTTGCGTGGAGCCTGCTTCTGGTTGGTGGCCGGCGGCTTGATCTGCTGCAGCTGCTGCTGGAGGAATGTCGCCTACAGACATACGAGACACGCCATGTACCTTCGAACAGCTGCGTAATTTAATTATTTATGTTTACAAAATTTACAATATTTTTCATAAATAAAGTCAAATGTCGACATGCATGCACGCTGAAAATTTTGTCAACTTTTGATGCCATTTACGGGAATTGTTGTAACCGTATTTCATGAAATCACGCAGATGTCCGAAGGTACAAAATCCCATGGCGTGTCTCATGAGATGTGCCATAATTACCTTATTTATAAACTTATGATATTTTCTGTAAATGATGTTGCAAGTCGACAAAATTTTCAAAGCAAATCCGGTGGTACGCTTTTGTTATGAATTTTTTTGTCAACTTTTAATGTTACTTGATGAAAATATCAGTCTTTGTAAATATTTTTCATGAAAAATCGCCCATCTTCGTAGGTACAAAATCACATGGCTAGTCTCATTGTCTAATGTTCAAAATCAATGTGCATTCAGTTAATAAAATAAATATATAAAATATGTCAATATGCACCTTATCTAGAGCTCTATGGTCAAATTATTTGGCTGTGATTCGACTGATTTAGATTGGAGTTTGAATTCCGTTCTACAGCAAGGTTATATAGACGGAATGAACCTGTATGAGGACTGAATATTCAGCTCTAACATTGCCCCAACCTCCGCATCAATTTCAAAATTTCAGTGCGACTGTTGTAAACTGGTTCGGTGACATAATGGCGGGTTCTAGTATCACGAGACACATGCATTACGTAGGTGTTGGCTTGTCTACAGCTATGGCCAAACAGCATGCGCTGTACGTTTGAACATGGCTGTGAGCTGTGTCAAACAATGGTAGTCGTGTAACATCGATTCATCGTGAAGAGACGCATACACTATGATCCACCTGATGTTGAGTGGAGAAATGCACAGGTGGAAGACTCGGACCTATGACACCAAAATAAAAGCCTATTAAAAAAATCCCATTACCGCACCCACTTGGTCTCGTACAGTACCATATGCTATATAAAGGTGAGTATAAATAGGGCTATTATAGAAAGAGCCCTCTCTTTTCCGGCTCGCACAAACACAATCAACACCGATTAAATGTATGACTTCTGTCTCTGGCAATCGATAAAGGTATTAGGTGTGTGATTATATTCACTTCAAATCGCTGTTTCCAGCATTTATTAAGTTATTCGCATTTTGTATACCCCATCCAAAGCGAAATTTGCGTGTACGAAAGAATCTCACACAGAATTGGAGCCCGTCCGGCTGGATTATCGGTCATATTTAACCGATAGCTGATCGCCAGCTCAAACTAATGTTGTGCACCATGACAATATACATGACTCCAACCATACAAAGTTCGTCCAATTGTGATCGTTTGCCGATCTAAAAAACACTTTTTTCTATAATTTCGTTCATTATCAGGAACTGGGTCAATGCACCATCTTCCATAATACAAGCACCGAAGCGTCTATGTAAGAACATCTCTGATTGGCTAAACCTAAAATTAGACGCGAGGACTTTCCCTTTTCAGGGTTTCCGGAAGACATAATCTGATTGTACGCGAATCATGAATGAAAGCCAATGAAATTAGAAAAAAAAGTGTTTTTTAGATCGGTGAACGATCACAATTGGACGAACTTTGTATGGTTGGAGTTACTAATGTATATAGTCATGGTGCACGACTTTAGTTTGAGCTGGCGATCAGCTACCGTTTAAATATGACCGATAATCCACGCCGGATGACCTCCAATTCTGTGCGAGATTCTTTCGTACACGCAATTTTCGCTTTGGATGGGGTATACAAAATGCGAATAACTGAATAAATGCTGGAAACAGCGATTTGAAGTGAGTATATTCACGCATCTAATACCTTTATCGATTGCCAGAGACAGAAGTCATACATTTAATCGATGTTTATTGTGTTTGTGCGAGCCGGAAAAGAGAGGGCTCTTTCTATAATAGCCCTATTTATACTCACCTTTATATAGCGTATGGTACTGTATGAGACCAAGTGGGTGGGGTAATGGGATTTTTTTTAATAGGCATTTTTTTTGGTGTCATAGGTCCGAGTCTTCCACCTGTGGAGAAATGAGGCTTATGTGAACTACAGTCTGTCAGTTCACAACTGCAGTCCAATGAGGATCTATGCTGTTTGTTCAGTGTATGATTGGTATTTATTTTCCTGCTGGTGGGCCTACCTGCTGTTGTTGTTGCAGCAACTGCTGGTGTTGTTGTTGGTTGAGGAACTGATGTGAGATGTTGGTCAGCGTTCCCTGTTGTTGCTGCATCAGCTGCTGCAACTGAACCTGTTGTTGCGGGGTGAACTGGGCAGGAATATGTTGCTGTTGTTGTTGTTGCTGTTGTTGTTGTTGCTGCTGCTGCTGCTGCTGCTGTTGGATGGGTTGTTGTAATTGTTGCGGGGAGAATGGATTCTGGGACAAAACCTGTGGCAACATGTAAATATCGTGTTACTTTGTTTCCTAATGTTAAATGTTACCACACTGATAAAGCTCAATTTATGCAATAAAAAGATCAAACTACATTTCCCCAAAAATGTTTTTTAAGGACCATAAAGGCATTGTCCAACATGGAAGATGAAAATGTGAACGGATGCAACGTCCCTGCAACATGCTATGGTCATACAAGATTGACCCTTGGTTACAAATCTCCTCCGAAAGACAAGTATGATGGACCAGGGATTCTGCTGGCAATCGCCACTTTCGCAATTGGGGATAGAAATAAACAATTGCCGATAAAAAATTACAATTTTCGATTTTTTTTTAATTCTTTTTGAAGTGGCGATTTTTTTATTTTCCCCAGCGGAATCCCTGATGGACATATTATGGAAGCATTTATTCGTGCTTGGGTTGGGGATTGAACCCACACATTTCAAGTTCCAATACGTTAATATGCTATTAACCCATCTATCATTGATTTCAAGTTAAAAGACCAACTTTTTCATGCCTAGAGCGTGGATTGAATGAACCCAGGACCTCCAGATTTACTTCCAATGCTCTAAGTCAAGATTATCCACCCATCCCCAAGTTAAGTAGCCGATTTCACCAACATTGCAAAATATACTTATCTAACAAAGTAAACTTTGAGGGAGAAATTGTAAATTTAAGGATAAACTTATGAATTTTTATTATACTGAATTTATTAAATTATCACAGCCATTTTGGCTGTGATAATATAATAAATTCAGTATAATAATTCTGCATACTTTTAATCATCAAATATATGCAGTCATTAGTTCTATAGGAAATAATGCATTTCGGGAAAAATAAATGATTACACCCTCAAAGTATACTTTGCTAGATAAGTATACTTTGCAATTTTGATGAAATCGGCCACAAGTCTTGCTTCGGCTGTCATCGGTACTGCTATATAAACTAGAGCAGCTTGAGTTGCATCAACGGTTTGAGCCTCAAACATTGATTTCATGTGTAACTAAGCTTTAGCCCAAGGTGTAAACTATCGGTTGCAACAAGAATTTCTGAAGTTTTAGAATGAACAGTCCAACTTTATTGTGTTCGCATCATCACACCGATGTGGGGCCGGTTAGCTTAGAGGTAGAGCGATGGACTCGGAGCGAGGGATACCGGGTTCGATCCTCAGCCAAAGTTTTAGCTAAAGGACTGAAATATCGACTACAGCAAAAACAATTGAAATCGAATGATAAATAACGAAGCCGACGTCACATCCGTTTGCTCTATTTTGAAAACTTGAAAAAATACGTTCATCTTTGACATCGAATAGAAATTATGTTGCTGACAGTACTGTACAAATGGGAAAACGTTTGTAAAGACCACCCGTTAACAGCCGAAATTCGGCAAAATCGTTGAAAAGTATGTACATTTTTCAACTTCAAATGCATATAGCTCTTTTATTTGAGCAGATAGCCGAAAACTGTCAGTGAGTCTGAGATAGAGAATTTTGTCAGCTTTCCAATGCAAAAAAGAATTCTTGAAATTGGTTGGAAAATAAGGAAGTTATAGGAAGTATGACATCACTTCCATTTTCGTGGAAAGTAGCATTAAAAGATATCTGAAAATCTCTGAGTCTCTGCTCACACTTGATCCGAATCGGTATGCAAAATTTGAAGTCGATCCGACCAGCGGTTTGGTGTAGATGGAGGGAGCCCGTAAGTCAACGGATGATTATTTTTCGATAGTTATCGCCCTTAAATTGCAGTTTACGCCATTTGTAAATACACCTAATAAAACGGAAATTAAATATGTGCAATATTCCGCCAGTGAAGTTTTCGTTTGTTTTTCACCATAGGCCGGGCACAAAGCGGGAAAGTTTTAGCTAAAGGACTGAAATATCGACCGCAGCAAGAAATTTTGAAATCTATTGATAAATAACGAAGCTGACGTCACATCCGTTTGCTCTATTTTGAAAACTTGAAAAAAAGATGTTCATCTTTGACATCCAATAGAACCGGAAGTACCGTATTTAGTCGTGTATTGCGTGCATTTTTTCAGCCCCATTTTTAATCCAGAAGTCACCCTGCGCGTTATAAGTAGGAACATAAATTTCAAACATTTTTCCAGCCGATTTATGCGCCAGTTTTACCCATTTTTTTGATCGAAGAGAAAAAAGTAATGTTTACCGGAAACGGAAACATCGATTTGTGGTCCTAAATTACGCATAGTGTTATACACCACAAAAAGTATGGGTAAGTACGGGTGAGGTAAGTGTAGATTGGTATTAAATGTCCGTCTGAAGCCCTTAATTGGGAGATCAATAACTATGTGCGGTGGTAATTATAGCACATTATGGTCAGTCAAAGACGTTGCACCGCTACCGCGTAATCAACAAAGAATGTGTGTGAAATTCAAATTAGCAGGTGCATTAGGAAGTAGGACAATGCATATTTTGAAGAGAGTTAAAACCAGTATAAACCAGCATATGCGTGAATCTACACGGTTGCAATACCATAAGCCCCATTTCTCCATACATAGCCACATTTTGGCATTTTCTGTCTCGAAATTAAATTTATCTACGCTGGTGTCTCATATCGGTCAATTGTTGTTAGCTTGTTATCGGTGGTTGTGAAATTTTCAATGTGACGTCACGCGTCAGCCATTATGTGAATAATTAATGAGGACAGTATTTTGTAAAGCAAATCAACCTTATGACGTGCCGTCAGCCATTATGTGAATAATTAATGAGGACAGTAGTTGTAAAGCAAATCAACCTTATGACGTGTGCGAGCAGCGGTAGCATACACGCAGTCAGATCAGTACAGTATAAGTGGATAACATTCAATCAATAAACATGCTAAGCTGAGGCTATACGCTGTATTCTACAGCGACTTCTATGTCTATTTTTAAACCCGATCAATAAACGGTTAATACACACTACGCGTGTGTACTGTGTCAATATTTGGCTGGGGTACAGGTGTTTCAGTATCGCCTTGGGGAAGCTGTCTGTCTGACACATGGCTGCCACGTGTTGTTGATTATCAAACCTGATTACGGGGCGACACGTGACTTGCTTTGTCGAATGCCAAATGTAGTGGATTAAATAAAAACAAAAATTCTTCGTAAGTAGTTCCAATAAATTCATTACATGCGTCGTAAATTTTTTTAATTTTTAATTAGCATATTAATCGGTAAATACCAATAAATGCAACACTAACTGCTTTGAGAAAGCCTACCCGCACACGTTCAGCATTGTGGATGTGAACTTGGAAAGCAATTTTCTTATACTAATGACAAAATTTCGGCCGATTTTTTTCGTGAAAATTGTCTGCGCGCTATTTACTAGAACTGTTTTTTTACCCATTTTTTGGGCCCAAAATAGGGATGCGCGCAATACACCAGTGCGCGCAATACACGGCTAAATACGGTAGTCAAGATAGAGCTCTGAAAATTATCATCTTTTATGTGCCTGACACTCCCCTATCACACTGGCAAGAAATTATGTTGCTGACATTACTGTACAAATTGGAAAACGTTTGTAAAGACCACCCGTTATCAGCCGAAATTCGGCAAAAATTCGGCAAAATCGTTGAAAAGTATGTACATTTTTCAACTTTAAATGCCTATAGCTCTCTTATTTGACCAGATAGCCGAGAACTGTCAGCGAGTCCGAGATAGAGAATTTTGTCAGCTTTCCAATGCAAAAAGAATTTTAGAAATCGGTTGGAAAATAAGGAAGTTATAGAAAGTATGACGTCACTTCCGGTTTCGTGGAAAGTGGCATTAAGAGATTTCTGAACATCTCTAAGTCTCGACTCACATTTGATCCGAATCGGCATGCAAAATTTGAAGTCGATCTGACCAGCGGTTTGGGCTGTAGACTGAACGGCTGAATAATAATAAAAAAAAAAACCAACGAAAACAATAGGTTTTCGGCGCAGCTGAAAGCCGCCTCAAACCTAATTACAAGACTTCCCTCTCAGGATGGACACAACCTTGTATCATAAGAAACAAATTAATTTTTATTTTATTAAAAAGCTAATATAAATCTTTCGGTGGAAATATTACATGTTCATTTGATGTAGACACGATTTATATTGCAATATGATCTTGTGTTTGCCAAAGTTGGAACCCTTGGCGTTTACAGTAGCAGCGATGCAAGTTTGAACACTTAAAGAGTTTAGAGCAGTAGCGAAAGAGTTTAGAGCAGTAGCGAAGCAAGCCAAACCCCTGTGATGCCAACATACCCAATACTCTACCAACGGACTATCCATCCATACATACCTGGAAGAGTTGGTCCTGCTGCTGGGGAGACAACTGGAGCTGGGGAAACTGGAGCGACGTCTGCTGGGCCAACTGCTGGGCCTCCTGTTTCTGCCGCAGCAACAGCGTCTGCAGCGACTGTTGGTGGGCCTCGTTTACGTACGGATGCTTTATCACAACAAACATGGAAATAGAGTTTAAACCATTCTCCCCTGATTATCCAACATTTGATTGTCTATGATCATTTTTGGACAATTCCTTTAATGAGAAAATGCCGACTTTTTTTAGAATTGGACAATACTGACGAATGTTTGCACATATTGGTTTTATGGTCTGTAGGATTGAATGAGTTGAACAGCATCAGTAGCGACTGTTGGTGGGCCTCGTTCACGTACGGATGCTTATCACAATCTGCTGACTTGCAAACATGGAATGTGAATCTGTGCCAAGGAAAGCATGAGAGTAAGTGCTCTCGCGCTGGTTTGTAATCGTTGTTAATATAAATGTTTAAATTAGCGTTGTATTCTCTATTTAAGTGTAATGGAATCTGGAGCTACTCAGTAAAACTCGTCAAATTGGCAATCAACATTTATCAGGCAACTTGACGGAATACACGACCGACTGACATTGTGAATCATAATCGAAGATCCATGGATGGGTTTCTAACATGCTCAGATTTGCAGCAGCAGCCAAATCAAGAGAGGATATTTTGCAACAAAGGGAGAAAAGCCGGCAAACAGCATTTGAGATGAGCCATGTGATTTTGTACCGGAGAAGATGTGTGACTCATGAAAAATATTTACACAAACTAATATTTTCTGTAAACGACGTCGAAAGTTGAAATTTTCACAGCAAATGCGGAATTCTATGCAGTATTTGCTCTGAAGATTTCGTCAACTTTCGCCGTCATGTACGGAAAATATTGTAAATATATTTCATGAGATCTTACGGTGATTCCAGAATTGTTTGTATGTTGGGAGTTGAAACCACTTTCATCACCATTTACAAATATATTTCCTCGAGATATCACCCTAGATGATACAAAACCTTCAACACAGTTACCTGTTGTTGTTGTTGTGTATCTGGAGCTGCTGCAGCTGCTGCTCCAGTTGTTGTTGTTGTTGTGGGAAGAGCTGCGGGGGTTTCGGTGGTGGCTGGAGGGGCGGCACGGGCAGCTGACCCAGGGGCGGGCTCGGCAGGATGGGTGACTGGAGGGGGACGCTGGTGGCCCCCCCCGATACACTCGCCATTGGTCCCGACTGCAGACTTGACTGCAGACTTGACTGAGAACCTGTGATTCAACACATTACGTTAGTCCCAGGTTTGCAATAGGTTTCGAAATTTAAGTGTCAAAATGGCTGATTAAAATTAAATGCTAAGTGCGATATACATACAGTTTTGCTGTATACAGCAAACTTGACTACAAATTCCAGAATTCAGAGCTATATTTCAAAATGCCAATGTTTCAGAAAAATCTAATATTTTTCATAAATACCAAAAAAAGTCGGCATAATTTACTGGGCCCGGTTGCTCAAAGCTTCTGTTAGCTTAACAGACAGTTAAATCCTTAGCATTGCTAAGGATTTAACAGTCTGTTAAGCTAACAGACGTTTTGAGCAACCGGGCCCTGGTTATCAGATTACCAAAACCATTTTCATGTTAGTCATCTAACACAGGTCACAGCATCTAACCTATCGGCCACAACCCATCCGTCAATTTTATGATGAATTGACAAGAAAACGCACCTCCATTGTGTGAGAGGCTGCCCCCGTTGGTACTCTGCTGGCCGCCGTTACTACTGGCAGTGACGTTGGTCGCCTGGTCTCCCTGATTATTGGTATCCTTTGGTTTGTCTTGGACCGCGCCGTCACTCGGTAATACACTAGTCAGCTTGCCTGTATCATATACACAAGTAAATTGTTGTGCGCTACATCAGTCGGTAATACTGTCAGCTTGCCTGTATCATATACACAAGTAAATTGTTGTGCGCTACAAGTAAATTGTTGTGCGCTACATCAGTTGGTAATACCGTCAGCTTGCCTGTATCATATACACAAGTAAATTGATGTGCGCTACATCAGTCGGTAATACCGTCAGCTTGCCTGTATCATATACACAAATAAATTGATGTGCGCTACGTCAGTCGGTAATACCGTCAGCTTGCCTGTATCATATACACAAGTAAATTAATGTGCACTACATCAGTCGGTAATACCGTCAGCTTGCCTGTATAATATACACAAAGGGTAAAGATTGAGCGCTACATCCAGTTCGGCTAATTACCGTCAGCTTGGCCTGTTATCATACACAAGTAAATTGATGTGCGCTACGTCAGTCGGTAATACCTGTCAGCTTGCCTGTATCATATACACAAGTAAATGATGCGCATACGTCAGTCGTAATTACCGTCAGCTTGCCCTGTATCATATCACAAGTAAATTGATGTCGCACGTCAGTCCGGTAACCGTCAGCTGCCTGTATCATATACACAAGTAAATTGATGTGCGCTACATCAGTCGGTAATACCGTCAGCTTGCCTGTATCATATACACAAGTAAATTGATGTGCGCTACGTCAGTCGGTAATACCGTCAGCTTGCGGTATCGTATACACAAGTAAATTGATGTGCGCTACGTCAGTCGGTAATACCGTTAGCTTGCCTGTATCTTATACAGTAGTAAATTGATGTGTGCTACGTCAGTCGGTAATACTGTCAGCTTGCCTGTATCATAAATACAAGTAAATTGATGTGCGCTACATCAGTCGGTAATACCGTCAGCTTGCCTGTATCATATACGCAAGTAAATTGATGTGCGCTACATCAGTCGGTAATACCGTCAGTTTACATGTATCATATACACAAGTAAATTGATGTGCGCTACGTCAGACGGTAATACCGTCAGCTTGCCTGTATCGCATACACAAGTAAATTGATGTGTGCTACGTCGGTCGGTAATACCGTCAGTTTACATGTATCATATACACAAGTAAATTTATTTATTTTTTAAAATGGGCCTTTGCAGTGTATTAAAAATCATAATACACAAAGTGTAATAAATATGCACATGAACATGTTCGGTGATGTGTATGATGTGTTATGATGCGCTATGAAATAGCCTATAAGTTATTGTTTACATATAGGATTTTTAAATGCGAGGGAGCGCTAGCACTGAGTTCCTGAAAAATCCAATATGTGAACAAAACAAGTGTAGAATGCAATGTCCCATCTGAGTATTTATTTTCCATTTCCTGTTGAACAGTTAATCAGTAAATGTGGTTAATCAGTAAATGTGTGGTTAATCAGTAAATGTGGTTAATCTATAAATGTGGTAATCTGTAACTGATTGGGGTTTAACGTTGCAATATGTGAAATAAATGGATCAAAATGCTGCCCAGCGATTGGCTTAAAAAATAGGGTGAACTATAAATTACCTTATTGAATAAAAAAAGACTTAATACTTATCAGCAGAAACAAAACTATCTGCTTGTTAGCCTAGGTGAAAACAAAAAATGTAAATTGATTAACAATTTTGATTTATTTATGGGAATTGCAAAGGACTTTCTTTTTGGACTTTCTGGGAATCTGGGTCATTTATAAGGACTTTTAAGGTCCTATTATGTTCTTTTTAACCCTTTCAACACCACAGACCTGTATAGTGGTATTGGCAAAACGTGTAGATTCCAGATGAGCCAGCTCGTAACGAGCCATCTCATCAGGATCTGCACTTTTGTAAGCAATTAACAAAATCAACCCCTTTTCATAAATGGACTAGTCTGAAAATCATTGTGTGACAGTTGGATTGGTTTCAAAATTAGCATATCAAAATCCATTCCAGTTACGTAGGGGTGAAAGGCTTAAATTAAAACAAAGGACCTTTAAAGAGCCATACGAACCCTGTGGAGTGACAGACGTGGGCGAGACGAGGACTTTTATCTTCTGACTATGATCGTCACCGCCAGCTGTTGGTTTGGATACTTGTTTGTCTAGATTGTTGGACATCTGGAGGTCAATGACATCGGTCGACGACGAGACCGTCTGACTAGATATTGGTGAATACTTCTTCCCTGAAATTGGCCATACTAGCGGGTGAATGACGATATTCAGCAAGGTGAATGCTTGTAAAACTTTGAGCACTTTCTCCAAATTCGTACTTAAAATCATGCAGTTTAATTTCGACCAATCAAACTGGTGATAGCATAAGATTGATTTGATTTATTGGTGTTTAACAGCCTATCAGCAGCTAAGGTCATTTAACATCAACATATTCGGTATGCCAGGGGTATAATGACACATCAGTATTTCAGATCCATAATTATTGAATAGGACATGTGTCCAATTTCCAGCATTCTGGGAGTTTAAGACCAATATTTTCACACAGTTTGGTGATACATTTCTGATCGGTCAAATATCTCAAAATTGTATAGGACAAAATGACCAGCTCCAGAGAAAAACATCAGACAAACCAAAATTTTATCGGACTATGTCCGATCTGAAACATTGCACATACCTTGTTCCTTGAGTTACCAACTAAATGATCAAGTTTGACTGACCACAATGCATCAGTCACAAATACTGACACATACCTTGTTCTTCAAGTTGTTTCTGGATAACTTTGTGCAGCGGTTGTTTTCCCGCGCTCTGTAGAGCCTGCTGGAACTGCTGGTGTTGTTGTTGTTGCTCCAGTTGGTGTTGGGCGGAGATCAACAACTGTTGTTGGGCCTTCTCCTGCAGCTCGCGTTCCACCTGATGGACACAGTCGCACATCGTTTGTTTGTTTATTGGTGTTTAACGGCCTATCAACAGCTGTCATCTTACAAATTTACTTCCCACATTAAAACAATTCCCTAATGTTACCATTTTCCATAAACATCTGCACATAAATAACTAGAGAAAGTGAGCAGGGGCTCACGTATACCCCCGGCCACCGCCTGGACCAACAATAAAAAGTTTAACGCAAATATTTTAAAAAGTTTAACGCAAATTTCTAAGTAACTTGACCTTGGACATGAAGGTGGCATGTAATGAAAATATGGATGATGATCAGGAAGTATATGAAGTTTGAAGTGTTGCAGAGATAATGGGTATCCGAAAACTTTAAAGCAAATCTTGCGGACGCAAATTTCTAAGTAATTTGACCTTGACCGTGAACATGAAGGCCGCATAGGTGTGGTATGGAAGTAAAATATGGATGATGATAAGGAAGTATATGAAGTTTGAAGACAATCCGACTTGCGTTGCAGAGATAATAGGTACCCGAAAACATTCACGCAAATCTTACGGACGCAAATTTCTAAGTAATTTGACCTTGACCTTGGACATGAAGGCTGCATGGATGTGGTATGGAATGAAACTATGGATGATGATAAGTATATGAAGTTTGAAGTCAATCCGACTTACCGTTGCAGAGATAATGGGTGCCCGAAAACTTTTAACACAAATCTATCTTAGTAATTTAACCTTGACCTTGGACATGAAGGCTGCATGGAAGTGGTATGGAATGATAAGGAAGTTTATGAAGTTTGAAGTCAATCCGACTTACCATTGCAGAGATAATGGGTACACAAAAACTTTAACGCAAATCTGACCTTGGACATGAAGGCCGCATGGGTGTGGCATGGAATGAAAATATGGAAGTATATGAAGTTTGAGGTCAATCAGACTAACCGTTACAGAGATATTGGATACCCAAAAACTTTAACGCGGATGGACAAACGGATAAAATTAAGAAAACTATATACCCCTTGACATACTTCGTATGCCGGGGGTATAAGAATGAACACATCCACTAAAGATTTGTCAACATTGGTAGTCAGTTCAAATGTTATGCCAATTATATCTTAGTTATATAAAGCCTAGTGAAACAGGTCCCTGGAGGTTGTGGAGGGACACAAAATATAATAGTCACCTTCTGCAACTCCTCGAGTATCTGTTGTTTCCGTAAAATCTGTTCTTCCCGTGTGGACGTCGTGTTGGCTATTTCCTTCGACATCACGCTATTTATGATCGCCTCGAGCCGCTCCCCTGGCTTGAGATCTATCGCTTCATCTGGTATCAAGTCCGGCAGGCTGCCGGTCTCGTTGATGTGTAGCTCGCCGGTAGTGGCGAGGTTCGTGTATTTACAGTTTTTATTCGGCGGGTCTACATAGTGTACATTGCCTGTGCTGGGTGGCTTCTTGGCTAGGGTCTTCTGCATGTTCTGTAAGATTTGCTCGCTCGTCTTTACAGGGATGTTCGCAGGGATGTTCATGTCTTTCTCTCCTGCTTTTCTCTTACAGGACGATGCTTCTGAAAAATATGATAAAAGTGAAATGGGTTTAGCGTCCCAGCAACAATTTAAGGTCAAATACAGACATGGTATTGGCTTTAAACTCATCCGAAAGGTTGGTCGGATGGAAAAAAAAAGTGAATGTCTTTAACGTCCCACCAACAGCTATGGTCGGGGCTCCAGATAAGGAATTAGTAATCGAGTATTGCCACTCCAGCATTTCTGAAGCAATTGGGCATTTCAAAATTTTAATTGTGTAAAATAGAAGCACACTACTGTTTACACATCAACAGACAGCAATTATTGAATAGTTTGCTTCTAAATGAAAACACATCTTGGTATTTCATTAGAATTGTCTCCTTGGAGACAATTTTAATGAAATACCAAGATGTGTTTTCATGGAAAAATAAGAAAATATGCTATATTTGTGGTCTGTTTATTGTTTTCTGTAGCATGATAAAGATACCACAAAGTTTTCATTGCTTTTGACCACTTCTGATTTCAATTGGGTTTTTGGTAATTTTAATTTGGGTATTTACGCAAATACGCACCTTATCTGGAGGTCTGTAAGGCTGTATAGAGACGGTACCACAGTTTAAAAGTCTCATCCGACAGACAAGTGGGATGAAAACACTATGCACATAGGCGAGGTTTGAATCCACATCCTCCAGATTGAAAGCCAGGTGTTCAATTCTCTTGCTCTGTTATTAGTCTATCAACTCATCCCCTGGTTCAGGAATGAAATTGCAATCTTCTGATATATATACCACAACCAATTACTCGACCCAAGTGTGAAGCTCGGTAAGGAAGCATTTACCGTACAGATAGATGGACGATACCCACCCATCCTCCATTTGATTGTAATGAATATTTTACAATCAACATCATGTAACAATGCTGATATGTGGCTGTAACTGGAGAAATGGGGCTTATGTTTTTTTTTACCAGTGTATCTCCTGATCAAATAGCACACTCCGGTAGCCAGTTAACGGTTGATATTGCTTCTTAGAAGAATGACGCGTGTTTCATTGATGGAATAGCGAACAGTGCAGATCTTGATCAGCCTGTGCATCCGGATCTACGCTGGCCGCAAAACCCATAAGCCCCATTTCTCCAGTTACGGCCACACATCATTTCGCCCAACCATGCCACTGTGTCTGTGAAGGGTTAACCCGACAACTTACCCATATGTTCACAGGTGATGGTGGTGAGGTTGTTGGACTTGGCTGGGTGCGAGTCCGGCTCACTCGGTGGCACGATGTTTGCCAAACCATGGGTGGGAACGCGTGACTGCAACAACAAATAAATCACTGCAAGTTCACAAGCGATCTTGGGGAACTGGTCGATATATAACTGGATCAATTGGAATTAATATTTATCAACATCGTTGTGCAGATTGTGCAAATGCAAGGCTAATCTGGAATTATGAGATATAAACGTCCCTTTCGACAGATAAAACAGGACTTTAACCAATTAATATAATGTTAATGTGTTATTTGTGCAATACATCGATGAACAGGATCTGTGAACTGTATTTTCTGTTTTGTTTGTAACACCACATGTTACCCAACAATAGAATAATACCATGCCAGTGTTTTTTATCAGGCTCGGCATGGAAACGGTAGGAATTCCTCAGCAAGCCGAAGAATTCCTACGCGTTTCCTAGGGAGTCTGGTAAAACTTCATATCTGTGAACACTTACCTGGTATTCTGTGTGCAATACCTCAACAAACAGAGCCATCTAGATATGTGGCTGTGACTGGAGAAATGGGGGCTTATGGGATTTGTGACCTGATCAAATAGCACACTTCTGTAGCCTGATAATGATCTATATTGCTCGTTATGTTTCATTGACGAAATGCCGAACAGTGCAGATCCTGATCAGACTGCGGATGCACCGGTTGATCTGGATCTACACTGGTCGCAACATCCACAAGCCCCATTTCTCCAGTCACAGCCACATATTAGTTTGCAAACGATAGCAATACAATCTGTGAAATGTGTTAACTGTGCCCTACCTCGACGAGGTGCGAGTCGTTGTTGATCTGGGTGAGGTCCTGGGTGGGGTTCATCAACATGCGGTTGGGGTACTCCAGCAGCAGCTTCACCACCTGGGTGTGGCCCCCCTTGGCTGCCTCAATCACCATCGTCGAACCATCCTAGATACACACGGTACAAAATAACCCATCGTCGATCAAACTCACACCACAAAAAAATTAATTAATGGGGTTTAATGTCCCAGCAATAGCTAAGGTCATTTAGCGACGGAACCACAGTTTTAAGTCTCATCCGACAGACTGGTGGGATGGAAATATTATGAAAGTATTTTTCATGTCTTAGGGTAGGTTTTGAATCCACAACCTTCAGTATTGAAGTCCTGGGGGCCGTTTCACTAAACTTCTTACGACTAAAATGTTGGCAAGCGCAAATTCAGAATCGTCTGCAAATTTCAATTGATGGATTTACATTTATTGAGCATAGGCTGCATATGCAGCCTATGCTCAATAAATGTAAATCCAACAATTATTTACAAGAAAACATCGTTAATGTGAAATTTACCGACTATCATAATTTTGCACTTACAAACATTTTAGTCGTAGGAAGTTTAATGAAACGGGCCCCTGTATTCTACTCCTGATGCACAGTCCATCCCTAACTTACGACAAACCTGTGGTATAATGTATGTTGATAATACAACAGGAATTGCATTGATTTATCAATTTAGTTGTATGTGGTTGTAACTGGATAAGCAAAAATAATGTGTCTAGTTGAATATTGCAACTGTAGCAGTCTTGAAAGAGGACAAGCTCAGTCACACCAACTCGCTATTAGCATGGGGCCCATTTCCTTAAACTTCGAACGACTAAAAGTGCAGATTAAGGATCGTCTGGAAATTTCAATTGGTGGAGTTACATTTATTGAGCATAGCAGCCTATGCTCAATAAATGTAAATACAATCATTGTTTACAAGAAAACATTGTTAATATGAAATTTAGACACCATCATCATTTTGCACTTACAAACATTTTAGTCGTACAGAGTTTAGTGAGTTTCGGCCCCCAGAATCTGCTATTCTCACTGCATCAGTTCTTCAATATATCTCACAGATGGCTAGTTTATGTGCAGATATGTGTGCCATTTAGGGCCAACAGAGTACAAATAAGAGCAGAGCTCCAGTTAAGTCGCGTATTTGCTTAAATACCCAATTAAAATTTCCAAAAACCCAATTGAAATCAGAAGTAGCGAGTATCAAAAAGCAATAACAATTTTGTGGTATCTTTATCATGCTGCAGAAAACAATAAACAGACCACAAATATAGCATATTTTTATTATTTTCCATCAAAACTCATCTTGGTATTTCATTAGAATTGTCTCCAAGGAGACAATTCTAATGAAATGCCAATACATGTTTTCATTTCGAAGCAAACTATTCAATAATTGCTGTCTGTTGATGTGTAAACAGTATTGTATTATATTTTACAATTAGAATTTTGAAATACCCAATTGCTTCAGAAATGATGGAGTGACAATACTCCATTACTAATTCCTTGGGCTATTCCAGAAAAAAAGAAATGGGGGGGTTTGACGGAGGACGATATACTTTTCTGTAGGTGGCGGGGTCACGCAAAAATGTGTTTACATGGGCCATGGGGTTTGAACGAAATATTTTTCTGTAGGTCATTGGGTACCCGGAATATATTTTTACACAGGTAGTGGGTGTTACCGATCTTTTTAATATGCTGTGGGTGTGGGTATATGCCTATCTTTTTCTGTGGGTGATGGGTGCAAAAAGATAATTGTTTCGATGTAGAACAGAACATGGCCTACTATTTCCATGTGACGTCACACACCCGCCATTTTGTGAATAACTAATGAGGACGTGTCTCAATCGCGGTTGGTTGTAAGTATTGTAAGGGAAGTAACTCCGAATTACGGACAAGTCGGACCCCGGCCATGTCGGACCAGACCTTTGGCAAGAGTTATGTCGGACATTTTTACGGAAATCATGAAATGTGGTCGGGATGCCGATACATAGTGACATTGACGGAACGGTCTATGGCGGATCAATTTATTTCGGATAGTAAGGGCTATTCCAGGAAAAATTCTCTGGGGGGGTCGGACCGCACTTTTGAATTGACCCCCCCCACACCCACAGAATTGAATTATGTCTCACCCCCACAACCAACAGCACTGATATGTAGCTGTTACCCACTACCAACAGAACTTAATTTATGTAAAACCCCCCTACCACCAGTACTGAATTATTTACCATGTCGTTATGCACCGGCGCATCCAGAAATTCGCGGTTTACAGACAACACGATCATTATTTAGATATGATAACTATCGTATTCCCAATCTAAATTTACTGTAACTGTACATGTAAATACGGTTATACGCATCCATTGCCAACAGATCAGTAAATGGAAAGTGTCATTATTACCTTAATAGAAGTAATTAGAAATCGTATCAGTCCCGTTAGTATTTGTTAATTTAAATGATCGGCCTCCGTTTCGCCCTTCGACCAACTCGTCCCATCAGCCACTCAAAATAATATGACAGCCGACACAGGTTACGACAGGCCCGGGTGCAGCATACTCGAAACACATTTATCAACAATAACAAAAATAAGAATCGTTTTCTAAAATAATGAGAATCGTCTCGCGTTTTCGCGATCTCGCCTTCCGCTTTTTTAAAATAAGTTTTGCTCTAACTCAAATTGTCTGTCTGTAACTTGGGGCGACTATCACTGCGTTATAGACTGAACATTCGGATCAGTTTTGCTCATGCATGTAGCACGCAATTCCAACACGCATGAAAGATCGCGAAGCAAAAACACGAGATAGCGCGGCAAGGTTGCAAAACGCGATATTGAATATGATAGAATAGGACACGTAAACATTGTCTTAGGAAACGATTCTCATGTGCTACAAAAACATGTTTTTATTAATAAATATAACAAATGTGGACAAACATCTATATTTCTTGACAACAAAAACATAATTTGACAAAACATGATAATCGTCTTGGGAGACGATTTTAATGTGCTGCCAATACACGTTTATTGAGCAAAACAACAACAACATATTTTGGTACATGTGGTTACTGCACCGCATCGTCGACATATATATACACAAGATCGTGAAGAGCGAGACCAAATCGCGAGGCGAAAACGTGAGATTCTATTTTATTAATTCTCGCGTTTTCGCCTGGCTATCTCGCGTTTTCACCTCGGCCTTTTCATGATGTCGCCTTCCGCTTTTGGAAATACGTTTGTTCATGTCATTATGTGTGTGTAGAGTTGAAATTGAGTTTTGCGCATGCATTACATGCACGTACGAACGTGGAATGCACATCGAACTAACATGCTTTATATGCATGTACGTACGTAGAACGCAAGTCCAACACGCATGCTGTCTACACATACATGGGCAAATCGTATTTCCAAAAGCGGAAGGCGAGATCGAGATCGCAAAAACGAGAGATAAAAAAAAATATAGCGCCGTACCCACCCGTCCCAATAATTAGCACATTTGCGACATATCATTTTCGGTCTAGCTCCACACTTGATGGTGTATACAATCGTCAGTCGGTAATCCAGTTTCACGTGCAAAGTGTGAATGACCTTTAGAATTCAGCGGAAACAAACATACCAAAACCGCACTATGTAGTTGCTCACGTCATCGCATCGTCGATGAATTGATAATTACGCATTAGCTTGTGCATTTTCACATTTGATTTCTTGATAAAAGCAAGATTTGGCAGCACATGAGAATCGTCTCCTAAGACGATTCTCATAGTTTGTCAAAATGTTTTTGTAAAGAAATACCAATGTATTCTTTCACATTTGTCCGATGTTTTAATAAAACATGTTTTGGCAACAGATAAGAATCGTCTTCGACCGAGTTAACCCTAAGTTAACTTTTTTGAGTGTAATAGTCAAGGGTCACCTATAGACACGTTTAATAAACATTGATGAGTTACTCATATCCCTGTATTCATTTCCCTTCTACGTTGACCACGTGACCTTGGGTGACCTTGTTTAAGTTTGGTAAAAATCTGTCAGCGTTTTTTCCCCGATATAGTCTCTCAAAAGCTAACAGGGTTTGTGTTCCACTCGCAATATCTGACGAGTTTAACTTCTGATTGGGCTGCAAATTGTAGACAATGTAGAGATTACCGAGCCGCAGGGTTCCTCAAATATTTTTTTTCGCTTGACAGGGGGGGTCTTTCAAAATTCGGCACAGCCTCAATAACGGTGCTAGCGTTGTGTTCTTTAGCGCAACGTGTAGGGGAAAGAAATCACTGCAAATTATCCGAATTACTTTCTCTAATTTCGTGTTAGAAAACAAAAAAATGATGCCGTAAATGTGGTAAAAATTGGGTAAAATTTCTATAGACCAAAAAGGGGGCTTTTTCAAAACATCTATCTTATAGCAGGGTTCCCTTGGAGATACAGCGCTGATCTTTGCACACACCCTGCCTCGTTACTAGGGCTACTAATAGGCGAAATGGCGAGGTCCTAGGCAGTTCCAATTCTACCATATCTCATTGAATCCTACTCAGATTTCTACGAAACTTGCACCTATATACAGGGGAGATGTTTTTCTTAAAGGAACTTTAATTGGCTTGTGCGATTTGTACGTTTTTCAACATTTTTGAGGACTTCGAAAATGGCGAAATATCACTTTTTCAAAAAATATCGCAACTTAAGTTTCGGTCCCGATAACTTTTTTATGCCTAAACTGGCACTATAAACGACATGCGGTAACTTAATTATAGTATCACCACCTACATATTTTGATTTCCATTTTATCCCACCACCTATAGCTATATATGTGGCGGGTCCGTTCGGCTCGCCGTGCGACCTATAATTGGTATTCTCTGTCCCAGGTTCGCACCAGGAGCTAGGCTAGTCACATTCATAGCCACATATATGATACATATGTATAAATATTATAAAACAAAAAGAAATTAAAATCTATAGGTGGTGGGATAAAATGAAAATCGAAATATGTAGGTGGTGGGTCGGTAAAGGAAAATCCATATCTGTAGGTAGTGGGGCACAAAAGAAATACAAAATGTACTGGCGGTGGGGTACGAAGGAAATCAAAATACATAGGCAGTGGGGTAAGAACCAATTACAAATACGTAGGTGGTGGGGGTGAAAAAAAAAGTGGAGTCAAACCCCCCCATGTCTTTTTTTATGGAATAGCCCTTATCTGGAGCCCTGTAAGAGTGAGTGGTACCTTGAGTTTGTTAGTCGGGTCAGCCCCCTGGGCCAGCAGGAGTTCAACTACAGTTAGATGACCCCCAGCACAGGCTAGCGATAATACAGTGTGGTCATTGGTAGACGTCTGTCGATTCACGTCCGCTCCTACAATACAATTCAGTTGAACAAATCAGATAAATTTCTCTCTAACAGGTTTGGTACAAATTGATAATATAAACAAGTCACAATGTTGAGCCGATTTATAGACAATTGAAAGGGTCAGTGGAAAAGAGCTAACTCCCCTATCAAATGACCCCTTAAATTTCTGACACTGTCAATGTGACTTCTTGAATATTTGTTCTCTAATCTAATCAACTTTCTGGTCTGATTAGCTATCAGTCCCATACTCTTAAATGGTTCATTAAAAGCATCAAATAATAATCAGAATTTGTTTGTTTTTCTGGGCTTATCTGTTGATAACAAAGTACCAGGGGTCTGTTTCACTAAACTTCTTACAACTAAAATGTCCGTAAGAGCAATATTATGATAGTCTGTAAGTTTCACATTAACAATTATTGGATTTACATTACATTTGCATATGCAGCCTATGCTCAATAAATGTAAATCCATCAATTGAAATTCCCAGACGATCCTAAATTTGCACTTACAAACATTGTAGTCGTACAATGTTTTTTGAAACGGGCCCCAGATTGACAGCCATCCTACCTTTACTAATGAGGAACTGGACGGTGCACAGGTGTCCGGCGCGGGCGGCCTTCATCAGTGGTGTACGCCCTCCTTCCGATTCATGCTCCTGTTAACAAGCAAGTAGGCCAATGTCTATGGTACTGTTAGTTCGACAACAAGATTGGGCCCAACAACTAATTTCACCAACTTGTGATATACCAATATATTGGGTTTTGTCACGATGTATCGCGACTAGACCAAACATATTTGCAATTAAGCCAAACACTTTCCCTCCTAGGATCTGCAATGGACGATTCTATATACATTTTCTGACTATTCCATGAATTAGAAAACTTACCGATGTACATTTAATAAATTTAAATCTTGTTTTATTAGTATTTCCACATTATTTATTATTGGTTTTAAAGTCAATCTCCAACGATTTTTCATCTCTTCGATACGCTTCGTTCACAAGCTACTTTTTTGAGTTCCATGCAATAAAGGCAATAGTTCTACACCTTAACAGCTAAACAAACCTGCTTCACAGAGTAACTGATAGATTAATAGAAAGACGTTTAGTCCATTCAACAAGACTATATACAGACGAGTCCCATGGACAAGTACACTACTTAGGATAAATCCTGTATCTTTAGTTCAACACCTTAACACTAGATGTGCCCACCCCGCCTATATAATAAATATATGAGATACATACGAGTTCGGCGCCATGCTGTAGCAGGACCTCGGCGACGTCGGTGTGGCCGTTCTCACAGGCGTACGTCTGGGCCGTGTCCCCCGTGCCCGTCTGGGCCTCCACCTTCGCACCTGTAGTCAGTGGTGGGTACAATGGGCTGAACATGTACAGTAGAACCTCCCTAAACCAAACACCCTGGGAGTACCACAGGGTGTGTGGTTTAGAGATGTTCCACTGCAAATCAGGCATATGACCATTCTAAAACGTATGTGTGTGCTTTGCATTCAAGAACATACATTATCATCCAAGATAAATGACCACGAATATGATCACATGTTTACATGGTGTTCGGTTTAGAGAGGTTCCGCTGTACGGTAAGCCGGACACGCAGGCAGTCTGTGTATCATTCATTTTATAGGTTTCAATGGTGTATATTTATGATGACAATGCATGTTCAAGTTCGCAAAGCACAGCCGCATATTTTAGCATAGTGTCTGATTTACAGTGGAAACTCTCTAAATCAAGACACCCTGGGGCCTCACAGGGTGTCCGGTTTAGAGAGGTTCCACTGTATATAGAGAATTACAGGTTAGTGTCTTGATATCAAGTTTATCAGGCAAGGCTAGGAAACATGTAGGAATTCCGTCTCGCCGAGGAATTCTTACTGTTTCCTAGGTGTTGTGGTTTAACTCACAAACTGTGGTATTAAAGCCCAATACTATATCCCTAGACTATCAAGGCTCAATCAATCAAAATACATGATTCTGATCACCAGATTAGAGCGCCTGCTCAGAAAATTTTATAATCAGTCCCCCGTATTACCATCAAGTAATTATAAAATTACATTTTTTACCCCACATACCATGGTATGCAATATCGAAAATTTCATGGGATAAAATTTAAGTTTAGCCGAAGATGTGCAAAGATGGTCGAAATGGGCTCCTACCCCAACTGGAAATCAGAGAACATAGCCAGAAAATGTAATTATTTCCCATTTATATTTAGTACAGATATTTATATAAATGTACTGAATGTACATTGTGTTATTGGGAAAAATCACACTAAACTGTGGGTGTGGACCGACAGTGTTTCAATGTGGTGAGAACCACAGTGGTGTCGTGCTATGGGTAGAATGGAAACACTATGACCTTGCTGATAAGCGTGGGATGATCAAACCGATTAGCGTGGAAACACCAGTTACACGGTAGCATCAGTGTGGTCAGCCACAAATCCTCGGTTACAGCATCAGTTTCTCGAAAAACAACCGTTGACCCCTGTAAGAATGACTGCCCCAAGGCCCCACGTAGACACCTTGAGGTGGGAACAATAACCATTGTCCCTTTAAGGAAGTGTAAGTGTTACATACCTTTCTTGAGGAGATACTTGACGAGTTCGAGGTGGCCCTCCTGCGCGGCCTCCATGAGTGGGGTGCTACAGCCGAGCTCGATGTCGGCGCCTGCAGAGATGAGGAAGTCCGCCACGTCCAGGAAGCCCCCGCAGCATGCCAGAGTCAGCGCTGTCTCCTGGGTCTCCTCTGTCTGCGCGTTGATGTCCGCGTCTGAAATGGGGGAGAGTATTAGTGATTGGGCTTAACCCTTTCACCCCAAAGTAACTGGAATGGATTTTGATAAGTTAGTTTGGCAACCAGTCCAATCATCATAAAATGATTTTCAGATTGGTCCATTTTTGAAATGGGGGTATTTTTTTTTTATTTCTCAAAAACATGATTTTTTTCCTGTGGTGTTGAAATGGTTAATATATACTACTCAATTACTATTAAATGAACATGGTGCGAGTGGGTACGAGAGCATTATTTCACTATAATCAAACAAAAAATTTAACCTTATGATGGACGGGACGAACAAGGGCAACACTAAATTGTGTTGATAAAAAAAAATAAAGAGTGTATACTTTAAAACAATACTCATCAGCCGAGGCTTTGATAGTATACAGAAAAACTTTAATCCATATGTATGCCAATGTGCCGACTACCGCATTGTCTGCAAGCGGGCGAGACAATAAGCCCAGTAACGGATACCAAGCGCTCCTCACAGACCACTCACCGTGTCCGAGCAGCAGTGAGACCATCTCCTCGTGCCCCTCCCTGGCCGCCTCCATCAGCGGTGTGTAGCCCTCATCGTTCACCTCCTCCAGGTTAGCTCCCCTCTCTATGAGCAGGTTCGCCAGCTCCACGTGGCCGCCGCACGCAGCCAGGGTCAGCGGCGACTCGAAGCTGTCTGCCGGCATGTTCACCTGCAATACAGGATGCCGGGATTGTGTCGGTTGATACCGTGGAACCTTTCTAAACCGGACACCTGGGGAGACACTGGATGGATAGATATCAATGTGAGGAAGCTATTGATGAAGTTTGGGAATGATCAAACAAATGTATCAAGAGATATGTGAAATTTGGACATGGAAATGGATAGAGACTATCATCCGTGTGTTACCCAAGCACCTATTCAGTCATGCAATGGGCGTTGAGTGATGGGCGTTGAGTTACCTGAGCGCCACTATCGAGGAGCAGTTTGGCCACCTCAACGTGCCCGTCCATGGAAGCCTCCATGAGGGCGGTATGCATCTCGTCCGTCTTGTGTTCCTGGTCCGCCCCCGCCTCCAGCAGGAACTTCACCATATCCAGGTGGCCTGTATATACACACAGACACATGCATAATGGAAAAATCCCATACGAGTACTAAATCCCATATATAACATCTAAATCCCATATATAACATGTACAAATGGGGGGGGGGGGGGCGGGGGGGGGGGGGGCATAATGGACAAATCACATACGAGTACTAAATTCCATATATAACATGTATAAATGGGGGGGGGGGGGACCCCAAAATCAGAACTGAATATTTACAATAAACAAGAGGGCCATGATGGCCCTAATTCGCTCACCTGACTCCATGAACACCAGAGGAGAATGTGACATCGAGTTCATGTGTTTTAAAAAAATTGTGCTATTTTTAGATGGCGGTCATCTTGGATTAAGCGATGACTCTCATTTTACAAAATCTGAAAATGCTTCACCCAGCATCGGCCATGTGGTTCCTGAGAAAAAGACGTTCAAAATCTTGAATAAATGGACCTTTTGGTGGCCATCATGGATGACATAATCATCCGATTCCGACAAATATTGCACCAGAGTGATCGCCTCATTGATACCTTCAATTTGATATATGACATGACCATATTCAGTCAAAAATAAAATTTGACCCCAATTTGACCCCACGGGGGGCCACGCCCATTTTTGACCCCGGGGTCACCATTTTAACAAATTTGAAAGAGCAATGTACATCGATCATTCCTACCAAGTTTCGTCGAAATCCGGCTAGCGGTTCATGAGAAGAAGATTTTTTTAAGAATTTATGCTATTTTTAGACGGCGGCCATCTTGGATTAGCGATGACCTCCATTTTAACAAATCTGAAAAGGCTTCACACATGGACCATAACTTTTAAGTTTGGCTACCATGGGCCAAGCGGTTCATGTGAAGAAGAATTTTGAAATCTCTAATAAAAGAACCTTTTGACCTTTTGGCGGCCATCTTGGATGACATAACAATCCGATTTCGACAGAAAATGCACCAGAGTGATCGCCTCATTGATACCTTCAATTTGATATATGACATGACCATATTCGGTCAAAAATAAAATTTGACCCCAATTTGACCCCACGGGCTACGCCCATTTTTGACCCCGGGGTCACCATTTTAACTTTGAAAGAGCAATGTACATCGATCATTCCTACCAAGTTTCGTCGAAATCCGGCTAGCCATTCATGAGAAGAAGATTTTTTAAGAATTTATTAAATTTTTAGACGACGGCCATCTTGGATTAGCGATGACCTCCATTTTAACAAATCTGAAAAGGCTTCACCCATGGACCATAACTTTTATGTTTGGCTACCATGGGCCACGCGGTTCATGTGAAGAAGAATTTTGAAATCTCTAATAAAAGAACGACCTTTTGACCTTTCGGCCGCCATCTTGGATGACATAACAGTCCGATTTCGACAAAAAATGCACCAGAGTGATCGCCTCATTGATACCTTCAATTTGATATACGAAATGACCATATTCAGTCAAAAATAAAATTTGACCTCAATTTGACCCCACGGGCCACGCCCATTTTTGACCCCAGGGTCACCATTTTAACAACTTTGAAAGAGCAATGTACATCGATCATTCCTACCAAGTTTTGTCGAAATCCGGATGGCGGTTCTTGAGAAGAAGATTTTTTAAGAATTTGTGCTATTTTTTAGACGGCGGCCATCTTGGATTAAGTAATGACATCATTTTAACAATTTTGTAATCCCCCTACATAAGGACCATGACCATGAAGTTTGGTGACTATAGACCCAATGGTTACCGAGGAGTAGACGTTTGAAAATGTTCACGGACGACGACGGACACATTGCGGTAACAATAGCTCACATGAGCTTCGCTCAGGTGAGCTAAAAAACTATTCAGCCATGAAATCAGAATAATCCTGATCTGATGCCAGGTCCTCGCCACACCAGTATCATTAGGCCCCCTCCCAAAAGCAGTAGGATCAGCAATTATCTTACTACTTTTATTATATAATGGGCAATAGCCCAATTCAACTCCCAGGTAACAGAAGAGCAAACGATAAAAACGTACCCGAGGGCCAAACCAGGCAAATCGTGATTCCTATAAGGAGGAAGCCCTACCGTTAATAAACGCCGTCGCGTTCGCCAGACCCACCACATGGCACACCATGCGATTTTTTACTTACGGACATCTGCATATTTTCATGAAATACGTTACAATATTTTCCATAAATGGCCTCAAAAAGTTGACAAAATTTACAGAGTACATGCAATACTAATTTTGTAAACTTTTGACTTTATTTATGAAAAATATTGTTAAGTTAATGAACAAAATCGCATGGCGTGTCTCATATACACATGAACAAGAATAGGGACAGCAGAGCAAATGGCATTGTACGTTATATACACTGCCATTCACTCGGCAGTCCCTATCCCACCTGCCTGCAATAGTAACGTCACCATGTCCAAGTAACCTGTATGCACAGGCAATACAGGTGATGGTTATGTAAGGCAACAAATGGCATCTTTACGTGAATCAAATTCCCTTCCAGGCAGCCAGAGAAATAACACCGATTGGGTTTTACGTCAATTCATCAGCAAGGTCATATACAGTCAGGAATGTTCCTGTATGAGCGAGCAACGTCTGTTCTACAGAAACATCATTTATTATTATATTATCAGCAGCTGAACTCAGGGATTCCGCTGGCGATCGTCACTTTCGCAATTGGCGATAAAAAATTACAATTTTCGAAAAAACAAATAATAATAGTGCCGATTTTTTTATTTCCCCCCAACGGAATCCCTGGAACTGTCTGCATTGCCTCATTTCTTTAGTCACATATAAAGAGGGATCGACTGACTTTTATAGCAGACGAGAATGTGCTTACCTTGAACTTGATTGATCATGTAGTCATGCCAATATAAACTGGCAAAATTGTTCGTTATAAAAACTTACTAAAGCAATAGACTTGAAACAATCACGATTAGCCCCACATTTTGCCCGTCACATATTTATCACAGAGACTCTACTGACCTTTATAGCAGGCGAGTGTGAGCGCGCTCTCCTTGAACTCGTTTGAGTGCGTGTTAATCCCAGCACCGGAGCCCAGTAATATAGAGGCGACGCCAACATGGCCGGCACTCGATGCCTCCATCAGGGGCGTGTGTCCGTTCTCATTGTGCTGCTCCACGTTGGCCCCGGCCTCGATCTGCACCTGCACCACGTCCTCATAGCCGCCACAGGCCGCATAGTGCAGCGGTGTGTTACCTGTATATACAAGGCTGGAGTGTTGCTTCCCTAACCAACAATGTCTGCTCCGACAACAACTTTGTAAATTACATTTTTGGAGAATTTATCCGGGGTATCTAGGTTGGCGCTAGGATTTTGAAATTAGTAGGCAAAATGGACTGATAAAATGAAAAATGACAATACTATTTTACATTTGCTCCAATATTTGTAAAAACATAGTACTTTTTTTCTAATAATTTCAGCTAAAATGTAAATTTCTGAAATATTAGTAACCAAATGGCTACTGCGGCAAAGAGTAGCGCCAACCTAGCAGGGATTCCGCTGGCGATCGCCACTTTCGCAATTGGCGATAAGAAATATCCCGTATTTAACCTGTCCATAATGAGAGAAATTCCCAAAATCAGAACTGAATATTTACAGAAAAATATATAATCAGCCCGGAAATTAGAATATCCTGACCTGTACATGAGGGCCAAACCATGCAAGTCGGCATTCCGGTAAGGCTGAACCCTGATCGTTAAATTAACATGTACATTTGAATGACTGGGGTTTTGCGTACGTTCAACAACACGGCCATATATAGACGGACGTGTGTACGTACCGGCAGAGGACTGGGCATTGACATCGGCACCGTGACCAATGAGCAGTTTGACGATGTCGACGTATCCCCCGCTGGCCGCCTCCATCAGCGGGGTACAGTCGCCCTTGATGCCGCGGTCCTCCACGTTCGCCTTCATCGCCAGCAGCACCTACACAACATGGATATAGCTACGAGTTCCAAAGCTCCAGATAAGGTGCGTATTGGCTAATTTTACGCACTTATTTTAGCAGAATATGCATTGATTATCAAAAGTGGGAGTACAAAATACTCACAGCAATGTGAAAATACGCATTGCTTTTCAAAGTGAGTAGTGAAAATACTGTACTGAAGTTGAAAATTTACATAGTTGAGAGTTGAGCTGCACAAACAGTGTTTGCTTTTTGCAGCTCAAATAAGTGATCTTATAATTTGTTTTATTTTTATAATTTGTTCCCTATTTAATAAGGAAGCGAATCAACAATGCAATCGTAAAAGTAAAATACATTGAATTTGAAATCTGGGGGTATAATACTCTTTAGAAACAAAACTTATCTGGAGCGCTTAGTTCAGTATACTTTTGAGTTTTCACGATAGTGTCCTTTTTCCATACGACAGTCAAATACATTTGTAGCTATCACTCCAGTGTTCCAATTAATGTCAAATAAAATGACGGGTGTATGTTTAAAAGTCACTGTACACACCATCTGTATATGGAGTATATTTAGATTACCCCAGACAATTGATTTATCTCCATTCAGAACCACTTAACCTACAGCTGTAACAGTGAACACAGTAAACCACAGACAAATTTGGCATAAAGAAATGTGATCAGGTACATTAATACACATTACGTAGCAGACATACACGAGTATGTTAAGTTTTTGTGACTACAAAGTACAGTCATGGGATAAACATAACAAGAAATCAGCAACACTGATGGATGTACCCCTCAAAAACTTTAACACAAAAAAATACTTTTGAACGCAAACTTCTAATTCATTTGGCATTTACCTTGAACGCAGGGGCCGCATGTGTGGGCCACAGAATGAAAATAGGGATAATGACTAATAAGTGTAAAAGTATACATGAAGTTTAAAGCTAATTCGGCTTACGGTTACAGAGATAGTAAGTACTCGAAAACAGGGTGGAGACTACATTTTTTCGGGGCACATATATTCATACCTGGGCGAGTTCGAGGTAGCCAGCGGAACATGCGAGGGACAGTAGGCTGTCGCCCTCCTCGGTAGTCTCATGAACACTGCCGCCTTCCTGCAGTAGCTGCCGAACTGCGGGCACGTCTCCGTCACTACACGCTTCCGCCAGCGACCGTGAACTGGTGGCACATACAATATTATATGAACAACATGAAATTAACCATTTTTAGCAATGATGATAACCTTTTGGCGGACGAACCCCACCTTCAATGTGTGTTTGCCCAATTTTATATCAACATAAATATGCTCAAAACAATTATTTTCTGCTACCCGCTTGCTCGCCACCGGACGGTAAAACATAATGAAATATGTTTTTAAAACGGGCATATCAAAATCAGAACTCCTGGGAAATTCAATTCTGCATAAGATCTGAATTTTATGTCAATTTCCAAAGTCATTTTCGAAATCAATCAGAGCCAATATAGTTTGGAAAGCGTGAATCAGGGTTGGCAATTTCCCGGGAAAATAAGAGTATTTCCCAGGATGGCGGGAAATACCGGGAAATACTGGGAAATACCGGGAAATATGAATCTTGGTCTTTTTAATTCCAAAATGTCAAGATGAGTCTCTATATTCCCCTATATCTACTATGGTTTATTTCTGTGTAGACTGATAAGCCTACAGGTAAAACATTCTGCAATAAAAAAAGAAATAAGTTTATTTAGAGAGAAAAAACATCATTATTTTCTAGACAATTTTCTTCCCCTATATACAAGTCTATGTAGTATTTGCCAACTGTCTATTTTATTGTGTATGAGAACACCCCTCATTACTATAGTAACCTGCCACTAATAAAAGCTGCTTTTATAATGTTGAGAAAATCCCTGTTGATAACAGGGATAATCCATGTACAGTGTAAGTGTAATTGTTTTACAACTTGACATGACCATATACAGACCACCTGGGTTCTTATTATACAGTATGACACAAAAGGTGTGAGAGAAGGCTGACAATTAACAGCCTGTTGTCATAGTCTGATGGTTTATTAAAGTATATTAAAGTCTCATCAATGTATATGCAAATAAGTAGACATTAGTAGGCTTTTGGCTAATTTTAACGATTTTAGGTACTGTATCTCATACGTACCATCGTGGCCCATAGTCTTCACGTTAAATAAATGTCATAATAATAATGCAAGTAAGTAATACAAATGCAAAGCATAAAACAACAGTACATTGTCAGTCATATAAGACTTGTAAGAGACATGTGTATGCACATCATGATGTGTATGCACATCATGCATGCATGCTAAGATCATTTATTCTCATTTCTTGATACCGAATATTAGTGTGGGAGAAGGTTGACAATTAACAGCCTGTTGTCTAAACATAGTCTGATCATGATGACGTTATCCTTGTGAATTGTATCTAGCAGACACTCAGATGCTTCCTAAAAAATGAAGAAGTATTTTACAAAAAAAATAATACAACCAAAATATAAATGTCATGGTTGCCAAATATTCCACCTGATGAGTACCCCTGTTGGGAGAAACAGATATACATTGTAATTAACCCCAGTTGGGAATTATCTAATTATTAAGTTGTTGATTGCTTAATTAACTATTACTGAGCTTAAAACTTAATTTAAATAACTTTAATTATCAAATAATAACATCAAAATTCATATTTCCCGGTATTTCCCACTTTGGGGAGTATTTCCCGGTTTTTCCCGCCCCCGGTATTTCCCGGCCAACCCTGGCGTGAATAGCGACTCACCTGTCTATGGCCAGGTGGCCACCGTGTTCTGCCCGCATCCGGTTAAGGGCCTGAGCCGCCTCGTCTAGGGCACAGCTCACTGACGATGTCAACTTCCGCAGTACCTCGGGATCACCGTACTTCTTTCCATCTGCGTTGGCCATCGTCCCTACCCCTGAATATAATGTTGTGGCTGATAAAAAATTATAAAAACGCCATGCGTGATTAACCCATTTCACCCCTAAATAACTAGAACAGATTTTGATGTTAATTTTCCGACTAATCCAATCATCACAAAATTATTTTCAGACTAGTCCATTTATGAAATGGAAGTGTTTTTTCCAAACAAATATGTGGCTGTGACTGGAGAAATAGGACTTGTAGGTTTTGCGGCCAGTGTAGAACCAGATCAGCATGTGCATCCGTACAGTCTGATCAGGATCTGCACTGTTCGCCATTCCATCAATGAAACACCTGTCACATTTCTAACAATCAATATAGATTGTTATCAGGCTACAGGTTTGTGCTATTTGATCAGGAGCTACACTTGTCAGAAATGCCATAAGCCCCATTTCTCCAGTCACATATGAAAATTACTTGTCTCATCCGAACGAACTGTGGGAACAGTATTTGTTCATGCCTAGGATGAGGATTGAACCCACGGTAGAGCTCCATATAAGGTGCTTATTGGTGTATTATACACTTATTTTAGCCAAATACGCATTGATTATCAAAAATGGGAGAACAAAATACTTGCAGCAATGTGAAAATAGTGCATTGATTGTCAAATTGAGTTGTGAAAATACTGTATTAAAGTTGAAATTTACTTAGCTGAGTTGCAAAGAAGCAAACAGTGTTTGTTTTTTGCAGCTCAAATAAGTGAATTATTAAATTGTTTTTTTTTTGTATAATTTATAATACATTTGTAAACGTAAAATATGTATTGAATTTGATAGCTGGTGGTGTAATACTCTTTAGACACAAAACTTATCTGGAGCCCTGACCATGGCTTCCAGTATCGAGGTCCAATGGTCCATCCTTGGAGATTATCAAGCCTTCCCCACATGTGTGACGAACGTAATCATGATCATTAGTGCACTTGATAAGAACACACATCTATCTATAAGGTCCCATTTCAGGGATTCCGCTGGGGAAAAAAAATAATCGCCACTTCAAAAAAAATAAAACAATTGGCGATAAAAAATTACAATTTTCGAGGAGAAAAAAACATATTTTTTTTTAATTTTTCCCCGAAAATTGTAATTTTTTATCCCCAATTGTTTATTTTTATCGCCAATTGCAAAAGTGGCGATCGCCAGCGGAATCCCTGCATTTCATAGGTTTCTAGCACAATAAAAACTGTGTAAATTAGATGCGCTTGAATTGTTTTGCCAGTGTGCCAAATCAATGGTATTATATCACATCTGTGGGTGGCAGGTGGGAGCATGTGATGCCCACTGATGGGTAATTTAACGAGCAGGGTTCATTCTTACCAGTATCCCGAATGGAGACCTGGTTCATACAGTAGAACCACTCTAAACCAGACACACAAAAAATGTTAAGTTTGATGGATGTAATTTATCTCTGATGACGATACCTGTTCACGATGACAAAACAAACGCAGTGGTTTACAGTGGACCAGAGCTGAACCAGGGTGTACAGTTTAGAGAGGTTCCACAACATTAGGTGAATCGTCACATCTACAGGATGTGAGCAGCACATTGTAAATAAAGAAAATTAGAGGAAACACGTTTACTCCTTCCATAAAAATATGATTTTTCTATAGTTCAAGTAAGCAGAGGCTCGCGGATACTGCCTTACCGCCGCCTGGACCGACAAACAACAAAAACTAAAGCAAATCTTACGACCAGACATACAACATATTCTAGACATATTGTGTATGCCAGTGGTATAAAGAGGAATTTTGTTGGAAATATAATTTACACCCTGCATCTAGACCACAGAAGTAAACGTCCAGCAGCCCATTTCAATAAACTTCATAACACTAAGAAGTTTGTATGTGCAAAATTGAAAGCCTATGTTGGAAAATCTTTAGTTGATGTGTGCAACTTTAATGATGTGTGCATGTAGGTGCAAAATGGTAACGTTAAGTTAACTACATTACCACGAGAAGCAAATTAATAAACATCTTTGTACAAACATTTTTATTGTACAAAGTTTAGTGAAACGGGCCTCAGCAAGCTGAGATGGACGTACCTGCAGCCTCCAAGAGGGCCTCGAGACGAGCACGCGTGTCGGGGTCGACGGGCATGGTGGCCTCCTGGCTCGACACATCCATGCCCTGGGGCAAGAGGAAGTTCGACTCCATCACCTGGTCCGCGTCGTCAGCATCGAGAATGAACGAGTCCACCTGCAAGTTCCAGTGCTCCAGATAAGCTAGGTTTGCACAACTGATAGGTGCAGTAGACATTTGGCTATTAATATTAAAAAAATGGACATTTTGGCTAATAAAAATTCCAGAAATTATTTGAAAATGTATACGTTTATATATTGGAGCAATTGAAGTGTCTTTTGTCACATTATCAGTTCATTTTGGCCGTTTATTTCAAAATAATAGCGCCAACCTACTGTCTGTTCCATATTAATTGCCGACAAACTTTAGGCTATTAAACACATTCAATCTGCAATATATTTGAATGCAAGTACTTTTTCACCAATAACAAAAAAGTCACCCTCCCCAATTTTTTTATTTGATGAAATTCAATCAAATATTGATTTTTTTTTGTGAAAACAATTTTTCCTATGGGAATTCAACATGGTGGAAAAGGAGGTGGAGGAGCTGGGGGAGGAGTAAAAAAAAAAAGAAAGAAGGAAATTGACCCTGAAACCTGGTTATGCTCTAGTAAAAGTGAAAATTCACTTACTTGAGCTGCAAAAACCAAACACTGTTTGCGCAAATAATGGAATTTTCAAGTTCTTTAATTTTTTGCTCATTTACATGATAAATTAAATAATCCATTTGCAAAAATAAAATATTCATTTACTTTGAAATCAGTGGTATTATACTATTTAGACAAGAAGCTTATCTGGAGTTTTGAGTTCATATAAAAATGATTGCGGCTGGAGAAATGGCAATACTTTATTCTTTTATAAAACAGATACTTTATTCTTTTATAAAACAGAGGCATGTTAAAAATTTAAAAAACATACACCAGGTAAAACAAGAGGGCCATGATGGCCCTAATTCGCTCACCTGACTCCATGAACACCAGAGGAGAATGTGACATTGAGTTCATGTGTTTTAAAAAAATTGTGCTATTTTTAGATGGCGGTCATCTTGGATTAAGCAATGACTCTCATTTTACCAAATCTGAAAATGCTTCACCCAAGGATCTTAACTTACTATGAAGTTTGGCCATCATCGGCCATGTGGTTTCTGAGAAAAAGACGTTCAAAATCTCGAATAAATGACCTTTTGGCGGCCATCATGGATGACATATTCATCCGATTCCGACAAATATTGCACCAGAGCAATCGCCTCATCGCTACCTTCAATTTGATACATGACTAAAATTTGACCCCACGGGCCACGCCCATTTTTGACCCTGGGGTCACCATTTTCACAAATTTGAAAGAGCATTGTATATCAATCATTCCTACCAACTTTCATCGAAATCCGGCCAGCGGTTCATGAGAAGATTTAAGAATTTGTGCTATTTTTAGACGGCGGCCATCTTGGATTAGCCACGACCTCCATTTTAACAAATCTTGAAAAGGCTTCACCCATGGACCAGAACTTTTAAGTTTGGCCACCATGGGCCAAGCGGTTCATGTGAAGAAGAATTTTGAAATCTCTAATAAAATAACAACCTTTTGACCTTTCGGCGGCCATCTTGGATGACATAACCATCCGATTTCGACAAAAAATTCACCAGAGTGATCGCCTCATTGATACATTCGATTTGATATATAACATGACCATATTCAGTCAAAAATAAAATTTGACCACACAGGCCACGCCCATTTTTGACCCCGGGGTAACCATTTTAACAACTTTGAAAGAGCATTGTACATCGATCATTCCTACAAGTTTCGTCGAAATCCAGCTAGCGGTTCATGAGAAGAAGATTTTTTAAGAATTTATGCTATACTGAGCAAAACTAGAAACGTCCCTCCATGTTTAAAGGATTTCCTGCACGGATATGCTAATTAAACATAGCGCATAGAAGTTACACTAAAAAACTACACTTTTCTAGACCACACAGAGCTACAGTTTATGTCTGCTGGCGATACGACTCGGCAGCTATCGATTTCTTACTCGGCCGAGAGTATCCGGAAACTAATTAGTCACGTGACGCGTCCTCGACTGACGTAGTAAGAAGGACGCGTTATTGTCTACACGCAGATCAATACACAGTCAGAGCTCGACATAAGTGTTGTGTTAGCTCAATTTTATTCGAATTTAGCGGAAGGAGCGTTGTTTGCACAATGGCTAGCGACTTGGATTATCCGGATATTCTTCCATATCAATTTGAGCCGCTGAACAGTGAAATTAATGACTTTACTAGCGGTGACGAAAGTGACATTTCCGTCTAATCGGGGTCACACTCCGACAAAGAAAATGACATTCCCGACTTCGATATAAATCGGCTCGGAAACACAGATTGGTAAGAATACATTGTTTTTCCTTTGTATGTTAACGAACATTCTTCACACTCCTTCCATTTGAAATATGCCAAAGTTGTTTTTAATGGTCGGAAACGACCAAAACAACGAGATAACGAAAGGGATAACGAAAGGGGTAAAAACATCCGTTTTCCAACGAGACCAGTACTCGTCACGTTGTTGTTTGATCCAAGTTTAGTGCGTCCGCGCAGTCTGACCAGGGTCAACACAAGGTGGGGGGGGGGTGAGGTCACAATATGTATTGGCCTTTGCGACCATGTGTAGACCCAGACCAGGCTGCGCATCCGCACAGTCTGATCAGGGTCAACACTGGTCGCTATGATAATACTATATACAGTAAGCACATTCAGCTGTCTCAAATGTTGATAAATCATTTAATATGTTGCAAAAACTGGCTCATCAACTGACCGGAATTAGTTCACACCGGGATGCCGATGGCAGATTTACAAAATTATTTTCAAAGCCAGAATCACTGGTTCAGCACCAGTGACAGATAAATCTCCGACATTTTGGCATAAATGTAGAACCCCGGGCTAGTCCCGGCCCTGCAGAGACATATTTATTTTGTAGAAACCACACGGTTTAGCCCCGCTACGTTGGGACAGTCTGGCCTGGGAGCGTGGGTATTACAATTGGCCGGTACATGTAGCTAAGAAAATTCAACAACAGTCTGTTTTTTTTTTTGCATAATATAATATGGTCTCGAATATTTTGTGCCACATATAATTTGAAAACGGGGTGAAATATATATAGTATGATATAATGAGAAGGTGAATTGAAAACGGGAAATATGTACATTATTATATAGTAGGCGAATTATATATATAATATGATAATGCATGATATAGTATGATGTGTATTAATTATTCATTGATAGTATTAATGTTAAAATTTGTAACGACATGTTTCTTATTTCAGATGCACACGGTTCTTCAATCCAAGGACATAGACGAATCCAGAGAAAATCTAGTTTATATATATATTTGTTTTTATATAGTATTTAGAGATAGCTTGGAGATATTTCACTGTATATTTTCCATGTATAATGTATGAATATTCTATGATCGGTAAGTATTTCGGTGAGTACAAAATTTATGATATTTTCCGTAAATGACATCTGAAATAAAGTTGCGAACATGTATTTTCTAAGACAGATGAGTTTAGTGGCATGAGGATATTTGTTATTTTATTGAACCCCTGCTTTCTTAGTTCTTTTATTGAACCCCAACCTGCCCCTTGGCCCACCATACACAAACATAAAGTGACCGTTACTGATCGTTGTTGTATTGAGCAGGAACTACACAGTTTACCACACTGGTAAGAAATAGCATGAAGGCGTTAATCCCTTAATGGCTTCAGTTTGATATGAAAGAATATCGCCGCCCTAATTTCTGGCTTCATTATCATGTGAAAGAATATCGCCGCCCCAATTTAAGCTATATTAGTAAGGATTACCTTCACTGGTGTGAAGTGACAGACAACTAACATGCAATTAGGAAGTAATTGGCAAACAAAATCACCAATAAATAGTACTCCAAAATCTGATTGCAGCACACTTCTCTCTATGAACGCATGATAGATAGATAGCAAATTACATATTTCTTAAAAATACTATCCTACTTAGAAGTTATGGACATCGTCTGCATTGTCTGCTCTTCTTCCGTACGTTCTTCGCCAGCACGGTATCGAGTGTGACAGGTAAATTGAAGTGCCCAACTCGACAGGTAAACAGTCATTTAATGGGTAGCATTAAGCAGAACAGTGTACCATTTTAGTGAGGTTTCCCACTATCCATACGGTGCCCAACTCCTCGACAGGTAAATTGAAGTGCCCAACTCGACAGGTAAACAGTTATTTATGGGTAGCAATAAACAGAACAGTGTACCATTTTAGTGAGGTTCCCAATATCCATACAGTGCCCAACTCGACAAGGTGTGAAGTCTTTCCGCCGAAGCACGTGGATCCATATTTTTCTTACACGTTCATCTTTCGGGAAGGTGAAAAAGTGCAATCCGCAACCTTGACGCTTTTGTTTTTGCAATTAAGTGCCACACAATAAGTCGGCATTGTTCTAAATCATATGGCGCAACAGATATCATATACTTATAAAACTTAAATTTAAAGGCTTGAAATACGGTACAAAACTTTTATTTGGTAATTCCTGGTAAAATATAAAACCAACACGCCGTGCCAGGAACTATGAAATGACCATACTACACAGGCACCATGTGGCTGCTGGTCCTCCACATGACGTCAGTGGCCGAGCGCTGCCGGAAAATATGCATAATTGGCCAGCCAGTGTTTCAGCTGATAACACACAGCACTGATAACACTGTTAGCTGCGGGGTTTGCACGCTGGTACTTTGGACAGTACATGCTTATGGAAAGGTACAGAATATACATTTATGCAAAACCTTGCAAGAAATCCTTTAAGGAAAGATTCATCAACAACCAAAAGGGTTACTTTTAAAAATCAAAATGGAAAAACAAGTTCATTCATTTCTGTATCAAAGCCAATAAATTGCATTTGGATATCTTGTTAAATATTCGAGAGATAACCGGCCAAGGGCGGTAGGGGTCAAAATCAAAAATCACACAAAAACTCAGAAATGTGTTACTTAATGTTTAGAGATGGAATTTCAATAAGTAATGTGGCAAATTCAGTAAATCTCGTTAGTACCGAGTGTGGCCACCATTTGCATGAATGCATGCAATGATAGTACGCCGCATCGACGTGACGTAACGCAATACCAGTGCGTTGGGCAAATTCCTCCATTCCCGTTGTAACGCCCGTGTAAGATCGCGAACATTGTCAATCTGATGGTTAGCTCTGTGCTTTGCGGCCCAGCTCATCCCATATGTGCTCAATGGGATTGAGATCCGGGGAGACCGCGGGCCATGGCATGACGTCGACGTTGTTTTGCTGTAAGTATCGAGTGGTGACCCTGGCTACGTGAGGGCGGGCATTGTCGTGCATCAATGTCACACCAGGACCATGCTGACGGATAAATGGTAAGGCATGTGCATTTAGCACATCTGCAACATAACGTTGTGCATTGATGTTGCCCTGTACAACAACCAAATCTGTCTTCCGGTTTCCCATGATCCCACCCCAGACCATTACGCTCACTCCCCCAAACCTGTTCTTCTCAACAATGCAACAATCGGTGAATCTTTCATTTTTACGCCTGTATACCCGTAATCTTCCGTCAGCATGACTAACTGTGAACCGAGATTCATCGGTGAACAAAACTCGGTTCCAGTCAGCCCTTCTCCAGTTCAGATGACGTCGCGCCCATAACAGTCTGGCAGCACGGTGACGTTGGGTCATTATCTGACCAGCGTACGGGCGGCGTGCCCGGATTGGTTGGGCGTTACGACGTAACCGGTTGCAAATGGTCTGCCCTGAGACACCGTATCGCCTAGCAGTGACTGTGGCTGCCAATCGACGTTGACGTAAGTGCGTCACGTAATGTAACGATACGGCTCTAGCCGTCGTTACACGAAGCCTACCAGGTCGCTGCCGGTCGTGAACAGCCCCAGTCTGCTGGTACCGGGCTGCAAGACGATCAATCGTCTTCCGACAGCAACCAAACCAAACCGAGGTGCGACCGCCCTGGCGGCCATCCCACCCGCAAGCATCCCAATTGCCTGATTTCGCTCGTTTTCGGAAAGCCGTGGCATATCGAAAACAGTGAAAAATTAAAAAAGTTTTTTAATTTTCCGAATAGCCCCTATCGCATGAATGGTACGACATGAACTGAATCACCTTATCGATGACAAGTATAGCGTGCACGTGCAAAAAGTGGAAATCAACGTTCCGGTCACTGGCCGCTATGTAAACCGTGTGTATCGGCTAAACTCTACACGATCGTATTCTGAACATCGCCACGGTTTAAAATACATGTACTTTGAACATGTGGTACATACATAGACAGAGCTACACCGGCTATAAAACAGGGACGTTTCTAGTTTTGTTGAGTATATTTTTAGACGGTGGCCATCTTGGATTAGCGATGACCTCCATTTTAACAAATCTGAAAAGGCTTCACCCATGGACCATAACTCTTACGTTTGGCTACCATGGGCCAAGCGGTTCATGTGAAGAAGAATTTTGAAATCTCTAATAAAAGAACGACCTTTTGACCTTTCGACGGCCATCTTGGATGATCTAACCATCCGATTTCGACAAAAAATGCACCAGAGTGATCGCCTCGTTGATACCTTCAATTTGGTATAGGACATGACCATATTTGTTCAAAAATAAAATTTGACCCCAATTTGACCCCACGGGCCACGCCCATTTTTGACCCCGGGGTCACCATTTTAACAACTTTGAAAGAGCATTGTACATCGATCATTCCTACCAAGTTTTGTCGAAATCCAGCTAGCGGTTCATGACAAGAAGATCTTTTAAGAATGTATGCTATTTTTAGACGGCGGCCATCTTGGATTAGCGATGACCTCCATTTTAACAAATCTGAAAATGCTTCACCCATGGACCATAACTTTTAAGTTTGGCTACCATGGGCCAAGCGGTTCATGTTTGAAAGAATTTTGAAATCTCTAATAAAAGAACGACCTTTTGACCTTTCAGCGGCCATCTTGGATGACCTAACCATCCGATTTCGAAAAATAATGCGCCAGAGTGATCGCCTCGTTGATACCTTCAATTTGATATATGACAAGACCATATTCGGTCAAAAATAAAATTTGACCTCAATTTGACCCCACGGGCCACGCCCATTTTTGACCCCGGGGTCACCATTTTAACAACTTTGAAAGAGCATTGTACATCGATCATTCCTACCAAGTTTTGTCGAAATCCAGCTAGCGGTTCATGACAAGAAGATCTTTTAAGAATTTATGCTATTTTTAGACGGCGGCCATCTTGGATTAGCGATGACCTCCATTTTAACAAATCTGAAAATGCTTCACCCATGGACCATAACTTTTAAGTTTGGCTACCATGGGCCAAGCGGTTCATGTTTGGAAGAATTTTTAAATCTCTAATAAAAGAACGACCTTTTGACCTTTCGGTGGCCATCTTGGATGACCTAACCATCCGATTTCGACAAATAATGCACCAGAGTGATCGCCTCGTTGATACCTTCAATTCGATATATGACAAGACCATATTCGGTCAAAAATAAAATTTGACCCCAATTTGACCCCACGGGCCACGCCCATTTTTAACTTTGAAAGAGCATTGTACATTGATCAGTCCTACCAAGTTTTGTCGAAATCCGGTTGGCGGTTCTTGAGAAGAAGATTTTTGAAGAATTTATGCTATTTTTAGACGGCGGCCATCTTGGATTACAATGTAATTTTAACAATTTTGTAATCCCCCTACCTAAGTACCATGACCATGAAGTTTGGTGACTATAGGCCCAATGGTTACCGAGGAGAAGACGTTTGAAAATGTTCACGGACGACGACGACGGACACATTGCGGTAACAATAGCTCACATGAGCTTCGCTCAGGTGAGCTAAAAATATATACATAAAATTATTATTTTTAATTTTACTTTCACACTGCTGGCAAAAATCATGAAACCAAAAAATATGCCTATAAAAAATCCCATTACCCCATCCACTTGGTCTCTTACGGTACCATCTTCTATATAGAAAGGTGATAAAGAATATGGCTATTAAAGAAAGAGCCCTCTCTTTTCCGACTAGCACAAACACAATAAACATCGATTAAATGTATGACTTCAGAGCTTTCAATAAGAATGAAAGTAACAGGATGTTTTGAAAAAGTAGATGGCAATTTACTAGTGACTGCTGCCAACGGCAGCAGCGCTCGGCACTTGTGCTGAGCGGGGGGAGTGTCCGGGAGGGGGGTTTTCCCCCCTTCTGGATGACGGGGGGTGCGGGGGTCCTCCCCCGGAAAATTTTGAAATCTATTAAGCCAAATGGTGCATTCTGAAGTCAAATTATATCATTTGATAGATGAAAATTATACCTTGCAAAGGTGTTCAAAAAGAAGGAAAAGAATTCTCCTCACACTGTGCATATGTATTTGGTTTAACAAAGCATGCCATGGCATATTTTATTAAACACTAGAAAAATGACTGCCTATGGCCGAACACTTACAGCACCTCGTTTGAGATGGGGTAACAACTAAGTCTAGTAAAGCAATATAATGGGAATACATCTGCACCATGGGGGGGGGGGGGGGGGGATATATAAAAAAACAGCACTGAATTTACAATATCCTGATATACATGTACTGTCAAATATCCTTACCAGGTAAGGGTATTTGACAGTACATATCAGGATATTTTGATAGACAAACCCTAGTTCAAAAAAAACAAAACAAAACCATTAGGCCATAGGCATGCATATTTCATATTATCTTACTACGATTTATAATCAAACAACAAATTGTGAAGAAGTTTCACAAATTCATTCGGAAATACGAGTATCACGGTTACAGGTAACCACCGTTTAATGGGGATAACAACCGCAAACATTCATTGTACTTGGGACCTACTACGTGCATAGATTTACCTAAAGATAATATGACAAAGGCACTAGAAATGGGGGGAGTTAATGTACATAATTAAATAAAAGCAAGCGCTACCGGAATCTGCGAAGCCAAACTGTAGTAAATCAGCCTATCGTTTACGCTTCTTCATTTTGATGCCGACTTGATTGTATTGTCCGACGCGCAGAGAAAGGCAACGTGAAGCTCGCGCATCAGAAATAAATAAAACTATGTAAAAAAATATGTATTTTATTGTATGTTCAGTAATATTGTAATAGTTATGACTCCGTTATGACATGCAACTGTATCTTCTACGAACTATACCTTTATATCGGCATTCTTATTCCTGACGTTGACAACACAATTTTATTTACCCGAAAGCGGGTGAAATTGTTTTGACAGCACCCAAAATCAAGTCTGCGGAAAAATAATTGAACCCGGCAGTCCAATATTGTACATTGCGTACTATATGCCAACCGGGAACCAACGCTCAAAGAGACCAGTAAACATCGAGTTTGCCTTCTCGGGTCACTGAAGACGTAATTTAGCCGCGATTTATTTATTTTTTTTTCTGAACGAATTATAGGCGGCGATATTTTAGAGAATATGCGGCGGCAAACCGCCGGCTACCGGCTACTATTGAAAGCCCTGTCAGACTTATGTCTCTGGCAATCAATATAAAGGTATTAGGTGTGTGAATATACTCGGAAGCAAGTCAAAACGGCCCCAAAGTTTTAGGAATTTGGTCAAAACGGCCCCTACTAAAACGGCCCCCTATTATATATTATATATTTTTGTATACATATAATCTATATATTCTTATTATTCATCTAAAATAACAATAATAAATGACTTTGTAGTATGAATATTGATGAAAATGAACTTTAATATGCATGCAATATATTATTTTTATATTGGTATATGGTTTGTATATCTTATCAATTACAATGGATCTTTTTCACACCTTTATGTAGACAAATGCCCATTATCTAACACCTTGTATTTTAGTGGGGATACAACACAATTAATAACTCGTTACAGTCGATAATAATAGTAGAGTTGAATAAATACAGCACATGTATACTATAACACGTTGGCGAACAGTGTAGTCCTTGACCAGACTGAGAATTCAGTTATGTGCTATATATAGAATCAACAAGTAGTTATTTACAAGATGGGAAACAGTGTAGATCCTGATCAGACTGTGAATGCAATTTCTCATATATCATGAACAAGTGGTTATGTACAAGATCGGGAACAGTGTAGATCCTGATCAGACCGTGGGTGCAATTTCCCATATATCTATAGCATCAACAAGTAGTTATTTACAAGATGGGAAACAGTGTAGATCCTGATCAGACTGCGAGTGCAAATTCCCATACATCTATAGCATCAACAAGTGATTATGTACAAGATGGGAAACAGTGTAGATCCTGATCAGACTGTGAGTGCAAATTCCCATATATCTATAGCATCATGTATGAGGTGTAGTAGAAATGCATTTCATTTAATTAACAGCTTAGCTTTATGTATTTAATTTGCCGTGAACATCGCTCATAGTATAAACATCAAAAGGAGCAATTAGTAGTTTAAATAATTTCATTAATTAACAGCTTAGCTTTATGTATTTACTTTGCCACGAACATCGTTTTACCTTAATTATTACTTCAAAAACACATTTGTAGTATAAACACCAAAAGGAGCAATTAGTAGTTTAAACATTTTAGCCGCAATACTATCCCACCCATCGATAATTGGATTAATCCTGCTATGCAATCAGTAAAAAAATAATTAACCATCATCCTAGTGACAACGCGTAACGATTTGCACGAAAATTATGAAAAATATTGGAACGATTACGGATAAAATACGGTAATATAACACAATTTTTGTTTTGTTTTATTAAATTATATTATTTATAATTATTATTCATTATACTACATTATACTGGCTATATACTATCAAAAACTGAAAAATACATAAAATACAAATGATACCTCATTTTTGGACGGGGGCCGTTTTGACCATTTATTTTTGACGGGGGCCGTTAGGCGGGCCGTTTTGACCAATTTAGGCGGGCCGTTTTGACCAATTTAGGCGGGCCGTTTTGACCACGGGCCGTTTTGACTGTAATCCAATATACTCACTTCAAATCGCTGTTTCCAGCATTTATTCAGTTATTCGCATTTTGCATACCCTATCCAAAGCGAAATTTGCGTGCACGACAGAATCTCACACAGAATCGGAGGCCGTCCGGCGTGGATCATCGGTCATATTTGGCCGATAGCTGATTGCCAGCTCAAACTAACGACATGCACCATGACTCGATATGTTTGGGGGTTACTCGATACATTTTGCTCTAAAATACATCATCGTTATGCAAGAATATTTCACGTTTAAAACTACGAAAATACTAAATGGTGATAAGAATATTTCTAAATGACCATTTAACATTATAAATCTGCATTAAATTTGATTTAGCAATTGGAATTTAGTTGTTTGAAGAGTTCAAAAATTATTAAATTATATATCAAAACTGTTCAGATTTCCCCCTGCCCTCCTCGACAGGAGAGATAATTATAACATACAGGTGCGCAAAATGGACGAAGTCCGACTTCCAGAATTCAGCTGCGTTATTAATTACGCATGAAACTAAAAGACCGAAAAGGGCTAATGTTCCAAGGTATCCATTACCACTTGGCAATGTGCGTCCTCGGTAGATACATCACGTCAGTCGCAGAAAATATAAAAGTTACATATCAAGAGTTTTTTTTTTTTTTTTTTTTAAAACTTGTTCAAGACGATCAAGTTGTTGACTACGGGCGGGTCAGTCACATACACTCTCACTGCTGGAAGTAATGTGTATCATCTATTTCATATTAACATGCATGTTTCTTACTAGCCATCAATCAATGAACAATTATGCTAAAACTATTGAAAATAATTTTCCAGGTCACATGCTCAACAATTTTCCACAAATTAGCAAAAATACAAATGGCATATAAAATGAGTAACACTCGCGTGTATTTGACGCAATATTGTTAAGTATACCTCCGATACCTCATCTTCATCGCTGCAAGAGACGTCAAGGCCAAATGTGGACTGGGATGTGGAAACTTTGGGATTTTCTACGATAGACGGGCCCGTCATGGCCGATGTCTGGGTCACTTGGTCAGTTTCAGTCCGTGTTACTTCTTTGTGGTCGTCATTATTATCAGTTTGTTCAACATTCTGCATTGTTGCGGTCACACGTAACAAGTTTAACTATATACACAGCTTTGAAATACAACGTTTCGGTGGCAAAATTGAAATGCACATTAGAAATTATCGAGTTGCCACCTTGACCGCCATTATTACGTACAAAGCCCCGGATGAAACTTTCTGCGCAGAAGCAGACAACATCGGGTGCATGTAAAATGAGAATTGGCATGCCGGTGCGGCTTTATTTCGCCTCTTCATTTTTGTCATTGACTGTGACACACAAACACATTTTAGCATCGGCTTATGTTCTGCTACGCTACAAATTAACTAAGAGTATGTCTTCATATGCGGTGGAACTGGGAAATTATTTTGTGGGGGGGGGGGGGGGGTCTTGAGGCTTGATCGAAACACCATTTCCTGCATTCTCAGCAAGTGTGAGGATGAGAAAATTTGCTTTAGTACACAAATTATTGAGGGGGCCAGCTAGCCCCCCCCCCCAATTCCGCCGCTCTAGCACTGCCATAGGTAAACTAATTTACGATCATGTGCATTCATAAAACTATGTGTAAGGTATGCTGTGTATATTGTCATTTAATAATTTAATTTCATGGTTCGACTTTGTTCTCCAGCGCATATGCTGAGCTATGCTGAGGGGGAGGGTGGGGCAATCGTAAGGGCGATTTTGCTAGGGGGTCCGGTGGATGTTCCACCGGAACTATTTTTAATCTAAGATGAGTGAAATGCCATTTCCTGCATTGTCAGCAAGTTTGAGGATGATAATATGTACTCATTATACATAATTATTAGGGGGGGGGGGGGATTATTGGGGAGTGGGGAAATTATTTGGGGAGTGCCCCCATGCCCACCACTCCGCCGCCCCTGATCTTGGATTTTCATATTGATTTTCTAAAGTTTCAAATTAACAATTTGCGTCTATAGGCCAGTTCGATACGCTATACGCTATTGCTTCCCTTAGATTTAATTATTATCTATCGTTACGAGTTCTTTAACGGCTGAGATAAATAATTAAGGTACTTATATCCACTTCCGGCTAGTAAATCTGCCAAAGACTTGTATGTCCATGAACAGGAAAACCAGTAATTCTCATTTAATTTTCAGCAAATTAGTATTGTGTTTAGCAAAATAGGTTGATTATTTCATTTCCATTGTTCTCCAAATTTGAGACAGTATGTAAACAATGCCATATTAGTAACACATTTTCTTAAAGATGGGATCCACTCTAGTAGGCATAAACTGTTATTTATATGAATTAAATAAGTGTATAATTATGTAACTATTCCACCAGTCTTATACATTACGAGTGCCAGCTATACATATATAATGATTTAGTAACCTTTATTTTACTGATAATGACTTGCGGTGGTATCAGGCTATTTTGATATGCAAATGAGGTAGGGCATTTTTAAATTATTTATACAAATACGCGTCACCTGAAAAAAATATTTTTATTGCCAGATTATGAAGTATGATCATTATATACAAATCAAACAATACGCACAGATAATACATATTAATTTCCTTTAACATTTCAAGGAAACACAGTATCACCCTTGATATTTGTGTGGAAATTCATGTTTGATATACGAAGTATAATAATGCCAATTATATCGTCGGGAAATTATGAATTACTTTTGATTTCCCGAACAATGTAATATCTAACTAGTGTACGAAAACAAGATGCCTCCCTATATTATAACCTGGCACATGGGACTCTATCTTTAATTTGTCCACAGACATAAATACTATACAAAATCCTTGATTTTTCCATGAAGGCATAACTGTGTCATATATTATGCACGGGAGGCGAGAAGAAGAGATGGAATAACTGGGTAGAACCTGGCACCAGGGATGCAGAGTAGGTAGAACCAATCCACCTCTGGCCTGGCGGCACTTGACACACCAGTTGGTGCCATATAATCGGTAAAGAATTGTGACACTCGTTCACCGAGTTGCAACATCCCGGCAGCACCTCAGCAAATCGGGGCCAGAAGCAAGCAGATGAGAGCAAGCATTCAGTTGAGCACGAGTATAACCTAGCGGTGATATATTGTACGGAACTGGCGTTTATTCCAGTATGTTTGAATATGTTAAAAGCCTATCAGAAGTCGTCTGTTGCGGTGGTAATACGCGGGACCAGTAGCACTTGGCGGTCCGTGTTACCAGGGTCCGGCAAATGCCACCTTAACACTGCTACCACACCACAGTCTAATATAATAAGAATACGTGGTGGCGAATACTGATGGCGAATACTTATGGCAAACTCAAATCTGTTTGAACCACTTTCTAATACCACGTTCTCTAACACCACTTTCTCTAACACCACCAAAGTAACTGCGGATAGAACGAAATCTGCTCCCAAGTGGCAAACTCGGTTGCTTTGAACCAATGATCACCACTGTTCTTTCCTAACGATTATACATAAATCACTGCATGTAAACCTGAAGCAATGCTTCAACGCAGAAGAACACTAATAATAAGAATATGATATTTTCTCACCATCTCGGCAGAGAAAACAACAGGTGACTGACTTCATAAATATAGCTCGTGCTCAACCGATTACCACCCACACCAAGCCCACCCAGCTCCGACTTACCTTAGTACATATCCAGGCTGCTACATTCCAGCGAATGAGAATAACAGAATTGAAATACGAGTTAATTTCCAATAGATAAGATGGCCGCCGTGGGTAACCTTGAGATAATTACAGGCCGATAAAAACACGACCTGCTCAGTCCAAGACCGTCGTTCAAGTGTGATGTGATGATGATACATCGAACTCACCGACTATATTAATATTTTTTTTATAAGAAATGTATATGTGACTGGAAAAATGAGGATCGATCAAATGGCATCCACCTGACGCCTGATAAGGATATGGTGTTGTTAGAAGAGTGAATTGTGATTAATTGGCTAAATGTCGATCAATGTGGATCATGATAAGATCACGTGAATGCGCATGCTGATTTGAGTCTACACTGGTAGAAAAATTCATAAGCCAATTTCTCCAATCAAAGATACATGTTACGACATTTATCATTACCCTATGAAGGGATTATGACATCCACATATTCACCAAGAGGCTGTCTCTGACACGAAGTGTTACTGACCTTAATGTTATTTGCAGCAGGATCAAACCAAAAACCGTCATACGTGGAATTTGTCTTACAAAGTAGGAGATTGTCAGTAGCATGCGGGCATTAATTGGACTCGCATGACTATGCGCGAATAGCACGCGTATACTAGTATATGGTTGTTACTTGGATGAATATGATAAGCATTGTATATGGCGCGTGACACGTAAACAAACAAATTCAAACACTTTAACCGCAGGAGGGATTGTTGGGGGGGGGGGGGGGAGGGAGGTGTGTGGTAGGTTGACATTGAATGTACATTTTAGATAGAGTGTTGCTGAATAACAGTGTATGCCCTCGATTTCTCCACTAGTTATTTACTGATACAGGGGAATTTAATTATGTGATTTTATCAGGCACTGATTTTCAGCTCATCATGCGCTGATGTACACAGTTAGACCTAAAGTCGTTTTAGCAAAATGATCGATTGAATGGAAACCGTAGTTCAGAAGGCAACATTACCTACTAGAATAACGAGAATAGGGTGTATTGGCATTTGCCAAATAAGAGAACGCAATAGTACATGGGATGAAATGTGAGTAGCCATTCTTAGAAATTAACAAAGTACACCGGTATTTACATTTCATTACACTAAATTATACAGCATGTTTGGTATCGGTGTCAGTTTGCCAGCATATCCAAACTAGTTATATCATGTATATCAGCAAATACATTACATTCAACATGTAAGTGTAAATAGGCCAGGGAATATAGATTTTACCCGAAAGTCTTTGCAACACAACTGCCATTATTGCCAATAATTCGAGAAAAATATGCTGATCAGCAGAAAAAAACAATTTGAGCATATTGTGTGTCATTTTTGGGTAACACTATCAAATTAGGGCATAAATTGTAGTATACTAGTATATGGTTGTTACTTGGATGAACATGATAAACATTGTATATGGCGCGTGACACATAAACGAACAAATTCAAACACTTTAACCGCAGGAGGGGTTGTTGGGGGGGGAGGGGGGGGGGGGAGGGGGGGGGGGGAGGAGGTGTGTGGTAGGCTGACATTGACATTCCATTTGTACATTTTAGACAGAGTGTTGCTATTTGAAGGTCACATACTTGGTGAGTTCGAAACCCTGATGCTTGGGTCACACACGTGTCGTTCCAATGATTCTCTACCGCCCTGGAGCAAACCACGATCGCACCGCCTGCGTTAACCAAAGGTCAGGCTCACATACTTGGTACGTCCCAAACCTTAACGCTCGGATAAATAACTTATATGCTCGGTTTCCTCCCACGGATCTCCTTGATATTTCAAACATATATTGCCCCAATGCCCTCTACCACCCACTGACAGATTCACTATCGTCCCGCCCCCGCTAAACCCAGTGTCAATGACACATACTTGGTGAGTGCGAAACCTTGACGCTTGAATAAATGTCTTATATGTTTTGTTTGTATGCACGAATCTACTTAATATGTCACACACGTGTCGTTCCAATGGTTCTCAACCGCCCTGGAGCAAACCACAATCGTCCCGCCCCTGTTAAACAGACGGTCAATGTCACATACTTGGCGCGTCCCAAACCTTAACGCTCGGGTAAATAACTTATATATCTTCGGATTATCCGCACGGATCAGCTTGATATTTCATACACATATTGTCCTCATGTCCTCTACCACCAACTGCAAGATTCACAACCGCCACACCACCGATAAACCCCAGGTCAAGGTCATATACTTGGTGCGTGTGAAACCTTAACGCTTGGGTCAATGAATCTATGTTTTGTTTCCTTTCACCAATATAATCCATATTGCACCAACATATTGCTTCAATCATCCTCTACTGCAGTGTAACACATTCACGATTGTCTCTCCCGCCACCACCCCCCCCCCCCCCTCTATAACCCAAATGTCAAGGTCAAACACGTAATTCGTTCAAAACCTTAACGCTCCGGTAGACGTCTTACAATTTCCGTTTCCCGGAACGGATATGCTTGTTGCCCAAATGGTCCTCTGTCGTCCTGTGACAAGTCCAAGATCCGTTCAAATTCTGCCTATCATTTCATGAGAAAAAGTCGTTTGGCGATTTTGACATTCTTACAGCGGCCATCTTGGATTAGGCGATGACTCCAAATTGATCAATTCTAAAAAGCTTTCATGCAAATATCACCAAATGAATTCCTGTTTTCAGTAATTTATTGTTTCAATTCGCTTGTTTATGCCACAAAATTACAACTTTCCTACCATCCGACACATACGAAATTATGTTCATTTGTTAAACACACATTTGAAAATATATTGTCATTTATGTTGTTAGTATATCTTTGGTCAGTTGGTATTTAAAAAAAATATTCCAGTTTTTCAGTTTTTAGCGATTTCTGTATTAAATTTGTACTTTTATCTTAAAAAATGTTACCCGGGAGATCCGGATTATTTTTTTTATTTCAAAAGTGTTTTTGCAATATTTTTAAATCACCACTTTTTGAAAAAAAAATGACAACTTTCCTACCCTCCGATTGTTGGCAATTTTTTTTCTGCTGATCAGCATATTTTTCTCGAATTATTGGCAATAATGGTGGTTGTGTTGCAGAGACTTGCGGGTCGGCTGAATTTTTCACGTAAATGCCCTGGCCTAAAATACACAGGTATCGTATTTACCCCACTTCATGGATTTCACTGCAGTACACTATGACAATATAGTGTCGTTTTGAACTTTCATAGCAATTTGCGATATCACCCATTCAAATCTTGTGATATATATCATGCATTCATATCTGAATAGGTGATATCACCCATTCGAATAGTTTATATTACCTACTACTGTTCGAATGGGTGATATCGCAAAGTGCTATTAAAGTCCATATACGGCGCCCCAAGTAATAATAGTGCGCAATATTGGGTATGTACGGTATGTGTTGTACATATTTATAACAGGTGTATTCAACTATCTATAACCAACTAAAATGGACATAGTTTTGCAATTTGCAAATACAGTATAATAAACATGTTTCTATTTCCATTATTAGGTTCATAAGCCAACACGAGCATACACTATCTATGCTTCTGCCAGTTACTACAGATTACAATAAATAAATATATTTATAACATGCCATACATTTTCAATTGAAAATTACAGCATTTTCACTTTGAACATAGTGCAATACTGTATACTGTATGTATGATGTAAATTGGTCCAAACTAATTTCCAATATAAGCATAATGCGCACAAAAATTATGTCGAATGACAATCGTGCTCAACGACCATCAATGATCGGGAAAATATGCATCGCTTCTAATTAAATCAGTAAATGCCGTTTATTTAAATAGGTGTGCTAATTTCCGTAAATAATGCACACATACTTGGGTCCTTATGCTAAACAAACTTTGGCCGTCAGCCAGAAATGGAAACCCCCACCTCCCTGTGACATATCTTTTCTGAAACTACATGTTCATTCAATTACGAGTGCTATGCCGTATGTCTGCGCTCTGTAACCCGCTGGATGAATGTTTGGCACCATTTTGAAGTATACCACCCTCGGATTTTTCGCAATTGTGAAAAGTCACATATTTCGTTGAAAATCTACTGTTTTTTTTATCATTAGAAACATCTGATATGGCAAGTTTGTATGTTTAATGATGTTCATAACTATACAATGGAATAATGTTCAATTAAATAATATCTGCTAATTCAGATGAAGAATTTTGCACGTTTTGTTACCCCGCCCACTGAATTTCAATGGCAAAACACCTACAGTGGGGTCAGCGAGTAAGTGCACACACGTTCGTATGTGCACTTACACGCTGATCCCACTGTACCTTAATAACTCCATAAAAGTATGGTACTTTTGTATTTTCTTCGTGTGAATGGTACCTAGTAGTGTTCATTAGACATGTTAATTGCATATATGCCGATTATCTTACGTCTGCAGTCTATGATGCAATGTTAAAAACAAAGTATTTTTCACCATTCCCCACCCACACATTTTACAATCGGAATTTTACATGTAATGAATTTCATTTATGTTATGCACTGTCACTTACTTATACATTGTTTAAATGCATATGCAACTACTTATGCACTACTGATAGCTATCCGTGCACACTTCAGATACAGTGTGTCTGAGTGTTCGTCCGTCTGTCCGTTCGCTTCGCATGTTCTTAGAGATGGTAACACCTATGCTATATATGTCTCATTATGCAAATCTCCCTCGGTGTCTATTAATTGTAGCAATGGTAATTGTACTTACTAGTGTTTGAAATATATAGTGAATGCCCATATTCTGATTACATAATATCTACAGCAGATGGTGCAATGTTAAAACAAAGTAGTTTTAACTATATATTCCCCACCCACTTAATTTACAATGACCATTTTACACGTAATATTTTGTCTTACTTTTTACGCTGCCAGATACTTATGAAAGGTTCATATGAACGTGTAGCTACTAACACCTGTATATATGTGGCTGTGACTGCAGAAATGTGGCTTATGGGCTTTGTGACCAGTGTAGATCCAGATCAGCCTGTGTATCTCTCAGTATGTTCAGGATCTGCACTGTTCATCATTCCATCAGTGAAACACCCATCATGCTTCTAACAAGCATACTATATCGTTATCAGGGTACATGAGGTTGCTATTTGATCAGGAGCCACACTGTTCGCAAATCCCATTTCTCCAGTCACAGCCACATATTAGTTATCCATACACATTTCAGATACAGAATGAATGTCTGTTCGTCTCTCTATATGGCCATTTCATCTTTATGCAGCAAAGACAATTAACATGTTTACTATGTTGTGTATTCCAACACGAACGTCTCTGATACATATACTTATTACTCTCAGCTGTTGACAGGCCTTTAAACACCATTAAGTAAAATAAATAAATACATATAATTATTACTGCCAATAGTATAGGTCGTAGGTACTAATTTGCAAGTTGGATATAGAAAATATACCTTTTCTACCATGCTGAATGGATGATTTGTAGTACATATTACTCCATGTATGACACAGTAAATACTAAAATACAGAACATTAAGATAGCTGTAAATAATACAAGCAAACTAAGCTGGATTAAAACAGGACAAATATATTGGTATGCACTTTCAAGATGACAGCCAGCAAGGAAATGAGTTTGTGTGATATAAAAATAACATTATGTAGTAGAACCATTGAAACTGAGATATATCCAGGTCCAACATAATGTACACACTATTTATTGTGCATTCCAATAATATTCCCTCAACCCATTCAGAGTCATCAGCAGGAACAGGATTCAAATGTGTAGTTGGCACATGTACTTATAAAATCATGTATATAGTAAAAATATATAACTTGTATAACTACTGAAATCCAGTATGTGTCTGTTCCAATGTGTATGACCGTCATCCATTACCAGTGTAAGTGCACACCAGTACATGCATCATGGCCATTGCCTAATAATGCATGTATGTTGCTCCATTAGTCTAACATGTATTTGAGAGGCACCCATGATGATATTGTATTTTGTAAGTAAAGGCGTTGTAAGTAAATATTTAACCATGATTTCAAAATAGTGACATTTGATAACATGTAAGGTGTATATACCATTTCATAATTTTCATATGAACAAAAACTTTAAAGGTGCGTTATCTTTCTAAAAGCATGCATATGCTCTTCAAATATATCCACTATATTCATATAGCTGTTATGTACGCATACATAAACTATTTTGTCAAATATGTTTCAACATTCGGTGTTCTTAATTAAAGCATATGTGTTATTCTACACCTGTTCTGTCAACTTACCAATATTTACTATTTATACAAATTAAAATGAGTATGTATGTAGTGTAAAAAAGCCATTCCGGGGTATTGAAACATAAATCTAGTCCAATGTGCACATCTACCACGTGTAGCCACACACATAGCACCATCAATATACGTTTACATGAATGAATGATAATGTATCTCCATAACATACTATGCAATGTATCAAAATCTTCATCTAAACAATATGACATAGAGACACATTACATTTTGGATTTTACTATGCAATTTAACTATTGTCTATATGGCATTCTAACTACATGTATTTACGCAGGCGGCAATTAAGTATCAGCTAGTTTGTGGAATGTGTTTTCTGCCGCATTGTACCACAGTTGTGTATTTTGCTGGCTCTTTGTGTCGTTGGAATATATATTTCTCTATTTGACAACAGGTAATGTCATTCTAATGATCAAACAACTATATAATCATGTACCATGTGTACATTTATTTACTGAATGCATAATTATATTTACATTGTACCTGGTTATCACATACACACCACATGTAGTTTATAACTAATTGACACGTCTTTGCCTCCATATACCCCTATGTGGCATTATATCCGCATAACAATCCCTATGGTTGTCTTTCAAATTTATTACACCGCTGATGGACAATCATATTCCATTACTATATTCTATTACTATATAAATACTATAACAGACATGCGAAACACAGCCGTCCACCGAGGCGAATGTGAGTAGGACTCATTGCGTGATACAGCTATTATATCTTACCATAGCCATCTCTTATACTGGTGTTTATGCAGTTGAAACTGTCAATTGAGACAGGCTATGTTATTTTGTATCTAAACAGATGTACGATATATCATGTATACTAGTTACACAATTTATGATATTGTTCGTAAATGACTTCGAGAGTTGACGAAATGTTCAGAGCAAATGCGGAATAGAGTTCCATGCACGTTTCGCACTAAGACGACTCGGTCCTGGATTGTAATCACACCTTCTGTAATTTCTGACCATGAGTGGAATATGGTCATAAAATTACTATTAAAGTAATATATAAATCAGGAATTCCTTGCCCAAGTTTTTATCACAGCTAGCTTAATTCCGAGGAAAATAATACACATTGGACTATTCCGTGAGTGTCATGAAAACACATTCACGTGGTTTTTATTCTGTTCCAACCATGGATTGAAATACCAATTGTTTATTTATAAATTTTCATAGTCTACTCTTTCTTGGGGCTTACATTGTCAAATTAGCATCGTATATCTGAATGTAATTGTACAATTGTGAAAAACAGTCGTGGTGTGGTAAAACTTGTCTATAATACTGAAAAATAACCAGCGTAAGCCGTTTGGAACACTTTGTTTTTGGAATAGATGATTAATAACCGCGTATTTTCATAGATCTATTGAATGTCTAAGACAAAACAAATGGACCAATGACAATATACAGTAAATATCCGGCTAACTAACATGTGACTGTCCACCAATGCAATCCCTTCAGGCTTGTAAATGTCATCGAATCTCGGTACATGCAGTGACATTCGGACCAAAAACGTAATATATAAGTGTTTTGTATCGATACAGAAAATCCTGTTTTTGGTTCTATAAATGAGACACGCCATGTGATTGTGTACTTTCGGACATCTGCGTAATTTCATTAAATACGTTTACAAAATTTTCCATAAATAAAGTCAAAAGTTGACACAATTTTTAGAGAACATGCGCTACAGTGAAAAAATTGTCAACTTTTGACGCCATTTACGGAAAATATTTTAAATTTTGTAAACGTACTTCATGAAATTACGCAGATGTCTGAAGGTACAAAATCACATGGCGTGTCTCATTATCCTTACTTAGGTTCCTCTGAATCGATAACCGTTTCCCAAGGTACCTGATAGACGCGGTGGCTCATTATGAACCGTACACGCGCACTTGCTTCATCAGCATCCGTTGTTATTGGTTACACACGAATGACGTCATTTCGTAATGGCGCATTGATGCTGAAGAACAAGATAGGATATATTTTGTGTTATTGATACACCTACATTTATTAACAGATCGGAAAGAACCAACCTGGTAATAATATAAATCTCCTTACCTTATATTATTTGATTCTCGAATTTGTTTGGAGCAGACTGCCAAGACTGGACTTTGAAGTGTTTTGTTTTACTTTACGTTCATCTTCAGTGGGTGGGGTAACAAGGAAAATGACCAATATTCGCAACAAAGAGAAATAATGAATAGAGAAGTGACATCAATTACAAGAAATGAGGAGATACTGTGTGATGCCCTGAATCTTAAAGTAGCCTCGATCAAATAGTTTCGGAACACCTAAAGACATGTGCTTTCTTCATTCAGTGGAACAGCAAATTTCAAACAAAATAAATCAATAAATTTGGAAAACTATTCAATTCAGATAAAAACTTACCATAGGAATTACAAATTTACGATTATTGACATTTTTTTTCCAGACGCTCAAGTTATAGGCATCACTAACTCATTACGTAACCCAGTCTAATGGGTTTCGGAACGATTTGGCTACTCGAGTATTATTTTGTTCGAAATTTGCTGTTTCATATGGTAATAATCGGGTCTGGTACCCGGGAGTATAAAGTACCAGACCCGATGCCATCAAAATCATGCATACTCGTACTGCAGATGTTATTCAACATATCAAATCGCCTTAAACATGTTAATGCGGATATTTAAATATAACAATATGTTCCGAAACACATTGTGTTCCATTTCACATTGATTGACGATATATACAGGGAATGTAAAGGAGATATGTGACTACGGCAGAGATGAGTTAATCATGGCTTAACAAATCCTGAGATTCCTTAAGGGTACAGGGAGGTTTTAATAATATTTTATTCCCTACTTCACGCATGCGTCACAAGAGTTTATATAAGCACCAAGTGTAGAGCATCCTGAGATTACGAAGCACAGATGTGACCAAAGCTAGCGGAAGATTAGCAAAGGATCAACAACAACAACAAATGATATCAGTGAATTGCGCTAAACACAACTAAATTACCTTAAATGTGTTTTACATGTTGTGGATGGGCATGGGTTATCATACTCCTTTTTAACTCACTTAACTTAACTACGACCTACTTAAAATAGGGGGACCAGTGATCCTGTAGCCTATTTCACCAACATTGCAAAGTATAGTTTAGTAGCAAAGAATACTTTGAGGGAGAAATTTTAAATTTTATGATAAATTTATGAATTTTTATTATACTGAATTTATTACATTATCACAGCCAATTTGGCTGTGATAATGTAATAAATTCAGTATAATAATTCTGCATACTTTTAATCATGAAATATATGCATTTGTTAGTTCTATATGAAATAATGCATTTCAGGAAAAATAAATGATTACTCCCTCAAAGTATACTTTGCTAGTAAAGTATACTTTGCAATGTTGATGAAATAGGCTACTGGTATTTGCTATGGGATATGTTTTAACTCAATTAACGTATCGTGTCGTGAATCCGTAATAGAGCTTCTCATAATATACTGGGGGTCTTATATGAAAAACAATAAACAACTAACACAGAATTATATTTGATTACACAGATGTAGATATAAACTCTGTGTTTTTAGTATAATTTATTGCTCTGTTGATTATAAAAATTCTCAGAATAATTTGCTACAGTTTGTAGATTGTTATTCTCTTGTTGTTGGTATAAATCCCGCCTGTAGTGTGCACCATAATGAATACGGTAAAATAGCATGTACCACAACTGAAAATTAAACGAGATCTGAAAGCAACTTGCATTATGTTTATTAGCCTTTTGATAATATTATTGTCATTTATGACTGGCAAAGGAAATGGTGGAAAATTGTTTACGGTACATTCCTCTGATAATTTAGATAATCATTTTTTACACTGACCCGATGGTGCATTGCAGTACAGGATGAGAATAACCCAACAACAAAAATCCAGATTCTAAGGTCACAGTCTATTTTCTACAAGCGCCTGGATGATACGTTAACAAAATGGACGACATAATGGGAAACAAGCGGGACTTTTAGATAAATCTTGTTCCACAGCACTTTATGATTAATGTTTTAAAAAGTTTTGAATAATTGTTTGTATATGCTTATAACTGGCCAACGAAGGCTTATTATCCAGAATTGGTATTTTTCCTTACCACCTCAGTGGTTTTATTGCAAAACTTTTTCTTGAATTTTGACACAAAATTTTGTTCAAAAATGTGTTAGTAAATAATCCCAAAACTAGTAATGACAATCTGAATACATATTTTGTATGTTTTTTAAACATTGATAATACTAGCCTGCTATGTAGGTTGGCACACCACTGTTTATACAAGTCATAAAATATGTCTACCAAAACTTTTTTTCCAGTATATTTTTCCCAATAAAATTAGATTAATAGTGTACATGTATGTAATTGGAAATAATAATATTTTTAAACCTTGATGCACATCAACATTAAAAATATCAATTCTGACAGAATTCTTTAAATTTTAGATTTTAGCTGTTGACATTATTAATGAATTGCATGCTGGGAAACGTGTATCACAAACTTGAGTACACAAAATGGCGACCGCCATGGCAATATGCATGTCATATTTCTTTGTGTGATGGAGTGTTGCATTGGCGATCTCTTGTGATTGTAAATATTTTTTAAAGATTAGGCAATAACAGAAAGAGTGAGCAAGTTTAAAATTGAATAAATGTTGATTGCGTAGCTGTTTACACATTGAGTTTGCTTATGTTCACAAACTTCGGACACGCAAGAGTAAATGTAGAAACACTGATCACAAACTCTGTAATATCTAAACAAATCCATCTACTACGAGCATAAAATAAGAAAACATGATAAACATTACTAAAGTACAAATTATAAGCTGCTCCGTTTGGACATGCAGCTCAAAATCAGTCGCCACATCATGTACAAAATTGATATGCCTTACTCTTAAGAAGTTGTTTCAAACAGTTTCATCATACAGATGTTTGAATTTCGATCAAACAAATAAACACAGAAACTTGATGAATTTGAATATTTATGGGTGGATAAATGTTGGTTGACTGGTCTAACATGAAGACTGGCCCTCCCACTCTATGCCTATCACCGTGTCCAAACGTTACCGAAGGTGGCGGTGGAGGTAACACCAGCGGACGGTGGAAAAACGCCTGAGTGTGGTGGAATAACGCCGGCGCGTTGTGGAATTTGGGGACAGGGTAAGGACATTTAATTATTTTATGTATTTCTCTGCAGGTTTCAGGTTCGCGCATACGGGCAAGATGTGACCATATATTTTCTCCAACCACCACTGTGTACACTAGTTCCCAATTTGGAGCCGTTTTCTCAAAGACTCAAGCTTAGTGAGGCATTTTATATGTAAATGTAGAAACACATGATTTCAAACGTCAAAATCAGACTTGTCACGCATCTTAACAGTATATTTCTAGTTGTACTAGGCACAAATATAACTACAAAACAATATGTGCACAATAGTTTTCCCGAATGCCATGTTGGTAAGCCTTTATTGGCGATTTTCGGATCAAAAACGAGGTAACGCTCGAGGTGGCCGTGGGGGCGGTGGAATTGTCGGTAACACCAGAGGTCTGGTGGAAAACGAAAAGGACTATTTTCATGGTTTTCTCCCTTCAAATCAGGCCGAAACATATTAACATGGAACATATGGGAATGAACGTTGTGCCTCGCGGCTATGTCATAGGTCATACCGTATTGCTAGTATAATATAACGACCTATCAGAGTATGCCACTCCTAGTACAGTCCGTCTGTTAGCAGACGACACACTGCTTGATCTAGCCATACCAGGGAGGGAGGATACATAATTATATACACATACATTATCTCGTGCCATACAAAAGCTCAGCTGATTGTTTCTCTTGGGTAAATGTGAAGTGATTCACAACGAAATGAACTATGCAATTACTATCTTCATACGGTGTAGACCTGAACATCATCTACAAACTAAAGTAGCACATGAACTCCATAGCAAATCATAATGTAGGCCTATGGATGTCGCTGTTACAGTCATCTTGACGTGTGTGATCCCTCCTTTTTGTTATAAATCGTCGCGTGTAGTAGTCGTGTTCGACGATTATGGTGGATCTCTTGACTTTGTCTTGTTATATCCATAATACCACACAGTCAGCCGGAATAGCTCAGTCGGTAGTTCAATTAGGGTATAGACCGTTCGAAATAAAATTAACATAATAATATCAATTACATTTTAGAACTGTCATTTTATCAATCTGCAAGTTGATTAACAGGTGTCACTCCATGTGTCAGTCAACTCCTGGTGAATACGCGCTTTTTGTGATAATTTAGACCGTAATGTCATTGTAATGTGTTATTAAAGGATCGAAATCTCCACCATCCGCAATGATGGAAACTCTCCCAAAAACCTTACATGGGTCTTAACGAATTCAGAGGTTTTTTTTCTTTAACACTTTCACTCTTGGTCCTGCATCTGAAAGCCTCTTTGGGTTTAGTGTGTCGTAAGTTTCAGTTATCAATGTAAGTATTTCTGTCCACAGGTCTTCATCGAACTCGACTTCAAGTGCTACGGAAGATTCCGCTGACCAACTCAAGTACAAAAGACGGGATGTATTCAAAACATACATTTCTGCGAGACATTGGCATACATACTTGGTTTATTTGAAAAATAGACGTGTTTAGAGCACTGATAGCATATACATATTTCGACTGGCGCCAATTTTCTCCACCAAGTGTAATGAACTTATTCAAACCAAACTCCTGTCTACATTTCATCTCCCGTGAGTTTACGTTTACCTATGACCGTACAGCTTTCGCGAAGTTGATCAACCGCGTTTGATGGGATCGTTTCTTTCGTTTCCCGGACATTCGTAACAATACTGTTTAACATTTCAAGTTCACTACGCAATCTTTCTTTGTGCTCTGATAGCGAATTTCCATCTTCGTAACCGAACATGTCGACATCTCCTCCTACTTTGTCTACACCGGCTGTGACTTTCTTTGCATCGGCACATAACATAAACCTTTTGTCAGATACAGAGTCAGATATTGACTCTAAAATTGGTTCTATAATTCCAGTAGGCATTTTCTTTGGTAACACAACATCATTAATGTTAAACTCTTCAATAGTATTCACACTTGGTACTGCGAAGTTTATCCGGGCGTTTTCTGGATTGATGTACCCTTTCTGCTTGTCTTCGTTGTGATTTATGTTCTTAGGACCCCCCATATAATAAAGGAAGTTGGCGTGGAAAAGTCGATATCCGGTCTTCCAGAACTGCTTTGTTTGAGGCAAATACGCCATCTGTGTTGTTGTTTTACAGCTATAGAATGCCACTGTGTCCAAGAACAAAAGTAACGATATGTTATCCAATGAAATAAATTTATTGACACTAGCTTCAAGAATACAGCAAACTTATCCCAAATGTTAGCTGACAGTTCGGTCTTGAAAAAGTTAAACAGTTTGTAGTCTTCATCGCTATCTACATCCAATGTCTTCACTTCGATGTCTTGCCATTGATCAGGGGTAACGGGGGAGTAGATTCTGCGGAATTTCCTTGTGGAAAGTGGAGATGGCGATTTTTTCAAAGTTACGTACGGATTAGGGGATTTAATTTGTCGTTTCAGTGAATTTGGTGCTGTTATGGGGGAGACAAATCGTGCTCTTTTAGTTTGAGATGATTGACTTTTTTCGGGTGTTAGGAACCGTTTGGGGGCAGGAATTTGTTGTCGACACTCCTTTTTCTTGTAAAGAGACAAATGCGGCTTAAATTTCGTCATGTCACGACGTTTCTGAAAGCAGAATGAATTCGTATTTTTGCGAATGAATGAAGTGTTGAAATATTGAAGCAATTAAGCAACTTATGCATATGCTATGGCCAGTTTGAGAAACTAAACTGTGAAAAACTGGTTAACCAGTATCCCTGTCGGGGTCAAATGTCAAGGTCATATAAATTATGGCAATGCATGATGCCTATGATCACGTGCACGGGGTTCATGCGATCAATTTGTAGACATAAATATGGTATTATACTGTTTACATCAATCCAAGATGACCGACAAATCTATACAAATGGTCTTGAATAGCCATCTAATGATACATGTAATAAAAATGTCACGGTATGTAACTCACAATGGGCAGAAAATATGCATCGGTGCCCGGCTAGCTCAGTTGGGAAGAGCAATGGTCCGGAGCAAAACTAAAGAAATTTCACACATTAAGAAAATGTATTTATCAGCCTGATTTGAAGGGAGAAAACCATGAAAATAGGTCTTTTCGTTTTCAACCAGACCTCTGGTGTTACCGACAATTCCACCGCACCCACGGCCACCTCGAGCGTTACCTCGATTTTGATCAGAAAATCGCCAATAAAGGCTTACCAACGTGGCATTCGGGAAAACTATTGTGCACATATTGTTTTGTAGTTATATTTGTGCCTACTAAAACTAGAAATATACTGTTAAGATGCCCGACAAGTCTGATTTTGACGTTTGAAATCATGTGTTTCTACATTTACATATAAAATGCCTCGCTAAGCTTCAGTGTTTGAGAAAACGGCTCCAAATTGGGAACTAGCGTACACAGTGGTGGCTGGAGAAATTATATGGTCACATCTTGTCCGTATGCGCGTACCTGAAACCTGCAGAGAAATACATAAAATAATTAAATGTCCTTACCCTGTCCCCAAATTCCACAACGAGCCGGCGTTATTCCACCACACTCATGCGTTTTTCCACTGTCCGCCGGTGTTACTTCCAGCGCCACCTTCGGTAACGTTTGGAAACGGTGATACTATGGCCGTTTATGGTAATATAGTGCATCGGAAGTTATTTAACGTCACCTCATGTGAACTGAACTATCATCTCTTCCAGTTGAGTACACACCTACAGAAAGTTGTTTAACACATTTTTCTGAGTAAAATTTTGATTATGTCAAGATTTTTAAAACTTTTAAAGCCTAATACATGTAGCTGGAGATTTCATATTTGGTATATGGCTTCTTTATGGTGTGAAGATGTGCAAGGTGAATTTTTATTTTTTATTTAACCCCTGGCTCGTGGATTATCTCCCCCTTTTGGATATAATTTCACAATTTTGCTATGTAAAAAGGAAAACTTGTTAACCTTAATAGCTGGAGACCAAAAATTGCATGGCCCCGCGGGCATCTATTAGAGTAATTATGGTATATTGTGATGGCATTTCCCCATTGTAAGTCCATTGTAGATATGTTAAGAAACATTGACAGTTTGAGGTGGATACATGTTCGTCAGACTTTCTCTATAAAGCACAACAATGTACATATTCCATTTCTCCATTCACAATATGGTGCTTGCCTCAGCCATCAGATGAGACACGCCCTGTGATTTTGCATCCACACAGTCTGATCAGGATCTGCACCATTCGCTATTCCATCAATGAAACACCCATCATGCTTCTAACAAGCAATATATATACATGTATAGTAAAATGGCTACAGAAGTGTGCTATGTGATCAGGAGCAACTGCGGTCATAAATCCAATCAGCCCCATTTCTCAGGTCACAACCATATACAGTGAAACCTCTCCAGGGCTCCAGTAGCCTATTTCATCAACATTGCAAAGTATACTTTACTAGCAAAGTATACTTTGAGGGAGTAATCATTTATTTTTCCTGAAATGCATTATTTCATATAGAACTAACAAATGCATATATTTCATGATTAAAAGTATGCAGAATTATTATACTGAATTTATTACATTATCACAGCCAAATTGGCTGTGATAATGTAATAAATTCAGTATAATAAAAATTAATAAATTTATCATAAAGTTGAAAATTTCTCCCTCAAAGTATACTTTGCTACTAAAGTATACTTTGCAATGTTGATGAAATCTGCTCCAGATAAGGAATTAGTAATTGAGTATTTTCACTCAATCAAAGCTGAAGCATTTGGGTATTTCAATATGTTAATTGGGTAAAATAAAATCACACTATTGTTTACACATCAACAGACAGAAATTATTGAATAGTTTGCTTCGAAATGAAAACATATCTTGGTATTTCATTAGAATTGTCTCCTTGGAGACAATTCTAATGAAATACCAAGATGTGTTTTCATGTTTACACATCAACAGACAGCAATTATTGAATACATGTAGTTTGCTTCGAAATGAAAACATGTCTTGGCATTTCATTAGAATTGTCTCCTTGGAGACAATTCTAATGAAATACCAAGATGTGTTTTCATGGAAAATAAGAAAAATATGCTATATTTGTGGTCTGTTTATTGTTTTCTGTAGATAAAGGTACCACAAATTTCGTATTGCTTTTTGATACTCGCTACTTCTGATTTCAATTGGGTTTTTGGCAATTTTATTTGGGTATTTACGCAAAGACGCAGCTGTGTCCGGTTTAGAGAGGTTCCACTGTAAATGATCTAGAAACCCATCAAAATAAGATCACATAGGTTGTCTTGGTGTCCGGTTTAGAGAGGTTCCACTGTATTTTGACATTTCAGAATAAAGATGATGGACAAACCTGCCGGCCAGACAGGGAGTGACACGGTGGTCAACTCCACCAGTGCAACGGAAGTGACCACCAAACCCCCACCTGTAGAGCTAAATATAGACAACATTATAGAACAACTGCTCGCTGTTAAAAGTATGCCTGGCAAACAGGTTTGTGATATAAATGTTACGCGTGTCTAGCTATGTGCTAGGATTTTAAAATTAGTAGCCAAATTGAACTGATAACTGAAAAAAAGACAATAGGCTATTTTACATTTGTTCCAATATTTGTAACAACATAGTCAAGGTGCATTATAGGAATGAATGGCCTTTTTGTGGAATTTATCGGGGTATAAACTTGAAAAAGTCGCGGGAATACTGGACGAAGGCCGGAAGGCCTCGTCCAGTGTTCCCGTGACTTTTCCAAGTTTATATCTCCGATAAATTCCACAAAAAGGCCATTCATTCCTTATAATTCCAGCATTTGAAATAAATTCATCAAGATGTTTATTTTCCGTTTTCTTAACTGCGCCTGACGGTTACGGAAAGTAGTTTGGCATGGAGTTTACTGGGATATAAATTTTGGACGGAGACTTGCAACGGACCAATCAAATGTTAGGGAATTGTGTAAATATTTTTGTGCTGGAATTATGATCACATGGTTACAAAGTCGCCCACTCCATTGAAAGTATTATTTGATATTTTCCTTAATATGCAACGGATTTTGATGAAATATGACACAGCAAACGCGTCTTCAAGAGCTGTATATGGTGGTCCAGGGAGTTTGGCACAGACTTATGTCGTTTTTGCGAAGAATCGATTTCCGTGTCGGCGAACATAGAGAGACCACCAAATGCAGGTTAACAAGACGCGCCATATTTCATCAAAATCCGTTACGTAATAATGACAATATAAAAGAACACGTACTTTGAATCGGATGGATTCTGGAAGTTGCAGTACTTGTTGTTGTTGTTAGTACCACGTGATCATACACCTTGATGGTACTTTTAAAATAATTATTGACTTTTTAGTAGCCAAAATGTCCCATTTCTGAAATGTTAGTAGCTAAATGGCTGTTTTAGTAGCGAAATTGCAACTGTGGCCGACCTAGCTTGTACAGTGTTGTGCCTTGTGCTCGAACCCAAGGGGACAATTTCAAATTTTGTGCCTCTTTTTATTTTTTCAAGGCCCTGCCTTCTCACCTAGTTCTAAAAATCAGTTTAATATCGAAGTCCTCCAATATATTAAGCTGATAAGAACAGATACTACACTTTGATCTTCGCCAAAGGCTGAGAAGCCTCTTATCTAGTGGGGGATTCTCACATTTTAACCCTTTTCATGCTGAGAATATGCCATTATGTTTGCGGAAAATTTTAAATATTTCCCTTCTATGCACTCAGAAGTATATGTCGCGATCACCATTTGAACCGTCTCGTCAAGATGGTTCAAATGAGTGGTTGCAACATATACTTTCATTTAGAAATAACAAAAATTTGTTCACAGGTTCAGCTACCAGAGACACAAATTCGGCAGCTATGCCTGCTGTCGCGGGAGATCTTTCTGAAACAGTCAAATCTGCTGGAGGTGACGGCCCCGGTGAATATATGTGGCGACATTCACGGCCAGTACGAGGATCTGTTGGCGACTTTCGACAGGTGTGGCTACCCTCCCGACTACAATTATCTGTTTCTAGGCGACTATGTAGACAGGTAAGTTGACACATTTGTGACTGGGGAAATGGGGCATCAATGTAGTCCCAGATCAGACTGCTGCTAATCAGGTCTGCACTGTTTGTCATTTCCAAATTAGCTCACGATACATGCAAATTTTCCCAAAATGGTAGAAATTTACCCCATCCTCAAATTCCTGTATGCAGTCTCAGGGATTCCGCTGGGGAAAATAAAAAAATCGCCACTTCAAAAAAAAAAGAATAACCAATCGGATAAAAATAAACAATTGGCGATACAAAATTACAATTTTCGAACAAAGAAAAAAAGGATTTTTTTTTTGAAAATTGTAATTTTTTATCGCCAATTGTTTATTTTTATTGCCAATTGCAAAAGTGGCGATCGCCAGCGGAATCCCTGCAGTCAGGTTAGAGTCTACACTTTATTTTGATCAGTGAAACATTCTTTACAGTTCTCCATAGCATGTGTTGAGACATTAATCGACTTCAGGTTTTGCAGGAATGACTGGTTATCAATTACAACCGGTAAAACATCTGTTAAATCTATTTTGTTTTTGCATATCACATAAAAGTCTGTATTTAAACCATAATAATTTGACGTACACAAGTTTTCTTGGACTGTAATCCCTATCTTATCACATATGAAACAAGCCATGAGATTTTTTACCTATGATGATGTGTGATTTTTCTTGAAATACATTTACAGAATATGTATTTACTGTAAATGATGTCGAAAGATGACAAAATCCTGCATTTGCTATGAACATTTTGTCAATTTTTGACATCATTAACGGAAACAATTGTAAATATTTTTCTTGAAATATCGCATATGTTCTTAATAGGTATGAAATCACGTGGCGTGTCTCATATGTGACTTGCCATATTGAGTCAGGGCTCTAGTTAAGGAATTAGTAATTGAGTATTGTCACTCCATTTCTGAAACAATTGGGTATTCCAAAATTTTAATTGGGTAAAATAAAATCACACTACTGTTTATACATCAACAGACAGCAATTATTGAATAGTTTGCTTCAAAATGAAAACTTGTCTTGGCAAGATGTGTTTTCATGGAAAACAAGAAAAATATGCTATGTTTGTGGTCTGTTTATTCCATGATAAACGTACCACACAATTTGTATTACTTTTTGATACTCGTTACTTCTGATTTCAATTGGGTTTTTGGCAATTTTATTTGGATATTTATGCAAATACACGGCTTATCTGGAGCCCTGTAGAGTGTATGACCAGTGTAGCACCTGCTTAGATAGCACAGTCTTGCAGCCAAATATGGACGTAGCGATGTGGAGATGTTGATGTATGCACTGAATATTTATCCAACTTAATAGTGAACAGTGTAAGTCCTGATCAGACTGCGCTGCTCTGGGCTTACACTGGCCACACACGAAATACTGATACTGAATAAGTCCCATTCTGTCATGATGAGTAACAATTTTGTACTATTTAAAGGTACATGCCCACTCAGTAGGAACAAAAATGTTCTTAATAGGAATTAAATAAGTGTATAATTGTGTCGCTATTCCACCAGTTCTAAAACTTTCGAGTGTCCACTTTACAGATACATGTACATGTATAATCATTTAGTAATATTTATTTTACTGATAGTGACGCGCGTTGGTATCAGGCTATTTTCATTTGCAAATGAGGCATGATATTTTTTAATTATTATACTAATTAAATGTGTCGCCTGAAAAAATAATATTTTCAACAGATTATAAAGTGTGATCATTGCACATCAAACAATAAATACAGAGAATAAATAGTAATGTCATTTTAACATTTTAAGGAAACACGGTTATCGCCCCTGATATCAGTGTGGATATTTACGTCTGATATAAAATGTATAATAATGCCAATCAATACGTGGGGTAATGGTGAATAAATGTTTATTTTGCCAGAAAATGGCATATCTACAGAATATACAAACTTATCTGTCTCCCTATATTATAACCTATGAGTGGGCATGTACCTTTAATCAAAGGGGTCAGTGGAAGAAGGGGGCTAACCCCATGATGGGGTTAGCCCCCTTTTTCCACTGACACCTTCGATTATTACCATATGAAACATTCAGACATATTTTCAAGGATTAAATTCTGTCTAGATTTCACTGGTTTCAATTCGCTGTTTTGTGTTTTCAGGGGCAAGCGTTCGTTAGAGACTATATGTCTACTGCTGGCGTATAAAGTGAAATATCGAGATAATTTCTTCCTACTTCGGGGTAACCATGAGTGTGCTTCTATAAACAGGTATGTGATCTCACTTTACTCCGATCCATTCATTCACAATTAAAGGCACTTTGTCTTAGGTATGCGCAGAATGTGATTTAAACAAACAATTTAATTGTAGATTTGTATCGTATTTCTGATTTGTACCGAGGCATCTCCTGAAAATAATTGAGGTATGTAGTAAGAAAATATGGATATACATGTAGTACTGAAAATACCGTCACTACTGTTGCAAATGATACTTTTTGTCGAGCCCACTTGAGGACTGTGCAATATAGTCGTCACATTGACATACATCCGTACGTGCGTCCGAGTTTGCATTATTGGTTAAAAAGTTTGGTTAAGGTTGTTCGGTATACATGTACATGTACTATCAAAGCCTCGATGGTTATTAATTGTGACTGAATTGGAGAAATGGGTCTTATTGGTTTTGCGACCAGTGTAGATCCAGATCAGCCCTTGCATCCGCACGGTCTGATCAGGATCTGCACTGTTCGCCATTTCATCGATGAAATGCCCGTCATGCTTCTGACAAGGAAAATAGATTGTTATCAAGCTACATGAGTGTGCGATTTGATCAGGAGCTACACTAGTCACAAACCCCATAAGTCCCATTTCTCCAGTCGAAGCCACCTTTATTAATTCACATAGTGTATGAAATATAAACCTATTTCTATATGTGGTGTATAGTATTATCATTTCACAATAAAAAATTGTTATGTTTCACAAATTGTGCTTCCCGGTAAAGTAATAGCATAAATGCATAACAAATTATCTGCCTTATTTATCACAGTCTATGCTGGTATATATAGTGGAAAAACACAATATCTTTGATGAAAATTTAACAGTTTATTATCTCCTCACTGATAGGCAAGAGGGGATATAGCGTTAGTCCATGTACGTACGTACGAACATTAGTAACATCTTTCATTTTTCAATAACTTATGAACCGCTTCACCGATTTTGGTAATTTTTTGCCACAATGTGTGTCTAGAAATGGTGCTTTGTTTTGCATACGACCCACGTCCGACTGCCGAAGGTCAAGGTCACTGAGGACTTGTTTGTAAGGCAAAAATGTTATTATTTTTTTGGTTTTTTTATTATCAATGATGCCAGTGAGAGGATTAGCCGAGTGATTATGATGTCCTTGTTTGGATGATATTTGGTAATTTTCTGTCCATAGAGCAAAAAATCACATGGGTGAATATCTGAGGCATCTTCTGAAACATATTGTTATTTATTTTTCCCACAATAACATATTTTCAAGCCTCCCATACTTCAATATTTCCAATGACTAGGTACAACAGATCGATGGTCTAGTAACATAAGGTCGTAACTGCTATGCTAAAGCTTAAGGTCGTAACTTTTATGCTAAGCATAGCACTTACGACCTTATGTTACTAGACCATCGAGATGCTGTAACGGGAAATGGAAAATGTATAATGAAAATAATGGTAATCATTTTAAAATTGAAGCAAAATGGAAAAGTATTACAGTGCGACCCCGTTAGTACACGCTTCACTATAACACGAATTCGGTTAGTACACGGTTGTGCCTTGGCTCCCGAATTTTTTTCCTATTTGTATATCAAAATCGTGTTAAATTTGTCACACACTATTGTCAGAAATCGTGTTAAATTTGCGATTCTTTCCCAAATTAGACCCAAAATGGACGATTTTTTTTTTTTATGGGCGCATAGCCTCCTATTATCTCACCGATGTGAATGTGCAGCTGATCACGTTTGCACATTTCGTAAATTAATCCGAGCAAACTGGGAATAAAATCAGTAAGACCAGTAACAAAGCAGTGCTAATTGTTATGTGCTCGATTTCATTTTTCCGGCATGCGTTCGCGCTCACCATTGGTGGAATATTAATTAGGTGTAAAGGCTGACCAATCGGAGATCGCGTATCAGTCGCGCAGATTAACTCGACCCAGATTAACTAAATTCTTACAACACTGCCCACGCCCCCGGCGCATGTACATGACAACTGGCCTTGTTTCGTTTCGCTAGTCATAATTGAGCCAGTGCATGAGATAATCAACTTTATTATATACGGTAACTGAGATTTTCGCCGAGAATGATTTGACTATTTTCTGCTAATATATCGGAAAGAAATTGATAACATTTTCAGAGCAAATGCGTAATAATTACTAATTTAATATTCGTCAACATTCGATATCGTTTACAGAAAATGTACACTATTATCAGATTCATATTCGTCGAAAATCTCGCGTTGATAAGCCTGATTACCTCATGAACTGGCGCAATATTATAACACGTCTGGCAAAACATGTCTAGACAGGTCTGTACTCAAACCCACAGGTGGAATAGTCGGATGTGTGACACAAAAGAAAATGACCATTACAAAAATATCCATTACCCCACCCACTTGATCTCGTTCTATTATTAACGTCATGTACAGTACGAGTACGATACCAGGTGGGTGGGATAATGGGATTTTTTTAATAGGCATTTATTTTGGTGTCATAGGTCCGTACGTGTCTTCCACCTGTGCTCACCATATGAGTAAACACAGATTGCAACGCACGAGCTTGTCCGTGATGTTGCAGCTGATGGAACAGGATATCGGTCATTGGGTCATTGCGTCATCATTACTACACTTTTTTTCTACACGCATTTACAATAATGGATTGCACGGACCTGCGTAGATCTACATTCTGCATGAACATGATGAATAAATAAAACATGACGTTAACAATTCTTGGATTCAATATATTTATTATATGCGAAGATAACAGTGAAAACTTATGGCATATTATAGGCATTGGCGACGTCGTTCATTCGCAGTCACAGTGTACAGTGTACATGTATTTTTTGTTGACATTATGATGCGTCTTGGGCGAGAACGGATATAGCACGGTTCGGATAAGCAACACGGAAGGTTGTATGTCGCCGGACTTCCGTGTACTAACGGGGTCGCACTGTAGTCCTGAAATATCGCCGATCTGTTAAGGTATTTCAACCATTCATTGAGTTAGATACAAATGTAATTGTGGCTGTGACTGGAGAAATGGGGCCTATGGGTTTTTACGACCAGTGTAGATCCAGATCAGCCTGTGCATCCGCACAGTCTGATCAGGATCTGCACTGTTCGCCATTTCATTAATGAAACACCTACCATGCTTCGAACAAGCAAATACATCAGGCTACAGGCTATTGGATCGGGAGCTACACTGGTCACAAACCCTGTTAGCCCCATTTCTCTAGTCAGAGCCACAATAAACCCTTTCACCCCTAAGTAACTGGAATGGATTTTGATATGTTATGTTTGCCTACCAATCCAATCATCACAAAATGACTTTCACACTAGTCGTTTTATGAAAAGGAGGTGTTTTTTGTTCTCAAAAAAATGAAAAAGTGCAGATCCTGATGAGATGGCTCGTCACGAGCCGGCTCATCTGTATCTACACTGTTTGCCAATACCTCTATACAGGCCTGTGGTGTTGAAAGGGTTAAGTCCTCACATACTGTTCTTCCTTTAGTATCTAGCATGGATCACATGTTTGCATTATTTAGCTGTAGTCGGTGTGGAATAACTCTTTGAGGCCTGACTTTGTTTTCAGAATTTACGGCTTTTACGATGAATGTAAACGAAGGTATAATATTAAACTTTGGAAGACGTTCACAGATTGCTTCAACACATTACCAGTTGGTAAGTTTGTAAGCGGCACAAACAGCAAATATCTCAATTCTATATTTCTTTGTTTATAGTTGCTATTGCGTTGCTCTTGAAGTTACATATGTACATCCGTCTGTGTAAATTTACATTGAAAATTTGAAAAGTTTGTCCATCATGTAATATCTTCAATAATACTTGAAGGATTGCTTTACTATTTGGACAATTCATTCACCTGAACATGTTGGACACACTTAAATCACCAATGACCTTTGAGTAGTAGTAAGGGAGTCAAAATGATACCACCTACCGTGATATCATTTATTACCCTCTATAATACCCCCACCACCCCCGAAAATCAAAAAATTGGTTAACGAGGAAAATTGGGTCTCCCGACAACAAATTAATGAATTTTTGGAGAAAATAATTTTGAAAAGAGGGAGTCCCAATTATATTGGTAATTGACTTTTGAAAAAAGTCGGAATCATTCATGCAAGTACAATAGTTTATATTCCTCATTTTTCTCCTCCGATATAGCTAATTTATTTCGCAGATCAGCAACTAATTCTACCAGCTCTAGACTACCACGTTCACCTTTAGCCACCTGACAGCGTAGTTGCTTATGTCTACAAAGAGTTTGGGCACTAACAAATTTACAAGGGCATCTAGGGCATTGAAATTGTGGGGGGGACACAAGGAAACTTTCTACGTCTCGCTAGATGCCTTCGTAGATAGTCTTTACACGTAAACGTCTTACAACAAGTCTCACACTCCATTATATGTATATAACCTATGAAATTTATCTGTTCAATTGGACGTGAAAAAAACATTATGTAAATTTTTGACGTCCAATTGAACAGATAAATTTTATAGGTTATACAAAAGTATATATACAAAAGTATAATACAGAAAATATGATAACGCCAGAAACTAGAGCAGAAATAGAAAGTTTGAGAAGAGAAGCCGAATCTCTAGGGATTACTTATAGTACACGGTTGAGAGTTAGGGGGTTGACAAAGCTGATAAATGCCACAAAGAATGAGGCGTTTATGAAGCGGTTTACCCGCGCCTATAAAAGAGGGGCATTTACAAACCTCTCACTAGCGGAGGAAGTTGGTAACAGAATTCAAAAAAAAGTATTGCGGAGTTAAGGGCTAGTGTAATAAAACCTTCAAGAACACCAATAATTTGTCCCAAATTAGACACACAGGTGGCCCAATACAAAATAATAAGAAAAAATCTCTCGTTCGCGCGATAGTGGAAAAAGGTGAAGAAATATTGGGGGCTCACGATGAAACATTGGAAAAGGTAGAAAATGGAAGACGGGTAGTTACATTATCCTTTCGTAAAAACATTAACATTAACGAGTCTGAAACGCATGTCCGAGAAACTCGCTCCGTATCTAACAACCAATTTTTATTTGAGATATTCATATTCTTACAAGCTAGAACATATGGAGGAAATTAAAAATAAAGGAAAACCTGTAACTATAATAATGCACAAAAATCTCGGTGGTAGCGAACCACTATCATCAATGAAAACCGTTAAAAAATGGCTGTCAGATAAGGAGCAAACACGAATAATGTCCGATAAAATAGACAGACCGAATACAAAGTGGAAGTTTGTAAGATGGGTAGAGGTTTTCGTAAAGCTAATACAGGGTAGTAGGGGAAAAGATTTGGGACTACAATCCAAAGAAGCGGCAGGAGAACTTCCAGAATGGCTGAAGAACAAAAAAGGTATGTATTCTTTAGATAAGTATAATGACGACCTTTGTCTGTTCAGGTGTCTAGCTATGCATATGACAGATAAAAGACCCGACAGATGTACAGAAAAGGCGAAAGAACTTAGTAAGCAATATTTTGGTAGTAATGTGGTTTCACCAATTCCTTTTTCAGATCTGAAAAAGGTTGAAGAGTTTTTTAAAATCGGTATAGAAGTATATCAACCCACCGAATGTAATGTATGGTGGTTGAAAAAGGTACCAGCGCACTATAAGGCAATAGGTAATAAACCAATGACAATAGGACTGTTTAATAATCACGCATTTCTAATAAAAAACCTTAAAAACCTATCTAAAATTTACGCCTGCGATAATTGCAAGCAGAAATTCACGAAAGCGAGTAATATGAAGAGACACGGACCAAAATGTATGAAAGGTGAGACAAAAGTAGTATGTGATGGTAATTATTTAGAGCGCCCGCGTTCGTCGTTCGAGAAAGCGTTCTACCCAAAAAGTTCGAACAGTTATGGGGCGATCGATTGGATGTACTCTGGAAAAACGCTAGGGAATTCACATTCACCACGAACAGTGTGGACACGGGGGTGAAAGATGGATTTTAGGAGCTCCAGTAGATGGATACTGTCCAGAAACCAATACCGTATATCAATATCACGGCTGTTACTGGCACGGGTGTGAGATTCATGCAAAGCATAGAAAAGAAGAACGCGCATCCACTATGAGAAGAGATACATTTATTAGAAGAAGCAAAGAATTCAACCTAGTAGTTATGTGGGAATGCGAATTTCAAAGAACAGGTAAAGACATAAAGATCGGTTGCGAAACTACTCTTTATCCATATCAGATAGTATACGATTTTGAGGTATATCTCAACCCAGAATTTGAAACTCTCTGTAATAATCTAGAGTACGAAGCCGAGCACGTTCCGGTAAGCGTTAGTATAGGAGATAATTTCTCAGGAACAGTAACTCATATTTGTGATAAAGATCCCGCAAAACTTATAGAAAAATTCGTAGAAGATTTGAAAGTCAGGGGAAAAGCTATAAGAGAAGAAGTGTGGTCAAGATATGGGTTTAATACAGAACATTTACGTAAAAACCAAATCGCCAAGATCGAACAGTGGATAGAGCAAGTACCAGGTTATAGGTTTTAACAGCAGTAAGTACGATATAAAACTTAATAAAGAAATACCTAGTAGGCGAACTGGCATCAACAACAAAGAAAGTAATGGTCGGAAAAACGTGCAAAACGCAACAATATTTCTATTTACTCCAGAGTTTAGATTTCTTGATGTAATACTTTATCTAGGACCCGGTGTAAGTTACGATAGTTGGATAAAAGCCTACGAATGCAAAGGACAGAAATCTTTCTTTCCTTATGAGTGGATCGATTCTCCAAACAAACTGGATTACCAGGACTACCGGATATAGAGAATTGGTATTCCAAACTATCTGGAAAATGTTAATAATGAAACAGAATTAAGTAAATGTCGTAGAATTTTTCGAAGAAAATAATATGAAAACTTTCAGAGATTGGTTGAAATATTATAACGATTTAGATGTAGCACCATTCCTAGAAGCTGTGGAAAAAATGTGTGAATTTTATAAACACAGAGGTGTGGATATTTTCAAAGATGCGGTAACACTACCTGGAGTAGCTATACAATATTTATTGAGAGGAACCATTAAAGAACAAAAATCTCAAAGACGATTATACCGGAGGATGCTCTATATGCACCAAAAGAAGAAACATACGAAATGATGAAGGACGCTCTAGTTGGCGGTCCATCAATAGTATTTACACGATATGCAGAAGCTGGTGTTTCAAATATTAGAGTGGGTTCCAAACCTTGCAAGGCTGTTTTGGGGTACGACGCAAACGCGTTATATTTATCTACGTTAAATAAAGAGATGCCGTGTGGGAGAGAAACTATACACCATAGATACCCCACATAATAACCCTATTATTAAAAAGTTTTGTAAAAGAGATATCTGGAGACTGGTTTGGGGTTTGCGGAGGTGGATATAGAAGTTCCACACAACTTAAAAGATAAGTTTTTCTGAAATGTCCCCAATATTTATAAAGAGAAGTAGAGGTTGATGAAGTTCCCACACACATGTTAAAATATTTAAAAGATACTGGCCGAACAAGAGGAGATGGAAAAAAATTGGTGGGATCTATGACCGCCACTAAAGTATTGCTGTACGCGCCACTGTTGAAATGGTATTTAAAACACGGCCTAGAAATAACTGGAGTTCATCGTGTTATAGATTATATTAGCGGAAAACCATTCGAATGGTTCGCAAAAGAAGTTACAGCCGCAAGACGAACGGGTGATGTAGAACCAAATAAGAAACCAGTAGCCGACATAATGAAATTATTAGGAAACTCGTGTTGTGGAAAAATGATAGAGGCAACGGAGAGACATTTAAATACGACATATACACAAAACGAAAACCTGTGTTGACAAAAGCATTAAGATCTGCATTCTTTGACGATTTGGAAGAGATAGGAGATGCATACGAAATATCTTCAAGAAAACCCAGGTGTGCGGTAAAGAGACCATTCCATTGTGGAATAGCGGTTTATCAACTAGCTAAATTGAGAATGTTGGAATTTTACTACAAATTTCTCGACAAATACGTAAAAAGAGAAGACTTTGAATTAATACAGATGGATACAGATAGTATGTATATAGGAGTTAGTGGAAAAACGATAGAGGAATTGATTAGACCTAACTTACTAGACGGGTTTGAAAAAGAAAAAAAGAAATGGTTGGTTTGGGATAAATGGAGCGAAAGAGAGCCCGGACTTTTCAAAATGGAATTTAGCGGAGATAGGGCGATAGCGTTATCTAGTAAGTGTTATTTTATAGAAAAATTTAATTCTATTAATAAAAACTCTGGGAAAGGAATGTCCAAGAGAACTAACAATTTAAATTGGGATAGATATAAACGAGTACTAAGTGAAACTACAGAAGATGGAAAACACATTATAGATGTAGCACAAAATAGGGGATTTAAAATGAAAGACGGTGTTATGAAAACGTACTGTCAACAAAAATTAGGACTCTCGGCGTACTACGATAAAAGACGTGTGTTACCAGACGGAATACATACAGAACCTCTCTAATGATTTATTTAATAATTTGAAAAAAATAAGAAAATTAGCAATCTAAAGACTCTGACGATCCGGGGGTAGCTGGGTGTCAGAAGGCACCGCAAGAAGTTCTTCGCGAACAAACCCTCGAGATGGTCCATCATCCAAATAGTAGAGTACGGGCTCATCGGGCTTGGTAATAGATCGATCTAGATGATATACATTGAGAGACCACACGGGATCAGTCGCGCGGCGGCTGCCACCTTCGAGCTCTCCCGGTTGATAGAGGTACCGGACATCAATATCCGATGGAAGCCGTTGCTCCTCTAAACCAACGGGTCGCCCGCGCGAGACGGCAGAGGGCTCGCTCGTCACCCTTTTAAACTTGATAGCATCTACGGGCTTCTTACCTATCAATCTGGTCACCTCTCCGTTCAGCGCGGAGACCACGGCGGGCAGTCTGGCCACCCACTCGGTCGATCGCGAATGAGGGTCTACAAGTTCTTTAGCGTATTGGTGTCCGAACAGTCTCTCAGCCAGGTTCGATTGAAGCGCTCCACGATCCCCTGGTCCCGGTGGATGTTGACGCGGCCGCGTCTGACAGAAACTTTGTGCTTAGACAATAGATGAGAGACCGCGCCCATGAACTCGCGGCCGGGATCGACCTGGAGAAGATTCGGCCATTTGAGAGGACTCCTCTTATATATTCGGGAGAGAGCCTCGGCCACCTCCTTAGACTCTTTAGTGGCCAACGGCTCAGCCCCCTTATAACGACTCGCTACGTCAACGATTGTCAGCGCGTACTTGTACGTCTTACGACCGACGCGATCGTGAGGGAGAAACAGGAGAACCGCTTGGTGAACTTGGTTCGGTACCGGCACGTCGAATTTCGGGCGCGGAATATTGTGAGGCGCGGGTAAATAGATCTGCCAGATGGCCTGCTTCTTGAGCCATTCCTTGACAGCGTTTTCTGAAACCTTGGTCGCCGCCGCGAGGTTCTTGATGGCAGCGAGTCCCGTCCAGTACCCGCGGGGGCTATAGTACGCGTTCGCTAGCTTGCGCGTTAGGCGAACCGATAGTTTGGTATTAAGTTTGCGCGTGTTCATAGTATGCGATGTATTCTAATATATCGGACAATCTCCAACATGCCCTCGCCAGATCGTCCGGTAACTGCGTCGATAATAATAAATCTTTGTTGGAAGTACAATCGCGATTGTGGGTTAAGTTCTGAAGGAATTTGGGAAAATCTAATCCCCCAGGATTGGTGGAGGAATCTAACATCCGCTTTGCGAGAAGGGTGGCCGCTTTTTCGTCCTCGCCGCACTCTCGAGAGAATCTCTGGCCAGACGAATCATACCCTTTGCACCAACCATGCGGTGTTTAAGGGCAGTGTAGCCTACATCAATCATAGCAAAATAAAGTTTGTCAACTGACATCGTTCTATATATATATATTTATAAAAAAAGTTATTTAAAATAATTAATTTAAAATCTCGATTGGATATAGTAGCCGACGAGCCCCACCACACCCATTCCCACGACGATGAACGCGATCTCGCGGTCTTTTTGGGGCTCTGACGGTACATAGAAATCTGAAAGATGGGGCTCGCGATCCAGCGGCGCGAGACTTTTGTGCAGATATGCCAGCCCGTACTCGCGGTTGGCTTCTTCAACGTTCTGAAAAGTTTGCGCGGCGTGATTTTCGCGGCGAAGCTCTTCATTGACCCAGTCCAGATGAGTGGTTCGTTTTTTCGACCACGCTTCCTTTGCGCTATTGAGTTGTTCTACAGCTAAATCGTGACGCTTACGCTCCTCATCCACGTTCGAGCTTTTCATTTTAGAGAATATAAAGTTGCTACCGCTGAACGCCAATGCGTTTACAAGCGCACCACCTACTATTACTGCGATTGAAGCCACTTATTTCCATATATTAACTGGTAGAATTCCAGCTTTAACTAGATAATCTCGGGTCCAAACTGCGGCCGCTACATCTAAGGTCGCGAGCCCTACGTCTCTCGCAGTAAAGTCCAATTTGGGAGCGGATCCTCCTAGGGCCATCTTTGATAGTCGAGCATACCCGATACTGAAACCCGATATCACCACGGCGTGATAAAGCGCATTCACTAACATTTTACCATCTTGTTCAGCCATTATAATTATTGCATATAAAAGGGGTCGCGATCAATGTTTAAATGGGGCGCATCCAATCGCGATTGGTGTTTCGTAACTTTCTTCTGAACACTGGCTGGTTGTTTTTTCGATAATATTGGGTATTTCCACATGCACAGGGCACCAACAACTGCCAGACCACCACCAACAACCCAACTCCAATTCACGAATTTGGGTTCAATCGGATTCGCCCAACCAACCTCGATTGGTGTTGATGTGCTTCCAATTTGTGAATTGGGGGTGTTGTTGTACTCAACTCTGTCTTCAGATGTTTTGCTGTCTCCGTCCCCGATTGCAACGACTGTTTAGCCTCTCGAAGCTCGGCGAGTATTTTATCTTGTTTAACTTTTCGGGTGGCAGCCGCGCCGCCCCCCCCAGCTGCCTGTCTTTTGGGATTTTTTATATGCGGTATGTCATCCAGTGGCGGAGTAACACTCGGGTTCGATTGTGTTGGAGCAATCGGGTTCAACTCCGTCACTCTCGCGGGTGTGTCTTGTGTCATCATTTATGATATTATATTAGGGCTTATAGTTCGTGGGCATATATGTCCAAATTGACAGTGTTTACCCGTGGTCAACGCGGTTGTCAGCGGAGCTAAGTACATTCCAAACTTGTGATAAATTGAGCAGCAGGCTGTTCTAAGAGTGTGACCTATAAAAGGGTCAGTCTCTAGATCGTCAATCAATCCCGCGGTGTTTGGTATAGGGAAAAGTATACTAACGGCGGTTGCGTACAAATGAATAGCTGCCGATCCGAGAGTTTTTGTCATCTCCGCTCCCAATTTGGATTCGTATCGCGCATACATTTTATCGATCTCCGCATCTGACATCTTATCCACCTGAAAAGGTTGAGGTTTCTTCCATTAGCTGATCGGGAAGTTCGTCGCAGTTCATTTTTCTTAAAATTAATTTAACTATTCTAACAAGTCTCATCACTTTAACATATTGCCAAGCGCACCACCCGATACTTATGATCACCATTATGCTCGCAACAAAGCTCGCAGCGGAGCACCTTATTGTTAACATTGTTAACCATTGTTCAGCATTTGTTCAACATTTGTTAAGCATTTGTTCAGCATTGTTCAGCATTGTTCAGTAATTGCTAAGCATTGTTAAGCATTGTTCAGCATTGTTCAGCATTTGTTCAGTAATTGCTAATTAATTATAAAATTAATTGATAATTTCGTAAGCAGTTGGTTGATCAGTCTTTAGCAAAAGCTTGGCGTGCTTAGTTTCCGAAAGCATCTGTCGAACCTCCAGGCGCTCCTCGCGCGTTGGGATAACATCATTCTCTCGAAGACAGTCATCGAATGAGTCTCGGTCCTTGCAGTGAAAGAGGGCGACCCATTTCATTTGCTCGCGCAGATCCTTGAGGACGGCGTTGTACTTTTGAGTGGATATCCATATGCTTTGCCTAGCATGGCGGCCAGAAAATGCGAGCTCGGAGAGCATGTCCTTCTTTTTGGTCATCGCCGCCTTGGCCGAGCAATCATCAATCACGTATAGGGTGGGCTCACCCTGGAATTTTTTGGTATAAACCACGCAACCAATCGTGAAGCCTATCACCGGGGTCAATAACGTATACCTCAGGGTCGGTCCATATCCACGGGCGCCGCTGATAAGTATCGTTGTGCCGCACAGTGGGACACAGGATCACAATATGACGAAAGGCATCGCGGTAGGAGCCCTCGAGCAAGTCTAGGATGAAAACCGTTTTTCCACATCCTGTCTGCCCACATATTATGGCAGAGTGGGAATCTTCAATCGTGAATTGGTATTGATTGTTAATTTTCTTAAAATTAATTAATAAATCGTTAGATTTAGTAGAGTGCTGAGACGTATCGACCATCTTCGATGTTGAGTTGTGCGTCTGTAATTATATATAAGTACACGTTCAATGGCCCGGCTCCGTCCGCCTCTTTGGTTATCTGGATCGTCACACCCTCGCTAGCATTCTCAACTTGGCGTCCGTTGCCGTGTATTTGGTCGTCGTCGCTGGCTCGCATGTCTAGCCATAACGCGTATTTGGTATTCAGGAACTCCGCGAGGGAGACGGCCGAGAGATGCAGGTCTTTGGCAACTGCTGCAACCTCCGGAGAGTGCTTAGAGCCGGCAGCAAACTGCTTTCTTACTTCGTCCCACTGCTGGTGCGCGCGAAGACCCGCGCTGTAGAGTTGATTGGGTACTCCCTCGATCGCCACCTCTACCTTTGTGATTTTGGGGTTATAGAATTTGTCGGTTTTTCTAGCACCGAACGCGAACCGAGCATCCTCGAACAACATCAGTATACCTTTCATAGAGCGGGCGGGTACGTTGACATTAATATTCCACAATGTGTCGCCTTTGTCTTTCGTCATCTTGCGATGGCGAAGAACTCGGTCGTAAAGTATGGCAACGCGCCCGGCGTACTGGGTTCTGATCAATCGCGCTAGTTCGGGCATCGTGACCATGTCGTACTCCAGCGAAACATTATCGATCGTATACGTCGATAACATGTCGCTGGTTATGAGAACTCGACCGTAGTCGTTGAACGTTAGTTCGTATTCGAGGCGGTCAGCCAAAGCGCTCTGATAGTAGGGCATGTGGCTCCAGCAACTCAAAGTCGAGCGGAATGTAGAAGCGGTTGCCGTAAGCGCCCGCGACCGCGTTGTCGCTCGCGTTGTTATCTGCCTTGTTAGCAGACCCAATTCTAAGTTTGGTTACGTTCTTATTTTTGCTGGTTTCAATACCCTGATAGACAGCGTTTTCGCGCTCTTGCGCCGTCATCCATAGGTCCTGATAACAATGGTAGACGTCGCTGTCATCGATCGACATCACCTCATTACCAGAAGTCTTTATCATGGTCTTCTTGACTATGGCGCGACCCAGGTTCTGAACGACGGTTCGGTCCTCGTCCGTCGACGTCAGCGAAATAGTGAAAGCGAGGCGAACAGTCCCCGGCACAATGACGTCGTTAGCTCCGAGGTTGGGGAAGCGGACCAAGAGCTGCTGGTTCTGGTCGATCGTCGATGTGTTGTTCGTAATAACGACACTCTGTCTCACGCCTTTTGCCCCGAGAGGCTCACGCAGTCTGCGGTATGGATTGAGTTTGCGACCGTATTGACTCGAAGACATAATTTAGTGAAACTATATTAAACCCGTATGGTTTTGTCTTTAATACATAATTAATTTTAAGAAATTATAAATATGGCTGATTACGATAATGACATGTATGAAATCGGCAGAGACGATTACGTCGATGCGGATGATGATGACATAGATGATTATAATGACGAAACGCCCTTGATACAGACTCCAGTTCCAATCCAATCGCAATCGTGGGAATTAGGTGGCGCTACCAACAGCGTTGGTCAAAGTCGGGAATTACTCGAGGGAGCTGTAAACGACTACTACAACAGTTTAGCAGAAATCGGTCTGGTCCCGTCTGTCGGTCGCGACTACTCCAAGTTCGAATTGGATATGCGTGGTAGATTGCAACTAAAATCATTAAATATCCCGATCGTCAACACGATGACCGGTAAACCCCTATCGCTAAACACCATTGCCGGAAACCGGGGCGGTGGTGAAATCATAAGGAGGGAACTAGGATTTCCAGATTGGACGCGTGGTAAAACAATTATGCCGACCCGCGCTGTAGAGGCCCTACAGTCTACCGACGAAACGATGGCGAAAACGGCCGCCGATATAGAAACTGTTGAGCTCAGAGGGGTCCCTCAAGTAGCCACCGACGCTATTAACACGATGGAGACCATGTTCGGCGAAAACGAAATACTCGACGATGACCCATCGTTACCTCTTCTCGAACTCCGGGGACTCGATAAGACTCTGCAAACGGTCCGGGACGAACTGGTCCTTAACCTCTCCAAACTCTCGTCGCTGGATGAACATATCGCGTTAGAAGAAAGAAAACTGGAGGAAGACCGAACGCCTACAGTCGTTGCGGGATGAAAGAGCAGCTCGTTTGGAGGCTGCCTCGACTAACCGTGAGGCTCTCTGCACCCAAATAAGTCGGAACCGCGAAACAATCTCGAGGGTCCTGCATGAGGAGACGACACTCGGTGAGCGTCTTCGCACTCTGTTCAGAGAACAGGGCATCACGATAGCAAGCATCCTCGTTGCTATCAGCATGACTATATCGACCATAGTTCTAGCTTTCACTGGTGGTGCGGCGCCACCACCCGCGCCAACACCCGCACCAGCACCCGCACCATCCGGCGGAGCCAAGGAGTGGATAAAAAAACAACTAAAAGCCCTCGCCAGTCTCCTGGCTAAATTAGCCGAAAAGGCGGCTGCCGCACTACCTGGACTGATCGGAAGTATCGTTTCTTACTTGCTATCTATATTATCAAAAACGGCCGGATGGCTAGCCAAAAATACCTGGGCTTTAATTGTGGCAATCGCCGGTCTCCTACTATTCTTCGCCAGAGAGTTCCTAAAACCAAAGCGTAAATAGTTCGATCGCCACGAGGGCGACGACGAGCGCTAATTTCTCCTCCTCGTGTGTTGTGCTTCCAATTTCAACATTGTTGATGATTGGTGTTTCAACATTGTTGATGATTGGTGTTTCAACATTGTTGATGATTGGATTTGGGGAACTCGATGGTGCATCCAATTTACGAATTGGGGGTACTGGGTTCGATTGTGTTGAGGGATGTGTATCCATTTTGTGTTTTGGGGGTTTTATGAAATCTTTTTCAATTTTATTTGAATTTACAACTCCGCGCCCGATCATGTTGGGGGTGCGCTTGATGATATCCGTGTTCACGTTACCGTTGTGACCGATTTTTTGATTGGCGGTGGCGATTACGATCTGATTATTGTAACCGTCAACCGGGTCGTCTCGTAGTATCATATTGCTCGGCGCCATATAAAGACCTATTCCAAATACATAGTCCATTGGGGTGCTGGCAGTCTGCAAAACGTCTTGATAATTCTGGATCGCCTTCTCCAGGTCCACCTTAGCTGAGATGGCGTCCTCAACAAGTGCCAAGAACTGTTTTTGCGCGTCAAACGCCGTTCCGACTCCTATTATAGAACTGCGAGTTTGCTTCTGTGCGCCGAGGATGGTCCAAACGTATACGCGAATGGAGTCGTTGAGGCGGGTAACACCAGCCTGCGTAAACCCTAGACCGTCGTCCAATATAAAGGTTTCTATACCCTTATGCACGTTTTCGTCTTGTAAAATATAAACGACGTGAGCTATTTTTGGTGCATTATACCAGCAGTAATCGTAATTACACTGTCTCTTTGTACTAACTTCAGACCCGAATGTCATTTTATTTACTACATAATCGGTGGCGTCCAATTTTTATAACCTCTAACTGGTTCACAAGACGATTTGAATAGTAGAAACCAAAGGTTACATCTGGGGTGGCATACTTCGTGCTTGCACCGTAGTCTAGACCACTGAGATAAACAGTACCTAAACCTCCGGTGTCTGAAAATGTTTTCTGTCTCCAATCCGAATCTTTTGAAACTTTAAATTCGTCACATATCCGTTCGAACTCCTTACGGTTGTATGTGTTGGAAATGGGATTCCACCCGTCGTCTTGAGGTAGTGGGAGTACCTAGTTCTTTGAGAATCCTCCTAATGGTATAATACACATGAAAGTTGTAGACCGCTACTGCTTAACATGCTGTTTACGGTCTGCTATGTGGTCTCTGAAAGAGACGCCACACCCGGTTGTGGCACACCACACGCCAAAATTTAGTTGGTTCTGCCAGAACTGCATAGGATTGTTGTTCCAGTTTGTTATGACATCCTGTGTAATGGTTTTAGGAAGTCTGTACTTTTCAAACATGTTAGTGAAATTTGTGTCGAAACCCATGCCCAAACTAGCTCTTATTGTAGGGTGCATAAGCTCACCAATGGTGTTCTTTTGAGTGTATACACCACCGACCGCATACTTTGCATTAGAATTAAAGCTAAATGCTTTTGTATCCATTGAAAGATATTATTATGTTTGCTACTGTCACTAATGTTCAAAAAGGGAGTTGTGAACTTCAAAAATTAATAGACAACTGCTGCGGACAACGCCGGGTATGCCTTAGATCAATCACGTTCACGGTCGGGTGGAAAAACGTTGAAACGTTCGAGGCTATATATTCCGGAGATGTTGGAGATTTTTTAGATATTATCAATATTAACCCCGATCGTACAAATGTAGCGAGACGCTTTGGGGAAACAACTGCTGTATTGCTTCCTGGCCTTTGGGGTTTCGGAGATGTCCAAGCTTTAATCGCGACGAATATGCCTGATATAGCCCCACCTCTCGCAGTCTCAAAAGCCATGGGGCATGCGACATTGTCCGCTGAAACAAAATTAAGGATCTCCCCGGGGTTGGCCTCAATGTTAGGATTTAAATTTGCACCCCCTTACAACGAGGATGAAGGGTTTAAGTTCCCGTTGAACTTTGTCTTCCCCGTGGGCGAGCACCGCGGTGATACCCCAGTAAACTTCGCCGTCACGAAAACTCTCGGGGTACACCTGGATCGGGTGAACACATCGTACAACACGGTAGATGGCACTCCCAGCACATTACTGAAAACCGTGCCTGCCAGCGACTGTTTCTTTGGTGAGACTGTGACCTTAGACTTCCCACACCCCGAAATGAAAGTTTTGGAATCGGGACACATCCACGAGTTGAAGATTTCTATTCTTGATGATAAAGGGCGAGAGCTGAAGAACGATTACCCGATTTCGGTCGTCCTAGAAATTTCAAATTAATTATTTTTAAGAAAATTATTTAGAATTAAACGCATGTTCGTAATATATATATTATCAACATTATTGAAAATGAGTATATACGGACCAGGTAGTTCTTCCGATTGGGTGATAAATTCAAAGAATTTGGAACCGACAGAAGGGGGATTCATCCCGACAGAGGGCGACTTTTTAACTACCCAAAAAACAAAGGCCTTGATCAATAGAACTATATCGGTGGCTAGGTGAAAAAATAACCAAATTTCAAAAAGAGGCCCGGTTGGGGATTGATAAAGTCCGAGAAGACCACCAGGCGGACCTTACGGAGGCTTATGATGCGTTGCTCTTAAAGGACTCTCTCAGCAAAGAAGCGACACTTACCGAACTAGACGGGAAAATAACAAAATTTCGAAAAGAGACCAGGTCGGATATTGATAAAGTCCGAGAAGACCGCCAGGCGGCCCTTACGGAGGGTTATGATACGTTGCGCTTAGAGGACTCTCTCATCAGAGAAGCGGCACTTACCGAACTAGACAAAAAAATAACCAAATTTCGAAAAGAGGCTAGGTTGGGTATTGAGAAAGACCGAGAAGGCCACCAGGCGGACCTTACGGAGGCTTATGAGGTGTTGCGCTCAGAGGACTCTCTCGTCAGAGAAGCGGCGGTTGCCGAACTAGATAAAAAAAATAACCAAATTTCGAAAAGAGACCCGGTCGGGTATTGATAAAGTCCGAGAAGACCACCAGTCGAACCTTGCGGAGGCCCTTGCGGAGGCTTATGATGCGTTGCGCTTAGAGGACTCTCTCAACAGAGAAGCTACACTTACTGAACTAGACGGGAAAATAGCAGAATTTCTGAAAGAGACCAGGTCGGGAGTTGAGGAGGTCCGAGAAGACCACAAGGAGGCCATTGCGGAGGCTTATGGGTCGTTGCGCTCAGAGGACTCTCTCAACAGAGAAGCGGCACTTACTGAACTAGACAAAAAAATAACCAAATTTCGAAAAGAGGCCCGGTTGGGGGTTGAGGGGGTCCGAACGGGTATTGAGAAAGCCCGAGAAGACCACCAGGCGGACCTTACGGAGGCTTATAGGGTGTTGCGCTCAGAGGACTCTCTCAGAGAAGCGGCGGTTGCTGAACTAGACAAAAAAATAACCGAATTTCAAAAAGAGGCCCTCGGTCGGGTGTGTTGAGAAAGCCCGAGAAGACACCAGGCAGCCCTTGCGAAGGCTTATGAGGCGTTGCGCTCAGAGGGACTCTCTCATCAGAGAAGCGGCGGTTGCTGAACTAGACGGAAAAAAATAACCGAATTTCAAAAAGAGGCCCGGTCGGGTGTGTGAAAAAGCCCTAAAAGGCCACCAGGCGACCATTTACGGAGGCTTATGATGCGTTGCGCTTAGAGGACTCTCTCAGCAGAGAAGCGGCACTTACCGAACTAGACGAAAAGATAACTGAAGTTTCCGATAAACTGAAACATGATCGTATAGCCGCGACCAAAGCTCTTGAGGAGGCCTTTCTTATAAGGATTCGTACTGGGAGCATTATAACGCAAACAGTTGGCGCTTGCCTCGGAATAGTGCGAAACAATGAAAACGCTAAAACGTGACATAACAGTTTGGGCTGAGAAGCGGGGGGGCCCCATTGGTTGAGGGGGGCCCACTTTATGAATATTCGTTCGGTGCCAAAACAAAGCGAGGTAATAAAATGTTGGGGGATTACACTTGATGAAGCCGCAGGTTATGAAGTGAAGTTATTCCAAATAATGGCGGGTCTGCTCGTTAATGGTTAGTGGTAAACCTGTGGGCGCAGTCGCGATTAAATATTGTAGTAGATGGGGGGAGAAAGGCGGGGGGTTGGAGTTCACTAAATCTCTGTGGAGATAGTTCGTCGGTGGTTTTCGTTCTCCGGTGATGATCGAATTAGACTTTCCGAAGGTAGTGTTATTAACTTTGTTACGAAAATCGGTGACCCAGAGAGTTCTTCCACTATTGTCTCATTGTTAATTGAACTTAATTTGTAAATACTAATATATTGAAAATCATGAACGAATCACCGCTTCCAATTGTCAATACCACTCCATCAACACTGTGTACAATTAACGAAAGAAGTTCAGATTTTAGGTTGAATAATATCGTCGCTATGCAGGATATTTTAGTTAGAGAATATACAAATAGAAAAAGAAACGCTAAAAAATATAGACGCGCGGTGAACATGGCTGAATCATCTAGCAACGGCTCTAGCGAGTGTTTCTGTGTTGTGTGGGGCGGGGACAGCTGCAACTATCCACCACCCTTATAACGGTTCCTGTAGCGGGGATTTTATGTGCGGTGTCTGCCGTTCTGGGTTGTTGTGTATGGTAATTAGGGCGTCGGGTGGAAAACTCGAGAAAAAAATGTAGAAAACATGATAGAATATCTGTTCTCGCCAGGTCGAAGAAAAATACCATCGACGTTATGGTGTCCAAAGCGATTGGCCGATAAGAAAATATCAAATTTAGAGTTTGAATCCGTGGTGGAAGAAATGGGGAGATATGAACAATTAAAAAATGATATAAGAATCAAGGCGCGCGCCACCATGCCCAAAATTGAGTGTACTGATTGGGATAAATTTAGGGAAAAACTTGGAGATAAAGTCGGAAGAAATGTTACAGCACCATTATAAAATAATTCTTATATTGGTGCAGTAAACAAATTTACATACCTATACAACATGTGTTTTTCACTGAGAATTACGCCGTAATCGCATAACAAATTCAGTCGAGGATTACACTGTAATCGCCTGTTGATACACTCGGCTATAAATAACTGTCTGTTTACCTCGGCTATCAATTTACGCATGGTTCATAACCCGTGTAATTGAAACATTGTCGTAAATCGATAATTGTACAACACTAGGTAATGTTTATCATAACAGCCTACATGGTCGTGTGGGTTAAGGCGATACTCTATAGAGACGGGTCGTCGTTGGGTTCGCGCCGCGGTTGGAGCTAAACATTTTTTATTTATTTATTTCTATCCCTCACAAAATTTGGTGGTCAGCTATGGTAAACAACTGCATGACAACCGCTTTCCTATCCGACCGCTTCGAAGTTGATAAAATTGATAAATTCAGATTGCCAGTTTACATACCTTCGATAAGGAAAATAAACTCAGGCTATAAATTAATTAGTAAGTTGTTTTTTTTTGTTTTTTTTTTTCAATAATAAATTTTTCAATAATCTTTATAAGCGATATCGTAGAAACATGTACATTCGTAAACGAATCGTTGGGTTTTAAATTTTTTGTATAATACACCTTAGTTTCATATCCGATACGCATTATCTGTCTTAATGTTCGTATTTGCCTCTTGTATAGTTGACATAATTGCCGGTATAATATTGTAAATGCAACGTTTTTTTATCGGAGCGTAATAAATTTACGCTGTAATTTCAATGTATTCGATATCACCTAGTGTTCTCATTTTATAGAATTTATATACATGATTATAACCCCCGTAAGCTTCGTAAACTTCTTCAACAGTCATTAAAAATTTGCAATTCAAATTGTATTGTATTATCCATTTTCTCTAATAATATTGGTACTTGTTTTTTCTGTTCAATTGGACTTGAAAAAAATGTATTTATGACACCAATATATACTTTCAAAAGTCAATTACCAATATAATTGGGACTCCCTCTTTTCAAAATTATTTTCTCCAAAAATTCATAAATTTGCTGTCGGGAGACGCAATTTTCCTCGTTAACCAATTTTTTGATTTTCGGGGGTGGTGGGGGTATTATAGAGGGTTATAAATGATATCACGGTAGGTGGTATCATTTTGACTCCCTTACTACTACTCTTTGTGACTGTAAAAATTGTGATGAAACACTTAGCCATTTTCATACGTCAAAAACTTTCTCAAATGACTTTGAAATTTGTGTAAATTTAAAGTTTTCTTTTTTTACACACAATCTCTAGTTAGAGTCCAGTATGCCATGGGGGCATATCCATGTTTTACAAACATAATGTCTATAGTCTGTTTCACGAAAGCTGCCCAAATTTTACGGCTAGATAAACAATTCAAAAACAAGATTTCTTTTGATAATATTAAATTGAAGGAAAAATGAAGAATGAGCCTTCTTTTTATTTCGTGAAATTTGGTCAAATATTGATTTTATTGCGAAAAAACAATTTCCCCATGTTAAATCCCCATAGACATCTTCAGGGAGTCAAGATGTCTTTAACATGGGGAAATTTTTTTGAATTTTAGAAATACTGGACCGATTTTTAAAATTTAACTTTTGTTTTCTTAGTTAGATCATATACAAGCTATCTAGCCAGGTTTCGGAGTCAATTTCCAATTTTTTTTTCGTTTTTTGACTCCTCCCACACTTCCTTACCACTTTTTCCCCCATGTTAAATTCCCATAGACAAATCAATTTTTCGTAATAAAATCAATATTTGAACGAATTTCACGAAATAACAAGAAGGCTCATTCTTAAATTTTCCTTTAATTTAATATTATCGAAAATAATATTGTTTTTGAATTGTCTATATAGCCGTAAAATTTGGACAGCTTTCGTGAAACAGACTATAGTCTATATCTTATTTCTCATTGGGGGTGCCACTGGTGCTGCACCCCCCACTGGCGTAAAATGTTTCGCGTTGAAAAACGCACCAGTTTCCTCTACTTAGAGCTATCGCATAAACACATTTTTCATCTAGTAACCCGTGTAAATGTCTTCCGCTGGTTACTAGACTAAAATGTGTCTATGCAGTTTCTTTTATGTGTATCTGAATGGGAATTCATCAGGAATGCGGCGCCTATTTTGACTTGAGACATTTTATGCTGGAGTGGAGTGCAGTGGGTGTAGGACTAATATCATACTCCAGATAAGTGTTTCTCATGATGAGAAGGTGTGTCGCGATCAATAACCACGCACCTACGTCCAAGGTCAAGGTCACAGTTGAAGGTCAAAGGTCAAACCTATCGAAATTCTCTTCCGCTCTATATCTTCTACACCGATGCATGGATTATCAAATGGCTTGGCACAAATGTTTCTCATGATGAGAAGGTGCGTCACGATCAATAACCACGCACCTACGTCGAAGGTCAAGGTCACAGTTGAAGGTCAAAGGTCAAACCTATTGAAATTCCCTTCCGCTCTATATCTTCTACACCGATGCATGGATTATCACACTATGCCCAGGGTCAAGGTCACAGACTTGATGCGTTTGAAACATTAATGCTCGACTAAATGGCTTATAATAAAATAATATAAAATGCCTCGTTTTCTTTGGCTGCCAGTGGGGATATTCGTGTGCCGACAGGCCACATTTCTAGTTTTTCCTGAAATGCATTATTTCATATAAAACTAACAACTGCATATATGTGATCATTAAAAGCATGCAGAATTATTATACATGTACTGAATTTATTACATTATCACAGCCAAAATGGCTGTGATAATGTAATAAATTCAGTATAATAAAAATTAATAAATTTATAAAATTGAAAATTTCTCCCTCAAAGTATACTTTGCTAGTAAAGTATACTTTGCAATGTTGGTGAAATGGGCTACTGGAGCCCTGTAATATATGATCTCACTCCCTTGTCGCATTGCCGCCTTTTGCCGACATTGCTTAAAAAATCAACATTTTCCATAAATTGCATTTAAAAATGATTCTGCTCTGAATTTTGTTTTTTAACTTTCAACAACATCAACACGTCAAATAAGATCAGTATTGGCGAAATATAATAATTTGACAAGGGAGGTAATTCCAGCGCTGGGCCCGGGCTTATATGAAATTACGAATGTAGATGCTTTGGTAAATAATCTATTTAATATAGTCTGATAAGGAAGTTTTTATGCGCCGGGACATATTACTTTATACATGACTATCTGTCGATTTTCTTTCTTAGAAATTTGTGTTAAAGTTTTTTGTTATGTTATATTTCTGCAACCCTAAGTCAGATTGGCTTGAAACTTCATATACTTATTTGTCATCATCCATATTTTCATTTCAAAGCCCACTCGTGCGGCCAATATGTTTAAGGTCAAGGTCAAATAACTTAGCCAAAAACAAATTTCTATCTGTTGTCACTCTACAAACCTTAGTTGGATTGGCCTGTAACTTCACATACTTATATCATCATATATTTATCATCATCCACTTTTTTCATTCTATAGCCCACCCATGCGGCCCCTCTGTTCAAGGTCAAGGTCAGATGAGTCAGAAATTTGCGTTAAGTTTTATCTCTGCAACCCTTAGTCAGATTGGCTTGAAATTTGATATACTTATTTGTCATTGTCAATATTTTCATTCTATAGCCCACCCATGCAGTCCCCTTGTTAAGGGTCGAGGTCAAATGAAAAATTTGTGGTTTTGTTTTTAACGTTTTGTTTTTGCGGGGTATATCCATCATATGGTATACCTCGATGGGCATATATTGTGACCTTCGGCACTCTTGTGTATGTTGGAAAACATTTTGCACATCTTTACCTCAAATATTTATGTTGGACCCACTCATTTGAACTGCTTTATAATGTTTTACATGATTAGCCTTTTACATTTGGAATATGCTTTTTGTTGAGCCCGCTTGCGGAAAGCAAGACATAGTGATCACAATAACGTCCGGGTGTGCGTGCGTGCGTGCGTGCGTGCGTGCTTGCGTGCGTGCGTCCGAAATCTGCGTTAAAGTTTTTAAATGCCTTATATCTCTGCAGTCCTAAGTCACATTGACTTGAAACTTCATATACTTATTAGTCATGATCCATATATTCATGCTGTATCCCACTCATGCGGCCCCTGTGTCCAAGGTCAAATGACTTAGAAGTTTGCGTTCCGAAATCTGCGTTAAAGTTTTTAAATACCTTATATCTCTGCAGTCCTAAGTCACATTGACTTGAAACTTCATTTGCTTATTAGTCTTGATCCATATATTCATGCTGTATCCCACTCATGCGGCCCCTGTGCCCAAGGTCAAGGTCAAATGACTTAGAATTTTGCTTCAAATAAATACGCTCTGAGACCATCAAATGCCTCGGCGGGCTCGACATGCGGGCCGCGGCCATCTCGTATTATATACCTACCCATGAAATACATACTTATACGATGTAAATAAAAGTCATATGTTCTCATCGATGAAATAACGCGCATCTGCAGTGCCGGACTACTAAATAGGCTGCAAATACACATTCATTACCGTATACAGTCTAAAAAAACTGCTAATGTCCATGGAGCGGTATATAATAAATAGAATATTCATATTTTTGCAACGAGTATAACATATTCGTTGCAAAAATATGAATATCCTCTATTTATTAAAGCGTATGAAATTTTTTCAAATGTTTTATTTTTCTTATTTCTCAACGAAAGTATACGCTGTGACCACTCATTTGAACCGTCTCGATGAGATGGTTCAAATGGTGGTCACGACATATACTTCTAATGGGAAATGAAGAAAATAGTTTGAATTTTCGGTATAATGGTGTATCCTCTGAATCTAATGTCTTAATTCTATTGTTTCAGCGGCTCTCGTTGACGATACAATATTCTGTATGCACGGAGGGCTGTCGCCAGATCTACACAATTTAGACCAGGTATTTCACAGGAAGTGGACGACAATCTGACAAATTAGGCCTTGTTCTGGCCAGTGTAGATCCTGATCAGCAGTCTCACTGTATAAAGGTTCAATAGTTATTGATACTTGTGCAAGTATCAATAATTCCAGCACAAAAATATTTACACAATTCCCTAACATTTGATTGGTCCGTTGTAAGTCTCCGTCCAAAATTTATATCCCAGTAAACTCCATTCCGAACTACTTTCCGTAACCGTCAGGCGCAGTTAAAATAATTCTTAAGAAAACGGAAAATAAACACATTTTCTTAATGAATTTATTTAAAATGCTGAAATTATAAGGAATGAATGGCCTTTTTGTTGAATTTATCGGGGATATAAACTTGGAAAAGTCGCGGGAATACTGGACGAGGCCTTCCGGCCTTCGTCCAGTATTCCCGCGACTTTTCCAAGTTTATACCCCGATAAATTCCACAAAAAGGCCATTTGTTCCTATAATAACTATTTAACCTTTATACAGTGTGAGAATGTACAGTCGAACCTGTGTTAACGACCACCTGTGAATAGCGACCACCTGTCCACAACGGCCAGTTAAAACCCCCCCGTCCAATTTGTTCTTTAAAAGACCTTGGAATAACGACCACCTCCGAACAACGACCAGCGACCAGCGATTTTCGTTCCCACGCGGCATTTCTTACTGCAAACAGGGACCATTAGCGACCATTAGCGACCAAGTCATGTTTTGTCGGCAAAAAAAAATAAAATCGCAATCGCCGATTTTCCTTTCATCACAAAACTCGGCGACATTTTTCAATGAAAAATATTGCATAACTCCATTAACGGTAATTCCCGATATGTATTCCGTGTCGTGTATTCCAATAGGCATAATGCAATTCTGCGCAAGTCATAAAACTCGATCATTAGCTGGCAAACTGTGTTTACACGATGTTGATTTGTCTACAGTGACAAGACTAAGACTTCAAACACACAGCGCGTGTCAAGTGTAAATTTCACACATAGGGGCACAAGGCCATATCAAAGATCAATACACGCGGTTGCTGACATCAGTCACGTAGTCCACACTAGACTGGTACCCTTTTTAGCTCACCTGAGCGAAGCTCATGTGAGCTATTGTTACCGCAATGTGTCCGTCGTCCGTCGTCCGTCGTCGTCCGTGAACATTTTCAAACGTCTTCTCCTCGGTAACCATTGGGCCTATAGTCACCAAACTTCATGGTCATGGTCCTTAGGTAGGGGGATTACAAAATTGTTAAAATTACATCATTACGTAATCCAAGATGGCCGCCGTCTAAAAATAGCACAAATTCTTCAAAAATTTTCTTCTCAAGAACCGCCAACCGGATTTCGACAAAACTTGGTAGAACTGATCGATGTACAATGCTCTTTCAAAGTTGTTAAAATGGTGACCCTGGGGTCAAAAATGGGCGTGGCTCGTGGGGTCAAATTGGGGTCAAATTTTATTTTTGACCGAATATGGACTTGTCATATATCAAATTGAAGGTATCAACGAGGCGATCACTTTGGTGCATTTTTTGTCGAAATCGGATGGTTAGGTCATCCAAGATGGCCGCCAAAAGGTCAAACGGTCGTTCTTTTATTAGAGATTTCAAAATTCTTCTTCACATGAACCGCTTGGCCCATGGTAGCCAAACTTAAGAGTTATGGTCCATGGGTGAAGCCTTTTCAGATTTGTTAAAATGGAGGTCATCGCTAATCCAAGATGGCCGCCGTCTAAAAATAGCATAAATTCTTAAAAAATCTTCTTCTCATTAACCGCTGGACGGATTTCGACGAAACTTGCTAGGAATGATCGATGTACAATGCTCTTTCAAAGTTGTTAAAATGGTGACCCCGGGGTCAAAAATGGGCGTGGCCCGTGGGGTCAAATTGATGTCAAATTTTATTTTTGACCGAATATGGTCTTGTCATATATCAAATTGAAGGTATCAACGAGGCAATCACTCTGGTGCATTTTTTGTCGAAATCGGATGGTTAGGCCATCCAAGATGGCCACCGAAAGGTCAAAAGGTTGTTCTTTTATTAGAGATTTCAAAATTCTTCTTCACATGAACCGCTTGGCCCATGGTAGCCAAACTTAAAAGTTATGGTCCATGGGTGAAACATTTTCAGATTTGTTAAAATGGAGGTCATCGCTAATCCAAGATGGCCGCCGTCTAAAAACAGCATAAATTCTTAAAAAATCTTCTTCTCATGAACCGCTAGCTGGATTTCGACAAAACTTGGTAGGAATGATCGATGTACAATGCTCTTTCAAACGTGTTAAAATGGTGACCCCAGGGTCAAAAATGGGCGTGGCCCGTGGGGTCAAATTGGGGTCAAATTTTATTATTGAACAAATATGGTCATGTCATACATCAAATTGAAGGTATCAACGAGGCGATCACTCTGGTGCATTTTTTTGTCGAAATCGGATGGTTAGGTCATCCAAGATGGCCGCCGAAAGAAGGTCAAAAAGGTCGTTCTTTTATTAGAGATTTCAAAATTCTTCTTCACATGAACCGCTTTGCCCATGGTAGCCAAACTTCACAGTTATGGTCCATGGGTGAAGCCTTTTCAGATTTGTTAAAATGGAGGTCATCGCTAATCCAAGATGGCCGCCGTCTAAAAATAGCACAAATTCTTAAATCTTCTTCTCATGAACCATTGGCCGGATTTCGATGAAACTTGGTAGGAATGATTGATATACAATGCTCTTTCAAATTTGTGAAAATGGTTACCCCAGGGTCAAAAATGGGCGTGGCCCGTGGGGTCAAATTTTATGACGAATATGCTAATGTCATATATCAAATTGAAGGTATCGATGAGGCGATTGCTCTGGTGCAATATTTGATGATTATGTCATCCATGATGGCCGCCAAAAGGTAATTTATTCCAGATTTTGAACGTCTTTTTCTCAGAAACCACATGGCCGATGATGGCCAAACTTCATAGTAAGTTAAGATCCGAGTTGGGTGAAGCATTTTCAGATTTGGTAAAATGAGAGTCATTGCTTAATCCAAGATGACCGCCATCTAAAAATAGCACAATTTTTTAAAACACATGAACTCAATGTCACATTCTCCTCTGGTGTTCATGGAGTCAGGTGAGCGAATTAGGGCCATCATGGCCCTCTTGTTCTTTAGCTTATATTTAACGGCGGCACTGGCTCTAGGACCTTGCATGCCGTCTCCCAAGAATGGGAGAAAGAACGGAGGTAGAGATTTTTTGAGAGAAGCCGGTAATTCGTATTTACAGAGCAACTACGAATTATCGGTACCCATTTACAGCTGGGTGAACTGGAACAGTGTGGATAAAGTGACACGACAAACGTGTTTATATGAATTGGGTCTCGATCTCCGACAAATCCCGGCTTATTGCATTAACGACCAGACCAGGCAGTGGATTCGCATAGTCTGCCCGTGGTTTACATGGTTTACAATGCTCGCGAATCTCTAATTAAAAACATCAGTAATTACGTCGGCCGACATTGCCAATTTGTCATAGGCTGCTTAAATATTCGGGCTTGACCAGGATAGTATACAGTACATTGGACAGACAGCAAATAAGCCTGGTGTTCTCTCCTGATTTGGACACCTAGCTCGTGTGGGTTACTGGACTCGACGCATTCAATGAAATATTTTTTGTTACAAAAAAAACTCGCGGTTTTCACAGGCCGCGCCACATAGGCTATCGTTTTAATACAGACTATATGACCGTTATTAATTTCAACTGGTTGTGTGAAATACGAATGGTCATGCTAAATTAAACCACTTACATGTAATTGCGACAAGCTATTAAATGGTGCATCAAAGCGGGCCGCGAGATATACTTATCGTGAAGATAATTACTCCCCTTTGTATATAATTTCCAAAGCGAGGCTGGGTTCAGAACACTAACAACAAGATGACAAAACAAAATAAATTGACTATTTTAGCCATTTTCGTGCAATTTTTAATTGATTGCATATATATTACAATAGAATGCTAAAAACATGGCCGACTTTGTTGTGAAACTGGGTAAATCTTCGACCCTTGGAACAACAACCACCTGTCAACAACGACCACTTTGGCCACTTCCCTTTGCTGGTCGTTGTTCACAAGTTCGACTGTATGTTCGTTTTCTGTGCTTATGGTATGGTAAAATGTTTATGATCCCGGTCTCTGTAGAGCCGGGAGATATATATACAGGGATGCGAATTTTGTTTTTTTACTAAAACTTTTAAGAAAAAAAATTGCTAAATAAGGCTGCTAAAAATTATAAAGTCTTGGGAGTGGGTAGGGGTGTTTTTTCTTGACATATGTCCTATTTTTGTCGTGCTCGCTTGCGAACAGCGCGATACAGTCGGCACATTGGCGTACGTACGTCTGGGTTAAAATTTTTGGTTAATGTTTTTTGTTTTTAGCTCACCTGAGCGAAGCTCATGTGAGCTATTGTTACCGCAATGTGTCCGTCATCCGGCGTCCGTCGTCGTCCGTGAACATTTTCAAACGTCTTCTCCTCGGTAACCATTGGGCCTATAGTCACCAAACTTCATAGTCATGGTCCTTAGGTAGGGGGATTACAAAATTGTTAAAATGACGTCATTACGTAATTCAAGATGGCCGTCGTCTAAAAATAGCACAAATTCTTCAAAAATCTTCTTCTCAAGAACCGCCAACCGGATTTTGACAAAACTTGGTAGGAATGATCGATGTACAATGCTCTTTCAAAGTTGTTAAAATGGTGACCCCGGGGTCAAAAATGGGCGTGGCCCGTGGGGTCAAATTGATGTCAAATTTTATTTTTGACCGAATATGGTCATGTCATATATCAAATTGAAGGTATCAACGAGGCGATCACTCTGGTGCATTTTTTGTCTAAATTGGATGATTATGTCATCCAAGATGGCCGCCGAAATGTGAAAAGGTCGTTCTTTTATTAGAGATTTCAAAATTATTCTTCACATGAACCGCTTGGTCCATGGTAGCCAAACTTAACAGTTATGGTCCATGGGTGAAGCCTTTTCAGATTTGTTAAAATGGAGGTCATCGCTAATCCAAGATGGCCACGTCTAAAAATAGCATAAATTCTTAAAAAATCTTCTTATCATGAACCGCTGGCCGGATTTCGACTTAACTTGGTAGGAATGATCGATTTACAATGCTCTTTCAATGTTGTGAAAATGGTGACCCCGGGGTCATAAATTGGCGTGGCCCGTGGGGTCAAATTGGGGTAAAATTTTATTTTTGACCGAATATGCTCATGTCATATATCAAATTGAAGGTATCGATGAGGCGATTGCTCTGGTGCAATATTTGTCGGAATCGGATGATTATGTCATCCATGATGGCCACCAAAAGGTCCATTGATTCGAGATTCGAGAACGTCTTTTTCTCAGGAACCACATGGCCGATGCTGGCCAAACTTCATAGGAAGTTAAGATCCTTGGGTGAAGCATTTTCAGATTTGGTAAATGAGAGTCATCGCTTAATCCAAGATGACCGCCATCTAAAAATATCACATTTTTTTTAAAACACATGAACTCAATGTCACATTCTCCTCTGGTGTTCATGGAGTCAGGTGAGCGAATTAGGGCCATCATGGCCCTCTTGTTTTGGTATACTATCAAAGGCTCGGTGGGCGCGACATGCAGGCCGCGGCCATCTAGTTTTCACAATTACCTGTTCACATCTCTGTACATAGTGTTTGGTCTGTGTGTTCATCTGTGTATCCATGGGTCCAGTTATGGTGTTTGACCAATCTGCCACCGGGGGCATTTGTGTGCCGACAGGCCACATTTTCTTGTTGACTAGGTTACCTTCTGCTTACACACATGTATGTGGTCGCCTAAACTAGATTGTCCTGGTAGCAGAATGGTGAATGATTCACTGACAAAATATCAAACCGTGTCATTCGTGATCAGACTCGGATGAGTTGTGGGTTGATATGGCACACAATTTGTTTCAAAGTGTCATCATTATTCCATTAAAAAAACATTAACGCTGAAAATGCTGATTTTATCACAGATTTTATCCAAATAATTAGCTCTAATAATCCCCCAGTGCCTACTTATAATATGAACTGCATTGCAAGCTGGTCCTAATGTGCGTCAGCGTAAATCTGACAAGCCGCTTCCATTAATGATTTTATTTTCAAATAATTGTTTATGTATATGTATACGTTTTGTACAGTAATCGTTCTATCGTTAGTGGAATACATGTATTTATACTTAAGTCGTGTCACCTGTATATTCATATCAATTCATATCAGCCTGCGCATTTGCAACAGTCTGATCTTGGCATACGTTGTTTGCCATACAATCACTGAAAATCCTTATTTGATTAGATCATAATCTGACCTTTTACAAGGATTTCGGGTTACAAGGATAAGAAACATCGCATTTTCTCAGAAAACCTGGTGTGCTATCACATGTTATTATTACTTGGGAGGATTAAGTGCACGCATGCGCGGCTCATTACCTTTCACATTGAATACCAGTTGACACCACAAATACCTTAATATGCTTCAAGCAATTTAGTATGGGTGCTTTTCAGGCTGTGGAACTGAGCTAGCAGATCAGTAACTGGACTGGCCACAAATAGCATAAGCCCCATTGTTTTCACTTACAGCCACATATGAGACAAGTCATGTGATTTTTTACCTAAGAAGATATATAACAATATTTACAGAAACTGTGATATTTACTGTAAATGGCGTCGAAAGTTGATGAAATTTTCATCGCAAATGCAGAATTCTATTCCGCATTTGCCATGAACATTTCGTCAACTTCCGACTTCTTTTGAGGAAAACATCTTAAATTTTGTCTCATATGGGACCACATTGGTTGCAATACGGCCACTTTTATCATCTGGGTCCCATTTGTATTGTAGATACGCAACATGGAGCGACCCACGGATGTGCCAGACCATGGTTTGGTGTGTGATATTCTCTGGTCGGATCCCGATGAGGTGAGTGCTTGTATGAGACAAAGGGATGGGTCGTGGTCTAAGGGATATGGCATTTTACTTCAATACTGGAGGTTGCGAGTTGAATCCTCACGCTAGGTGTGAACAATTATTTCCATCCCACTTGTCTGTTTGATGAGACTGTAAACTGTGGTCTCGTCTCTGTATGACCTTAGCTGTTGATGGGATGTTCAACCTATTCACTTTCACTTTTTGTATGAGACAAGAAACTGTTCATCTTTTAACAAAACTGTAAATAACTTTACAACACAGGCACAGATCCAAGTGGGGGGGAGGGGGGCATGTTTCCATGCATTACAAATGGAATGTCTGAAACACAACAATTGTCACAGGGGACGAGAATGGAAGGGTACATCTGTCACACACGCGTGGGGCCACGCGCGTGTAACTTCAGTTGCTGAATTCACGATGTTCCCACCCATACACCCATCACGCCTAAACATTTGGAAAATATCCAAATAATTGCTAAAAAGAAAAAAAGAACCGTGGGTTAGATGTACCAATGGGGGATCGTAGCTAGTTATTTCCCTTTGAATTTATTTATAGAAAACCGGAACTGCATTATTTGCCAGATTCATATTTTCATACTTAAAGAACCAGATCTTTATAAATATATTTGCAAAGGGAGATAACTAGCTACGATCCCTCACTGAAAGAAATGTGGATTAGATGCACTAGTTTTCATGACATCATCTGTTATTTTGCAGGATATTACGGGCTGGGGTGAGAACGATCGAGGTGTATCCTACACGTTTGGGTGTGACATCGTGCGTGACTTCTGTAGGAAACACAACCTTAGTCTTATAGTACGGGCGCATCAGGTAATGTGGTGTTACTGTTGATTGAACCTCAACATATGCGACAAGCCGTGTGATTTTATACCTATTGATATGTGTGATTTTTTATGAAAAAAACCTTTATTTTCATATTTTCTGTAAATGACATCAAAAATTCTATTCCGCATTTTCTCTGAAATTTTGTCAATTTTAGATGTCAAATCTGAAAAATATCAGTTTTAGTTTTCGTATCTTCCGAGGTAAAAAATCTGATAGGTTTTGCGACCAGTGTAGATCCAGATCAGCCTGTGCATCCGCACAGTTCAGTATCTACTCTGTTCGCCATTCCATCAATGAAACACCAGCCATGCTTTTAACAAGGAATATAGATCGTTATCAGGCAACAGGACTGTGCTATTTGATCAGAAGCTACACTGGGCACGAACGCCATAAACTTGATTTATCCAGTCACAGCAACATTTGATCACCTCTACAACAACCCCTTTCTGGCCTATCATGAATGGTCGCAAAACTCCTCTCTGTAGCAACCACTGGATACTTGTCTATAGACCAGGGGGCCGTTTCACAAAACTTCTTACGACTAAAATGTTCGTAAGCGCAAATTTAGAATCGGCTGCAAATTTCAATTGATGGATTTACATTTATTGAGCATAGGCTGCATATGCAGCCTATGCTCAATAAATGTAAATCCAACAATTATTAACAAGAAAACATTGTTAATGTGAAATCATAATTTTGCACTTACGAACATTTTAGTCGTAAGAAGTTTAGTGAAATGGGCCCCAGGGGGCTGTTTCACTAAACTTTGTACAACTAAAATGTTTGTACATGTAAGAGCAAAATTATCCGCTTTAACCCTTTTCATGCTGAAGATACGCCATTATGTTTGCGGAAAATCATACACATGTTCCTTCTATGCGCTCAGAAGTATATGTCGCGGCCACCATTTGAACCGTCCCATTGAGACGGTTCAAATGAGTGGTCACAACATATACTTTTATTGAGAAATAATAAAAATAAAATATTTTGTAATAAATTTCATACCAGTATGGTGTATTCCGAATGGAATGGGTTAATAGTTTGTCAAATTGACATCGCGTTTGATTTACAGTGAAAATGACAAGTGTACACTAAACAACGTGACATCAAACTAACAAATTCTGCCCATTCTAACTTCAAGGATGCTTCAAAAGATGGATTTTGGCTTAGGGGTTGGAACACCTGACTTCCAATCCAGAGGTTGTGGGTTCAAACCTCGCCTTAGGCATCAAAAATACTTTCATGGTATTTCTATCCCACTGGTCTGTCGGATGAGACATTAAGCTGTGGTCCAGTCTCTATATGACCCTAGCTGTTGGTGGGACCTTAATCCCATTAACTTTCACTTTTCAAAAGTGGTTCTGAGGAAAGTTACTCTAAGGGACCATACTCATGATTTTCCAAGTTTGGTAACCTATTTCTAATACTAGTATATAGTTAATTAACTACATTGGGCAGCCGTTTGTTTTGTGGCGTTCCACTGTACATAGTTATTATGGTAAGCCTATTTCATCATACATGACATTGGTTCTCGTTCTCCACAGGTCGTTGAAGATGGGTACCAGTTCTTCCAGAAGCGAATGGTAAGAAGACAAAAATAGTGACAACAACAAGAACATCGAGCATTTACATTATTATTAAACCCCCGGCATACAAGTTTGTCGAGGGGTATATAGTTTTCGTAAATCCGTTCGTCCGTCTGTCCATATTTGCGTTACAGTGTTTTATAGTTTCCTAACCACTTCATCAACATACTTGAAACATCACATACATGTTTATCATCATCCATCTTTTCATTCACCGCCCCACCTGTATGGCCCCCATGCCCAAGGTCAAGGCCAAATTACTTTGAAATTTACGTTAATGTTTTTACAGAATTTGCGTTAAAGTTTTTAAAGGTGGCGGCTGGGGCTATCCATGAGTCTCAGCTCACTTGCTCTATTTTTTTGCTGTGATTGGAGAAATAGGGCTTATGGGTTATGCGACCAGTGGAGATCCAGATCAGGATATGCTCTGTTCAGTTCATAATTGCTATTTCATAATTCCAGCACAAAAATATTTACACAATTCCCTAGCATTTGATTGGTCCGTAGCAAGTCTCTGTCCAAAATTTATATCCCAGTAAACTCCCATGCCGAACTACTTTCCGTAACCGTCAGGCGCAGTTAAAATAATTCTTAAGAAAACGGAAAATAAACACATTTTCTTCATGAATTTATTTAAAATGCTGGAATTATAAGGAATGAATGGCCTTTTTGTTGAATTTATCGGCGATATAAACTTGGAAAAGTCGCGGGAATACTGGACGAGGCCTTCCGGCCTTCGTCCAGTATTCCCGCGACTTTTCCAAGTTTATACCCCGATAAATTCCACAAAAAGGCCATTCATTCCTATAATAAATGCCATGCTTGTTACAAGCAATATAGATCATTGTCAGGCTACAGGAGGGTGCTATTTGATCAGGTGCTACACTGGTCACAAATCCCATAAGCCCCATTCTTCAAGTCACAGCCACATTTATATTATGTGCCTGTCTATGGAATTACCTCCATCATTACTTCGATAAATTTATTGATTTTGAAAAACAAATCTATTTCAGTGTACGGTGTTGAAAGTTTGAAAAACAGTAAATATGCTTGTACCTTGAAATTTATGTTGACTTTCGACCTCATTCACAGTCATCTTTGCAATTAAAAATGCCTTGTTATCAACCAGTGTTCACTCTGAATGTTCAAATGAATTTGGTGGGTGGTTGGTCAGGAGCACGCTAAGGGTAATTTAATGCCGACTTACATGGTTTGGCCCTCATATACATTTTTGGCTTTCTCATACTTGAGAGCTAAATCCTGTCATGCACAAATAAAAATTACATAATAAGATTAGTGCTGATCATAATACATTTGGGATTGGAGCTAAGTGACTGTTGTGGAATGGACCTGGCACCAGGTCAGGATATTCTACTTTCAGGGCTGAATATATATTTTTCTGTAAATATTCAGTTCTGATTTTGGGAATTTCCCTCATTATGGACAGGTTAAATACGGGATAGTCCAACCCGTTGGCCCGGCATTAAATTACCAAAGCTGTTGAAAGGCTGTTAAACACCAATAATCCATCAATCAATGAATTTAAGTCATATTTGTGACTGGAGAAATGGGACTTGTGGTATTTGTGACCAGTCTGGCTCTTGATCTGCTAGCACACTCGTGCTTCGTGATAAGGATATACCATTTACTAGAAGCATGGCAGTTGTTTTTTAACTGGCATAATGGCAAACTGTACATACCCTGATCCAGCACCACAGATGCACATGCTGAACTGGGTCTACACTGGTTGCAAAAGTCATACGTCCAGTTTCTCCAATCACGGTAACATTTGCAGATATAGTTTTGTGATATTTCACTGTAAGCCGTACATGCAAACATTTCAAACCATATTACACTGTTTGCGTAACATAAATTTTGAAAAACACTACGGCGCCTAATTGGTCAGTTTCATTATGTACCGCAAAAAAGAATTGTACATATAGTCACCACCCTGTCCATCTGTCTGTCGGAGATTTGTGTTAAACTTTTCAGCTACCTATTACATGTATATCCATTACCTTAAGTCGGAGTGGCTTGAAACTTATTTGTCCTCGTGCATATTTTCCCTCCAATTTGGCTCCTGTGCTCAGGGTCAATTTCAAAGGACACAAAAATCTGTGTAAATTTTTTTTTTTCATTTGTGTTAAAGTTTTTGACTGCCCACTATTTATGTTAGCATTTTGTGTTCATGTTTTTGAGGGCTTTATCCATCAGTGTTGCTGAGTTCTTGTTATACAGTTTAGTATGGCTATAACACAATTCACCTATATAACAGAATGGTTTCGGATGAACCACAAACATCGTGTTATAACGTGATTGATGTGTAATTCTGCACCATTCCAGTTGGTTACACTGTTTGGGGCTCCAAATTACTGCGGCGAGTTTGACAATGCTGCAGCATCGATGATTGTTTCAGAAGATCTGACATGTTCATTCTCAATATTTAAGGTAAGTTCACCATTATTCATATGTTTCATTTCACCCTTTTCATGCTGAATATAGACAGTTTTCTGACTCTAAATTATAAAAAATAAATTGCCCACAAAAGCATATGATGTGACCACTCGTGAAAGAATATGTTGTTACCACTCATTTGAACCGTCTCGCTGAGACGGTTTAAATGAGTGGTAACAACATATACTTTCATTGAGAAATGAAGAAAATAGAAGAAAAAAAATGTAACTTTAGATACCCGTGAATGTGTATCCGGCATGTAACGCGTTAACTCAGTTTCCACCATGATCTGTAGCCTATTTCATCAACATTGCAAAGTATACTTTACTAGCAAAGTATACTTTGAGGGAGCAATTATTTATTTTTCCTGAAATGCATTATTTCACATAGAACTAACTACTGCATATATTTGATGATTGAAAGAATGTAGAATTATTATACTGAATTTATTACATTATCACAGCCATTAAATGGCTGTGATAATGTAATAAATTCAGTATAATAAAAATTAATAAATTTAAAAAAAAAATGAAAATTTCTCCCTCAAAGTATACTTTGCTACTAAAGTATACTTTGCAATGTTGATGAAATCGGCTACAGATCTAGCAATATTCTCAACGGTCACCACGGTGTTATTATAACCAATGTTTACTGTATGTCATTGATTGGATGGCAAACAGCATAGGCGCTGATCAAACTGCACAGATGCACAGGCTGAGCTGTGGTTATGCTGGTTGCACATTCACACTTTTGTGCACAGATGTCTCATATACAAATATACATATCTGAGGCTGCGCTTGTGGCAAACAATTCAAGTTGCCTTTTGTTAGTCTGTGCACAAATGTCATGTTATAGGAATAAAGATTTTTTTTTTAAATTTGTGCGGGTATAAGCTTTGTGAAATTTAGCCGGGTATTAAGTTTTGAAAGTCCAGTTGTACTTGTTTGTTAGACTTGACGTTACTTGTAATTCCAACCCAATTACATTGTATATCTATTTCAAAATGATGAAAATGATTGTAAATCCTATTTACCATACAATGTGAACAAATGTAGGTAATTTCTTCACAATACTGTGTTGTTTTTTATGCCACCGGGTTTCGAAGAAACGGGTGGCATATAGTGTTTGGACCGTCCGTCCGTCCGTCTGTCCATCCGTCACACTTTTCGGTTAACCAATTTGTCACAGTTTCTCAAATATGCTGCAGGTGGCATCCGCGTTCGACAGACGCATTTTTTGCATTTGAAATGTCATAACAATACAAAAGTTCAACTGTTCTGTAGACGATTTCATCAATATTGCTATTAAGCATACTTATCTAGCTATTAAGTATACTTTGAGTGAGTAATCATTTATTTATCCCGAAATGCATTATTTCATATAGAACTAACCACTGCATATATTTGATGATTAAAAGTATGCAGAATTATTATATTGACTTTATTACATTATCACAGCTAAAATGGCTGTGATAATGTAATAAATTCTGTATAATAAAACTTAATAAATGTATACTTAAATTGAAAGTTTCTCCCTCAAAGTGTACTTAGCAAGACAAGTAACCATACTTTGCAATATTGGTGAAATAGGCTACTGGAGTTTATTCATGTATGAACTCTTCCCACGTGACTATTCGTAGCCAAAGACATGCCAAGAACAGGGATGTGAATTTTCTTCTTTTTAGAGGATTTTCCCTTTTTTACTAAAATTTTCTAGAAAAAACAGTTGCTGAATTTGTCCAAACTGCTGAAAAATGATGTCTTGGATGGAAGTATGGGTGTTTCCTCTTCTTCTTGACATATTTCCTCTCTTTTCACAATTTCCTGTTCACATCCCTGCAATAATCGTGTAAATCTGTAGGTGTAGAACTATTTACAATTGCATCTATTCTTTACATTACAGCCACAGAAAACTAAAGTTCTAGCAGATTCGACAAATACCAAAAAGAAGAAATAGCGACACCAACCTGTGTACATGATTCGCCATTAGTTGTTAGTGCTATTGTTAGTCCACCCATCACAGCATTATGCCACTGATCTCGTGTTAATATGTGGTTGTGACTGAAGAAATGGGGCTTATGCGATTTGTGTCCAGTGTAGCTCCTAATCAAATATCACACTCGTGTTGCTTAATAACAATCTATATTGCTCGTTAGAAGCATGACTGGTGTTTCATTGATGGAATGGCGAACAGTGCAGATCCTAATCAGACTGCGGATGCACAGGCTGATCTGGATCTACACTGGTCCAAAATCCATAAGCGTCGTTTCTCTATGTACAGCCACCTATGATGGAAAAAAGAAATTATTGACATTTGCAACTAGTTTTAAAGGCACTGGCTCTCGGGATATGCTCAGAATGTCATGAAATGGTTTAGTAACACGTAATTTAATTGTATAATCGTATTTCTGCACCCTATTGTACCTACATAAGTCGCCTGCAAATAAATTTGGCAAAAATAATAATAATGAAAAATAACTAGCTTTGCAAATCTAGTTTTTGTGCAATCGATGGTTACTAATTTAATTTTTGTCGCACCCGCTTCCGGAAATGGTGATATAGTTGGCACATTGGCGTACGTACATGCGTCTGAGGTTAATGTTTTTTGTTAAAGTTTTTTGGTTTACTATCACAGCCTCGGTGGGTGCGATATGCAGGCCGCGGCCATCTAGTATTTAATTCAATTCGACTCAACTTTTTTTTCAAGAATAGAAACTTATTCAATAGGTGGTAATATATTGTTATACTTCACAAATTGTGCTTTCTGGTTCAGGTAGAATAATATCTGAAAGGCATGACAAAATTATCTCACAGTTTGTGGTAGGATATAACAGAATAAAACACTAACCACTTGAAATTCAATCAAATAAAATGTTATATTGTTAATCCATAACACGAAAAACCACATCCATGACGTCACACAAGACACAGTGCCTTTTTCATGGTAATCATTGGATTATTCCATTTACTATAGGAATGAATGGCCTTTTTTGTGGAATTTATAGGGGTATAAACTAGGAAAAGTCGCGGGAATACTGGACGAGGCCTTCCGGCCTTCGTCCAGTATTCCCGCGACTTTTCCAAGTTTATACCCCGATAAATTCCACAAAAAAGGCCATTCATTCCTTATAATTATAGCATTTGAAATAAATTCATCAAGAAAATGTGTTTATTTTCCGTTTTCTTAAGAATTATTTTAACTGCGCCTCACGGTTATGGAAAGTAGTTCGGCGTGGGTGTTTACTGGGATATACATTTTGGACAGAGACTTGCTACAGACCAATCGAATGTTAGGGAATTGTGTAAATATTTTTGTGCTGGAATTACTGGACATTGGTAATTCTACCAAATTAAAACATATTCACAAACGGTGCAAATCCTCGTTACGAGCCGCCTCATCAGGTTCTACACCGTTTACCAACATTGGGACTGTGGTCTAAAACTATGACGTTACAATGGTTAACATCTTTAAAAAAAGAAACTTATTGGACTTTACTACCAGTTTTAATCATTCCTTCCCAATGACAAACAGCATAGACCTTAATCAACCTCTACTGATGTTTATCAGGGTCTATGCTGTTATTTAAAATTGTTATTGATTATCTGCTCAAACGATTGTCATGGTAACACATTAGAATAGTCTCCAATGGTGACAGCTATACTGTGCTGCCATAGCACGTTTTATGTGAAACTATGAAAACAAAAGCTTTTGCTACACACGTTATTGTAATTCATGAATCTAAAATCTTGGGACCAAGACCAAATGTGGTGCTGTTTGAGAAAAGTTAGAGATAGGCAGGAGTGGATTTAGAGATAGCTCATGTACCTATGTTACTATAATACCTTTCTTCACCAAAATAACTTGAACTGTTTAACGTTTTTCACTATATATGGCAAGTCTTGATGTTCTCATCCATTGCCGAGATCGTTCATATTCGTTCATACATTCAATAAGAAATGGAGAAAATAACTAAAGTAATTCTCCAAATTTTCATACTATTGTGTCTGGTCTATAATCATTGATAATGGGTTTAATAGTTAATTTGGAAAATCACTACCGTAATAAAACCCTAAATATTCGGACACAATTTATTCTAGGAAATGCATATATATATCTGGTTTCCCACAACAAAGGGTGTCCCAATGTTTAGGGTGCGTATGGTTGTACTGGTGTATCAAAATAACAATATATTTGGATACAATTTGTTTTGGGAAACCCCTAGGGGTTTCCCAAAACAAATGGTGTCCAAATATTTAGGGCTATTAAGGTTCCGAAGCTTTCGTGACATTATATTTGGCGACGTTATAGTTAATACCGATTCTGTTGGTTTGGCATCACGTTGCTTTCTTGTTAGAATTGTTGTTTCAGTTCTCTGATTCAGTGTTGGAAGCCTCGTTATTTAGTACTAACGGACGTTCATGGCGATTTTCCAAAGTTCACGAACCTGTTACAGTAGAACCTCTCTAAACCGGACACACAGGCAGTATCTGTATCCAGGGATTCCGCTGGCGATCGCCACTTTCGCAATTGGCGATAAAAATAAACAGTTGGCGATAAAAAATTACAATTTTCTATTATTATTTTTTTTAATTTTCTATTTTTTTTTAATTGCCAATTTTTTTATTTTCCCCAGCGGAATCCCTGTGTATCCTTAGTTTTATAGGTTCCATTGTCATCTATCTCTGATGATAATACCCGGCCTTAATTGACCTTAGCTGTTGATAGGCCGTTTAACACCAATAAACAAACTGATGATACTGCCTGTTCATATTCGTAAAGCACACCCGCATGCATTGACATATTCATATGTCTAATTTACAGTGGAACCTCTCTAAACCGGACACCCTGGGGACCTCCCAGGGTGTCCGGTTTAGAGAGGTTCCACTGTAATTGTAAGGCCAGTCTATGGCGTTTTCCTTGCCATTCCAAATGTTAACATTCCTGTTGAGATATTTGTTGATAGTAATGTTTGTACTTGTACATATTGTTTAGTCATTCCATGTGTGTAGGGAGTGTTTATTTATAATTACTGTAAAGATTCTAGTAAACGCCCAAGAATTTATTAGAATTACTGTTGGTTTTAAAGTTCGGGCTGGATGTTTAACAGAGGTACTGGGTTTTGGAATGAGTACCGGTAAAATGCCAAAAAGTCAATATGAATATACAGACAATGACATGAATTAAGTATACATGTATATGTCACCGGCCCGGGGCTCGAACCCGGGACCTCTGGTTTACCGTACCATCGCTCTAACCGACTGAGCTAGCCAGGCACAAATACACACCCTTTGCCCATCGTGAGTTGCATACATACCGTGACCATTGTATTCAATGCATGATACGAAATGTATAAATGCACTAAAAATAAAATTATTTGATAATCACGTCCATGTCGATCATTAATAGTATCAGCTTATCCGATTTAAAAGCTACAGACGTTTTGCACCATGGACGTTTCGGTCCACAGCCACGTCTACAAGCCATTTTTAGCCAGGTTTTTTATTTTTTTGAAAAAAAAATCCAGGCTAATGGATTGGCGAAAGCCGGACGGGCGGGCGGGCGGGCGGGCGGGCGGGCGGCGGGTGGCGTCCACAATCAATGTTAAGTTTTCGTGTTTGAGTCCATTTCTTTGTTACTGTACCACCTAGGACCACCAAACTTTCACAGCTTCATAATCAAGGGGTGCCCACCACATATCACTATCCAACATGTTACTTTTTTTTTAACTTGACCCATTTTTTCCGCGCAATCGACTTAGCCATTTTCAATGTTAAGTTTTCGCGTTTTCAATGTTAAGTTTTCGTGTTTAAGTCCATTTCTTTGGTACTGTACCACCTAGGACCACCAAACTTTCACAGCTTCATAATCAAGGGGTGCCCACCACATATCACTATCCAACATGTTATTTTTTTTTTAACTTGACCCATTTTTTCCGCGCAATCGACTTAGCCATTTTCAATGTTAACTTTTCGCGTTTACAATGTTAAGTTTTCGTGTTTAAGTCCATTTCTTTGGTACTGTACCACCTAGGACCACCAAACTGTCACAGCTTCATAACCAAGGGGTGCCTACCACATACAACTATCCAACATGTGACCATTTTTTTTACCTTCACCTATTATTTCTACGTAATTGACTTAGCCATTTTGAACGTTAACTTTTTAACGTACGTCTGGTTAAATTTTTTGGTTAAAACTTTTTTGTTATACTATATCTCTGCAACTGCTTCGCCCATTACCTTGAAACTTCACATGGGTGTTTATCATCTTCCATATTTTCACTCTAACCCCCAACCGTGCGGCCCCTGTGTGCAATGTCAAGGTCAAATTACTTTGAATTTATCTGTGTTATGCGAGATGTGTGAATGCATCTGTTTATTAGAGCATGGGCGTGTAGTAGAATCTGTATGGTATGTGCATAGTAGCACAGGCAGGAACACAGTTATTGGCAAATTTACTCCTGATTTGCGAATGTGACTGGAGAAATGGGGCTTATGGCATTTGTGGCCAGTCTCGATCCGGAGACTCGATGACTGAAAAGAATGGGCTTTATATAACAACTGTGACCACCGTAGCTCTAACCATTTCAACACGACAGGCCCGTATAGTGGTAGTGGCAAATAGTGTAGATCCAGATAAGCCTGCTCGTAATGAGCCGTCTCATCAGGATCTGCACTTGTTACAAGTAATTTTCATATTTTTGAGAACAAACAAAAACACCTTTTCATAAATGGACTAGTCTGAAAATCATTTTGTGAAGATTAGATCGGTTGCAAACTTACCATATCAAAATCAATTCCGGTTACTTAGGTGTGAAAGGGTTAACTTGCCAGCACATTCCTGCAGCCTGATAAAGATCTATCGGTACACTGCTTGTTAGAATCATGACTGCTTTATTGACCGAACGGCAAAAAGTACAGACCCTTATCATTGCCATCTGATATCGGAGTACACAGGTCACAAATACTGCCTGCCTCATTTCTTCAGTCACAATCACATGTAGAGAATATACCATGCTATGTTTTGTCTGATATCGTGTTTATCAGGTTAGTATATGAACGTTTTGTTTGCATTTCCAAGCCATGCATGATAACATTTATAGCAAAAAGACAACTGTGTGGTATTCTATTTACCCCAGAAGTTCCTGGCATTTGTGCATAGGGCCTAAAAATATTGTTGTGGTGTGTGAAACCCAACCCAACCTACTGCAGTGATGTGCTGCGGACGCTACCTATTTTAGATCTTTCTAAAAATGAAGTCTCGATTTCGGCTACATTCACCATGGAACCATGTTTAGTCCGCTATCTTAATTTTGTTGTCGTCTGCTGTTATTTTCTACTTTTATCATCAAAAACATGCTTTGACAGCACTTTACAATAATTTACAACATGCACTTCAGAATCATTCCCATTGGAAATGATTCTGAAGTGCTGTCAAACCATGTTTTTATTGAGAAGTAAGGCAAGATATAAAAGCAACAGCAGACGACAATTGTTGTGAGTAGCGGTCTAAGGGTTAAACTGGTTTACTATTTGTTATATCCCTCAATTCACGTTGGCAAGCAAGAATCGTGCCATATTATAGGAATGAATGGCCTTTTTGTTGAATTTATCGGGGATATGAACTTGGAAAAGTCGCGGGAATACTGGACGAGGCCGGAAGTTCGGCGTGGGAGTTTACTGGGATATAAATTTTGGACAGAGACTTGCTATGGGCCAATCAAATGTTATGGAATTGTGTAAATATTTTTGTGCTGGAATTATTGACACGTACACATATTTAACTAGTAGTTCTGAAAAAAATATTAAATAAATCAAAAGCCCACACAGCCTGTGTTAATCTTGCCAAGATATCAAAGTTTCCGAACATCAATTGGCAATATCGACTCGCAATCAAGCAGTTTGATTGGCTGAGTCTGAATTGTTGCACAGCTCAGGCTCAGCCAAGCAAGCTGCATACCTTCAAACACAATATTCAAGTAGTTTGTAACGAGCACATTTACAAATATTGGCAAGATTAGTGCAATCAGTGGTGTACCTGTAGCCGATTTCATCAAAATTGCAAAGTATACTTATCTAGCAAAGTATACTTTGAGGGAGTAATCATTTATTTTCCCCGAAATGCATTATGTCATATAGAACTAACGACTGCATATATCTGATGATTAAAAGTATGCAGAATTATAATAAATTCAGTATAATAAAAATGAATAAATTTATCCTAAAATTGAAGATTTCTCCCTCGAAGTATATATACTTTGCTAGATAAGTATGCTTTGCAATGTTGGTGAAATTGGCTACAGGTATATTCAAAATATATTAAAATATTTAATAGTTGTGGTGTGGGCAACGGTCCAGAATTTCTGTAGCCTATTTCACCAAAATTGTAAAGTATACTTTTCTTGCTAAGTACACTTTGAGGGAGAAATTTTCAATTTAAGGATAAATTTATTATTAATTTTTATTATACTGAATTTATTACATTATCACAGCCATTCTGCGTACTTTTAATCATCAAACATATGCAGCCGTTAGTTCTATATCAAATAATGCATTTCGGGAAAAATAAATGATTACTCCCTCAAAGTATACTTTGCTAGAAAAGTATACTTTGCAATGTTGGTGAAATCGGCTACAGGACTGTTGCCGGCACCACAACTATTATTTTACGCCTAACCCTTTCAAAACTACAGACCTCTTTTGTGATGTTTGCAAACATAACATAACGAGCCGTCTCATTAGGGTCTGCACTTTTTGCAATTAATTTTCATATTACAACAAAAAAACACACCCCCTTATAAATGGACTGGTCTGAAAATCATTTTGTGACGACAATTGGATTGGTCGGGAAATTAGCATATCATAGTCCATTCCAGTTACTTAGGGGTGAAAGGGTTGAGATTAGTGACCCTGCACAAAGGCCAGTAAATTCTGGTCATCATATGTGGTTGTGACTGGAGAAATGGGGCGTATGGGTTTTGCAACCAGTGTATATCCAGATCATCCTGTGCATCCACACAGTCTGATCAGGATCTGCACTGTTCACCAATCCAATGGGTGGTGGTCGGGCGAATGTGACGGCGTAAATTAACGGTAGGAGTTCCTCCTTATAGGAATCACGATTTGCCTGGTTTGGTCCTCAGGTACGTTTTATCTTTGGCTCTTTTGTTACCTGGGAGTTGAATTGGGTTATTGCCGATTATAAAAGTAGTAAGAATATACTGATACTACTGCTTTTGGGTGGGGCCAAGTGATTCTTGTGTGGCGAGGACCTGGCATCAGATCAGGATTATTCTGATTTCAGGGCTGAATATATAGTTTTGTTGTAAATATTGAACTTGTACATGTACTTGTACAGGTAATATATGGATTTAGTACTAAACCCATTGACCCGGCCTTAAATGACCTTAGCTGTTGATAGGCTGTTAAACCCCAACAAACAAACAAACTGTTCGCCAATACATTAATGAAACGCGATTCATGCTTCTAACAAGCAATATAGATCGTTATTTGACCACAGGAATGTGCTTTTAGATCGTTATCAGGCTACATGTGTGCTATTTGACCAGGAGCTAAACTGGTCACAAATTCCATAAGCCCCATTTCTCCAGTCCCAGCCACATATGTCGATGTACAATACAACCGCCTGTCATGTTTGAGCGTTTATTTTGTCAATGTGCAGCTAGTATTCAGTAGCTGATTTCACCAAAATTGCTAAGTATACTTGGCTAGCTGAGTATACTTTGAGGGAGTAATTATTTATTTTTACTGAAATGCATTATTTCATATGGTAGTCACATTTCGTAATATTTGATGATTAAAAGTATGCAGAATTATTATACTGTTTTTAGCTCACCTGAGCGAAGCTCATGTGAGCTATTGTTACCGCAATGTGTCCGTCCGTCCTTCGTCGTCCGTCCGTCGTCCGTGAACATTTTCAAACGTCTTCTCCTCGGTAACCATTGGGTATAGTCACCAAACTTCATGGTCATGGTCCTTAGGTAGGGGGATTACAAAATTGTTAAAATGACGTTATTACGTAATTCAAGATGGCCGCCGTCTAAAAATAGCACAAATTTTTCAAAAATCTTCTTCTCATAAACCGCTAGCCGGATTTGACCGAATATGGTCATGTCATATATCAAATCGAAGGTATCAATGAGGCGATCACTCTGGTACATTTTTAGTCGAAATCGGATTGTTATGTCATTCAAGATGCCCACTTGAAATGTCAAAAGGTCGTTCTTTTATTAGAGATTTCAAAATTCTTCTTCACACGAACCGCTTTGCCCATGGTAGCCAAACTTAACAGTTATGGTCCATGGGTGAAGCCTAGATGGCCGCCGTCTAAAAATAGCATAAATTGTTAAAAAATCTTCTTCTCATAAACCGCTGGCCGGATTTCGACGAAACTTGGTAGGAATGATCGATTTACAATGCTCTTTCAAAGTTGTGAAAATGGTGACCCCGGCGTAAAAAATGGGCGTGGCCCGTGGGGTCAAATTTTATTTTTCACCGAATATGCTCATGTCATATATCAAATTGAAGGTATCGATGAGGCGATTGCTCTGGTGCAATATTTGTCGGAATCGGATGATTATGTCATCCATGATGGCCACCAAAAGGTCCATTTTTCAAGATTTTGAACTTCTTTTTCTCATGAACTACATGGCCGATGCTGGCCAAACTTCACAGGAAGTTAAGATCCTTGGGTGAAGCATTTTCAGATTTGGTAAAATGAGAGTCATCGCTTAATTCAAGATGACCGCCATCTAAAAATAGCACAATTTTTTTAAAACACATGAACTCACTGTCACATTCTCCTCTAGTGTTCATGGAGTCAGGTGAGCGAATTAGGGCCATCATGGCCCTCTTGTTATTACATTATCACAGCCGTTTTGTTTTGGTTAGAAAATATTTTATTTCTGAATTTTCATTAAGTCAAAAAATAAATAACTTGTGCATAAATTAAAAATTTCTCCCTCAAAGTATACTTAGAAAGATAAGTATACGTTCCAATTTTGTGAAATCGGCTACTGATAAACCGCAATATTCATGTTGTTGTGGCCCGCTTAACCCATTTTATGTGGAATCTGGATTCACAGGTATCAGAATCTCGAATTATATTCAGTTTGTGTCGTGCCTGCTTTAGCAGCAGACACTACTGTAGTCGGTGCTTTTTCCATTGTCGTCCACATCCACAAACATTATTGTAAATTTCCTAATTTCAGGGCTGAATATATAGAGGATATTCATATTTTTGCAACGAATATGACATATATGTTCATCGAGTGGTGTGGAATGTCCATATTTCACGAGTGCCGTTAGGCACTCGTGAAATATGGACATTTCACACCACTCGATGAACATATATGTCATATTCGTTGCAAAAATATGAATATTCTATTTATTATATACCGCTCCGTGGAAATTAGCAGTTTTTTAGACTGTATATGGTAATTAATGTGTATTTGCAGCCTATTTGCAGTCCGGCACTGCAGGTGCGCGTTATGAATATAGATAGCGGAAGTAGTTGTATTTTCACCGGAAGATGTTTATTTCATCGATGAGAACATAATTTTTATGACTTTTATTTACATCGTATAACTATGTATTTCATGGGTAGGTATATAATAAATATTTTTCTCTATGTAAATTTGGGATTTTTCCCCCAATGCAGCCACAGGTTGAAGTAACGGACCGAGGTCTATAAATGCATTAAATATGCCTAAAAGCATCAATAAATGAAGAACAAAAATAAGCTAAACATTTTTTTTTTACTCTCCATATACTCCATAATAAATGAAGAAAAAAAATAAGGTAAACAATTTTTTTTCTGTTACTTCAACCTGTGAATGTTAAATGTGCAGGTTAAATGCGGGATCGAAC